>WNWU01000070.1:1005417-1017197 GCA_012654045.1 Ptyas mucosa
ACTAAACTAAACTAAACTAAACTAAACTAAACTAAACTAAACTAAACATTGTCAGAAAGTCGCAGAAGTGATCTCCTGACCCTGGGACACAGAACGATCATGAATTTCAACCATTTGCCAAGCATCTGAATTTTGATCACGTGATCATGGGACTTCTACAAAGGTCACAAGTGTGAAAACTGGTCATAAGTCACTTTTTTCAGTGCCGTTGTAACTTTGAACGGTCACTAAATGAACTGTTGTAAGTTGAGGACTACCTGTACTTGAATGGTGTTCCCTCTGTTTGGCTTTGAGTTCAAATTTCTAAACAGCATGTTGGAGGTCATTCGGATCTCCGGGTAAACTTGAGAGATAGTCAATATTCCAAATATTATTCCTTGTCATCTTGTTTTTTTGATTCTGTGGCCTATGACTGGTCTATTTTTCCATGGTTTCTGATTTCTCACTTAGTGACTCTGTTGATCCTTTTGCCACTTTGTAAGTTTCTGTTCCTCAGTCAGCTGCCAGATCTTGTCTCAGCCTACTTTCCGTGTTCCTCTCCTTCAACCAATGATTCTCCAGATACTGTGATGACCCAGGGCAAGGCACAGAGGCAACACAGGGAGTTCAAACTGCCCCTTTATTGCTCCAAATTTCCCCCAAATGCTCCCATGTTTCTGGCAGGTCCCAGAGCAAAGTGATAACACATACACACATACACACACCTCCAGCAGCCTCTGGCTGCAAATAATCCAGCACAACGCTGTGAGCACAACGGCTGCAAAGCGAGAAATCCAGCAGGACAAGGGAGTCCAGGGAGCCAAGGCAATTAATCCAGGAAACATCCAACTTCAGCAAAAGCACACAACACTCAATGAGTTCAGCGTTTGTTCCTGACAAATGACCCTGCCCACAGTGTCTCCTTAAGTCTAAGCCCCCCGGTGTGCCTTGTGAAGAGGAGCGAGCTGTTTCCTCCTGAGTAGTTGGGTCAGTCTGTGCTGTTCTCGCCTTCTCTCCACTCTCCATGCTCGAGGATCAGGAAGGAGTCCTTGCTCATCACCTGAGCTCTGTCTCTCATGTTCACTGCTTAGCCTCTCTTGTTCATCCTGTCCCTGTTCCTCCCTGCCTACAAGTCGTCCCAATCCTGAAAAGCCCTGGCCTGACTGGGCCTGCTCCTCCCCACCTTCTTCCAAAGCCAACGATGCTGCCCCCTCGATCGCCATCGGTTCCAGTTCTGGCCCGTCTTCCTCCTCAGATTCAGGCTCTGATGGGGGCACGACATACTGCTTGTTTGAAGCATCCCCACTGATCTTCAAGCCCAGTGTTCATATTGTGGTTGCTGAGTTTGTGCGGTTCTGTTCTACCACGACAGGATCCCTTAGCTTCTCAACAGCACAGGGTGCGTGGTACATCATTTTGCTTCGCAGCAAAAACTTTAATTGAGTCACCTGAAGATGACAGTCTGATCCCACATTTGCTTCACAGATACTCTGGGAATTAGGAGTGCTGATCACCATCATTTGCTGACACAGATGTAGTCAATTTCATTGTTAGTAGCTCCATCCAGTCATCATCCTTTTGGTGAGGAATATTTTTATGTGCAAAGTTAGGGCTTCCTAACACAAATGTTAGGTTACAGAATAATAGCAACCGTTCTCCACTTTTGCTAATCGTGAGTTCCTATTGTTGCCTATTATGAATGGATTCCTATTGTCAATAAGCCATATAATGTCATGTTTGGGCATGTTGTTGATAGAGTCTTGTAATTCTTCACAGAACGTGCACTTTTCAGCTCCACTTGCATCCTGAGCTGTGCGTAGGTTTGCATGATGGTTGTCTTTGTGTGCTTTGATTGGAGCCTTGCTGTGATCATGTTTCTTCCCCGGCTTCCATCAATCAAAGGCATTGTTACCTCCTTGCTCTGCACCAGGTTAAGAGCTTGGTGAATACCGTGCTCAATTCTGGATGCAGCCCTTTAACAACTGCAAGTCCTTTTTATTGATGGAGATGATGGGGCCATGCTCTCCTGAAGAAAGAGGCAAGAGAAACTAGCATAATGCCTCTGCAGAAAGAATGAAGGAGATGAATGTATTTATTTTGAGCAAATGAGGAGGGAAATGGTAGCAGATATTCTTGAATATCTAAAAAACATCCCCTTGAAAATGCCCAAGACTTGTTCTTTCTTTTCCAAACTGAAGGATTTCATTTGTTTATTTAGCAATAGCAATGCAATTTAGACTTATACAGTGCTTTGCAGCCCTCTCTAAGTGGTTTACAGAGTCAGCCTCTTGCCCCCAACAATCTGGGTCCTTATTCGGAAGGATGGAAGGCTGAGTCAACTGTGAGCTGGTCAGGATTGAACTCCTGGCAGTGAGCCTGCAATATTGCATTCTAACCACTGCGCACCATGGAAGGAAGGAAGGAAGGAAGGAAGGAAGGAAGGAAGGAAGGAAGGAGAAAAGGAAGAGCAATAGCAGTAGCATTTAGACTTGTATCCCACTTCACGGTGCTTTTACAGCCCTCTCTAAGCAGTTTACAGAGTCAGCCTCTTGCCCCCAACAATCTGGGTCCTCATTTTACCCACCTCGGAAGGACGGAAGGCTGGATCAACCTGGAGCCTGCTGAGATTTGAACTGCCAAACTGCAGACAGAACTTGAACTCATGGTCTCCTGCTTTTTCGGTGGACCTTAAACATTAGATCAAGCTAGTTGAGTTCAAGCAGAGGCATCAGCCTGGCAGAGCCGGTTCCTTGCAGTGGGCAGAGTCAAACTCGTCCCACGATTTTGCAGGTCAACATTTGAGAAGCAAGAGATGATTAGGCCAGAAAAAAAGTGTATTTTTTTTCACCTGAGGCATTGAACTCCCTGTTACAAGACACTGTCAGCAATTGGCTACATGTAAAAGAAGATTAGACCATGTTATAGATGATTTAGAAAGTTATTTATCATATTAATCAAGGGTGATGATCCGGAACAAGGCACGGAGGTCACACAGCCAGCTGAGAGTTCAAACTCACATTTAATGCTCCAAATTTCCCCTCAGAGGCTCCCAAGTTCTTGGCAAGTCCCAGAGCAAAGCTCACAAACACACGGCGGCCTCTGGCTGCACCCAGTCCAGCAAAACAAGGGAACAGGAAAAGTAATCCACGAACCAAGGAACAAACAATGAGTCCACAAAGTCAGTTACAAGATACTGAGTCCACAAAGTCAGGAAGAAGTAAGCAATCCTGCAAACTCCAATTGTCTGTACCGGCACACCAAACTCTACCAATTCAGTGTTTGTTCCCCTGGTGTGCCTTGTGAAGAGGGGCGGGGCGTTCTACTCCCAAGTCATCGGGTCGGCCTGCACTGTTCCTGCATTCTCTCCACTCTCGGTGCTCGGGGATCAGGAGGGAGCAGTCCTTGCTCATCGCCTGAGCTCTGTCACTCCTCATGGCAGCAAGAGCTTGATTACATTTTAAGTAGATGATGATTGTTGGATCTTAAATGGGGAGGGCAGGTTAATCTAGACTGGTTTGGTCTAGTGCTGAAGGTACTGACCTAGAAACAGAGGCAGAAACATTGACCCAGAGGCAGAGGTCTATCACTCTCTCTCAGCCAACCTACCTCACAGGATTGTTGTTGTGGGAAAATAGAAGGAGGAAGGAGTACTTATGTATCTCCTCCACCTTGAGTTATTTATAAAGTAATAAAGGTAGGATAAAAAAAAAATCTAAAATGTTAGGAGCAAATAATCCAAGGATTATTCTGAGGAGCTTTCACAATCCCTTGGAAAACCAGCCAGGTGACTAGAGGAGCAGGGGATGGAGCTGCCCTGCCAGCTTCCCTTCGGCCAGGTGTTCTCAGCCAGGGTCCCCTCAGGTAACAACAGCCCCTTTTACCTTGGAGCTTCTCCGAGCAAATGCTACCGAGTGGCTAAATGTCAACCCCAAATTGTTAAATTCAAACAGGAAGGAAGAAAAAGGGAGAACTGTGGTAAATGCCCACCAGGAATTTTGTAAACCATAAACCGTGAACCATCGTGGCTGTTTTGCTTCGTTATTTCATTTATGACAAGCCAACGTACTTCAAAACCTCAAAAGCTTTCAGCTCTGTGGGCTGTTAAATTATTAATCTTCCAAAGCTAAGATGTGAGAAGGGAGGCTTAGGAGAAGCATTGTCCCTTTTGGCTCAGCTGAGCCTGGGGGAGGAGGGGGGGAGAGAACCTGCCTCTCGCCCACCCCCTCCAAGTGGCAAAAAAAACACCTGGGCCTTGATAGCGACTGACGTCAATGGGCCAAGATCACAAGAGTTAATTGCACCGTTTCCATCACTCTTCTCTCCAAGGCTGGCCAGGAAGCTGCTAATAAAGTGGAAAGTTCTGATTCCTCCTAAAATAACAGTCGCACTTAAAGTGCAGAAGGGGGGGGGGGGGTAATCAGCTGCAGAGAATGGGGAGACCAAGGGAGAGAGGGGGGTTGCTGGCAGGAGCCCTTCCCCATTTGCCTTGCCCAGCCCAGGAGGTGGGTTACGGTTAGGGAAGGAGGAGGAGGAGGAGGAGGGAGAGGGGCCTCCCTGCCTGCTTTCTGGAAATGAGGCTGGGGTCTCGGGAGCCTAAGGCCTGCTCTCCAGATTCCTTACCCCACTTTGCAGAATCTGGGAAGGTTGCTATGGCAACGGCACAGCAGCACATTTTGCGGCTTCACACGTACACACGCACAAACGCACATGCCACCACACAGCCGTGAAATTCCACAGGCTTTTGGGGGCACAAAATAAGGGCCTGAATCCACCTGCTGACTTTTGTTAGGGGGGAGAGTCTGCAAACATCCCAGGTTGTCCCCAAATAAATGGTCAGGCCCAAGAAATCAGGGAGAAGGTGGTTCAAACGAACCTGAACTACTGAGAGGCCAGGCAAATTGGCAGTAGATAAGAGTCAAGCGAATTCAAGAGGGGCTGGAGTTAGGTCTCTAGGGACTCGAGACTAATGATACACTTGACCCCTCCCTTGGCCTCAGCCTGGTCATCTTTGCTACAGGAACAGGAAGCTCAAGTTCAAAGCCCAAGAGAGGGTATAAATCAGGGGTGGGTTCTACTTACCTTTACTACCTGTTCCCAACAGGAGCGCACGCATGCGCTCACTTCGCTCGTGAGCGCACACGCACTTCTGCACATGCGCAGAAGCTTCAGTGCATACGCACTGTCAGGGCAGAGCCTCCCACCGCTTTTACTACTGGTTCTCAAGAACCGGACAACCGGGAACAACCCACCACTGGTATAAATAACACTCACTCTCCACTCCGTGTGGTCAACTACCCAAGGCTTCAAACCCATGTGGTCCCGTTGGCCATTAAAACCATCCTTCCAAGCAGTCTCAATGTTTCCAGTCTCTTTTTCCCCACTTGGTACTGAACCCAGATGGACATTTCTCCCAACAGTCCTATGTTATTGGGGGCGAATCACTGGCCCCCACGGAAAGGGCTCGCAACTTGGGCGTCCTCCTGGACTCACGGCTGTCTTTAGAAGAGCATACGACGGCCGTGGCCAGGGGGGCTTTCTATCAGGTTCGCCTGATACGCCAGTTGCGTCCCTTTCTAGATCGGGACTCCTTACGCACGGTCACTCAAGCTCTTGTCACTACTCGCCTGGACTACTGTAATGCTCTCTACATGGGGCTCCCCTTGGGGTGCACCCGGAGGCTCCAACTGGTGCAGAATGTGGCCGCGCGGGGGATTATGGGAGCGATGGGACGTTCCCATGTGACTCCTCTCCTGCGCGAGCTGCATTGGCTTCTAGTGGATTTCCAGGTGCGCTTCAAGGTGTTGGTGATCACCTTTAAAGTGCTCCATGGCTTAGGGCCGGGGTACTTACGGGACCGCCTTCTGCCACCAATTGCCTCCCACCGGCCAGTTCGTTCCCACAGAGAGGGCCTCCTCAGGGTGCCGTCAGCCAAACAATGGCGGCTGGCGACTCCCAGAGGGAGAGCCTTCTCTGTGGTGGCACCTACCCTCTGGAACGATCTACCCCCAGAGATACGAGTGATCCCAGACCTCCGGACTTTTCGTCGGGCCCTAAAAACTCACCTCTTTTAGTTGGCCGGGCTGGCCTGATTTTATCTTGGTTTTAAATTGATACTGATTTTAAATTGAAATATTCTAAATTATGGGCCAAACTTTATATAATTTATTTTAAATAACTATTTTAACTTTTATGTACAAATGTTTTATTTTGCCCTGAGTCCGAAAGGAGAAGGGCAGTATACAAGTTTAATAAATAATAATAAAATAATAATAATAATATGTATGCTCTGCCAGTCATTAGCTACCTTTTTGGTAGAGTGAGTTGGCCAAAGCAGGACACAGAAGCTGCTGATGTTAAGAGGTTTTCACCCTAAATTCAACACCCAGAGACTCTACATAAGCCAGCAAGAAGGCAGACAGGATCTGGAAGATGTCAAAGCGGGATTAAAGATTTTGATCATAGCAGCACAAGAGTAGGCGCTAACCACCGGAGCTATAAGAAGCCAAGTCTACCACACTAGACCAGACCCAGGCTGAAGACTGTGCAGAGAGATCCAGATAGACAGGCAGATACTGGCCAATCCGCCAGACACCGTGGTAGGAGACCAGAGGTCCAGAAGACAGCGGTGGTGATAGATGTAGGGATGCCAAGTGACAGCAACATCAAGAAAAAAGAGAACGAGAAGCTAGAGAAGAACCGGGGTCTGAAGAAGGAACTGGAGAGGATGTGGAAAGTCAAGGCCAAAGTGGTCCCGATGATGGTTGGTGGTAACCACAGTAACCCAGTAATCCAGAGTAAAAGTGTGGCACTCAAAAAGGCATTTCTAATAGGCAGGGTCAACTGATGCCAAGAAAAATGGCAGGGATTTGTCCAGGCAGTCTCTGAGACTCAGGCACAATTGAATGGAAGAAAGGAAGAAAAAGAAAAAACACTTTTCCGTGCCTCCTTCCTTGGTGATTCCTAGTAGATCACCAAGTTTGTTGAAATTGGGTCCGATTAACTCTAGTATGTATGTACAATAATGTCCCCATTTCTCCTTTTGAGATAGAGAGAGTTAGATGAAGAGGAAAAAAAAGAAAAAAACACAAATTGATTTATAATCTGAGAGGCTGGAAAACTTATTAGATGGATTCACCTTTGAATCCCTGTAATTTATAAGTACCCTATAATATGTCATTAGTGGCAATTGTTCTGGGGATAACAGTATTTCCTAGTTAATTGTAATAAAGATTGATTAGCATGTTTTTATAGGTTATGAAAAAGTATAATGAAGTGTCATTAATATTAGCTAATAGGACCACATACATTTTGACAATTATGCAGAAATGCTTCACACCTTGGCCAAGCAAGAGCCCGGCCCTCCTCAGCTCTGCATTGAAAAAAAAACGGACATTTTCTGGCTATTTGTGAGCCTGGACAAAGGTGCTTCTGCTTTAAATATTGCTTGCTCTAATGAGTACATTTCTATTCTTCAGGCAGAAAGTATCATCAAAACAAACAAAATTCCATATGCAATTTTCTTTGTGCAGTAAGGATGCTATTTATATATGCTATATTAATAAACTTTGCATCAGGAAATTCAAGTCAAGCCCTCCTCCTCCTCCTCCTCCTCCTCCTCTTCCTCCTCCTCCCAGATGATTAGGGGACTGGAGGCTCAAACATACTGTTAGATGTTTTTGTGTCAGCCATGACAGTTTCTTAAAAGGCCACCAGGTGGGAGCAAAGAGGCACCTTTGATCCCACTGGTGGGTCAGGGGCCTCCGGCCCCTGCAGTCCCATTGGGGAGAGTTAATGGCCCTAACCCTAACCCTAACCCTAACCCTAACCCAGCCTTCCAATATTTGAGGGCTGCCACAGAGAGAAGGGGATCAAGCTGTTTTCCAAAGCACCTGAAGGCCAGACAAGGAACAACGGATGGAAACAAGGAGAGATTCAAGCTAGAAATAAGGAGGAATTTTCTGACAGGGAGAGCAATCAACCCATGGAACAGAAGTTGCCTTCGGAAGTTGTGGGAGCTTCATCACTGGAGGCTTTCAAGAAGAGACTGGACTACCATCTGTCAGAAACGGTGTAATAGGGTCAGCGAGGGGGTTGGACTAGATGATCTAAAAGGTCCCTTCCAACTCTGTTAATTAACTTAACTTAATTAACTCTGTTAATCTGTATCTGTATCCAGCATGCAGTAGCCCAAATAGCTGCCAGCACCCTGGCCTGGAAAAGGAGAGAGACCCTTCTTCAGGATGCAAGAAATATGAAGGAGGAAAATATGGGAGTTTTTTAGCAGATCATCAAGCATGTGGTTGCCCCCCCCCCCCCCCCCCCCCCCACGCATAAGCTTATAAGCATTTATGTATACTTACAAGCTTACATAAATGTAAGTTATTGGCTGTCAGACTCCCAGAGGGCGAGGGTCTTAACTAACTTTGTAGGTTGTCTGTGTCCCAGGCTTAGTTGAATCTTGCTGGGTGATGCAATGAAGGGCAATTTCCTATTGTGGCTTTATGGTTTTGCCCTGAAGGATAATCCCATCCTCCTGGAGCTGGGGTCTTTTGTTTCTGTTTCCTTTAAGATTTCCATTTCTATTTTAGGGGAAATATTCTGCCTTTTTAATATTTCCTAGACTGTTTCATTCTTCTAGAAGAGGGGTGGGTGCTAACTTTCTACAGAACATAGAATAATAGGGTTGGGATATGAACTGCTCTTCTCTTTGGCTGCGGAGCCAAGCCAAGACGAGTCCAATGGTTTGAGTTGTGGTGGTAGCAGGAATGATTATGAGGGCTCTCTAGGCATCTTCTAGCATTCTGTCTGATGGTACTTCTCCACCAAGCCTTGGTAACTGGTCTCAAGGGTTGATTGTAGCTAATTTATCCATGGTTTTATGCCTCAGAGCTGTGCTCTGTAATGGAAAGGGTCATAGTGATATTCCAGCTTCAGGGGTTGGCTGCATATCCAGTCATTCTCCTGAGCTTTCTTGAGTGTGGGATGTAACCAGGGGTGAAATGCTCCCAGTTTGGACCGGATCGCTCGATCTGGTAGCGATGGCAGCAGGTGGTTCGGAGAGCAGGTGGTTCAGGAACCTGGTGGTGCAGTGGACTAAGTGCTGTTAAAGTAGCACTTATTTATTTATTTATTTTATTTTATTTTATTTTATTTATTAAATTTATATACCGCTCTACTCCCGAAGGACTCAGGGCGGTGAACAGTTAAACAATAAATACATGTGATACAGATATTTAAAAGCTGTTAAAATACAATTAAATAATTTGGTCCAGAAATAAAATTAAATTAAAACACCTCAAATTTATAGGGCAGATTCAAAATTGAAAATTTAAAAGCAGTTTTAAAAGAGGTTAGGCCAGGCCGGCCTGCTGGAATAGAAATGTTTTGAGGGCATGTCGGAAAGCGCGAAGATCCGGGATTGTCCGTATCTCCGGGGACAGCTCGTTCCAGATGGCGGGTGCTCCCACAGAGAAGGTTCTCCCCCTGGGGGCCGCCAGTCGACACTGTTTGACCGATGGCACTCTGAGAAGCCCCTCTCTATGGGAGCGTACTGGTCAGTGGGAGGTTATTGGTGGCAGAAGGTGGTCTCGTAAATACCCTGGTCCTAAGCCATGGAGCACTCTAAAGGTGATAACCAAAACCTTGAAGCGTGCCCAGAAGACCACAGGGAGCCAGTGCAGCTCGTGCAGGAGGGGTGTCACATGGGAGTGCCACGTTGCTCCCATAATGACCTGCACAGCTGCATTCTGGACCAACTGGAGTCTCCGGGTGCTCCTCAAGGGGAGCCCCATGTAGAGAGCATTGCAGTAGTCCAGGCGGGAAATGACAAGGGCATGAGTGACTGTATTTAACGAGTCCCGATCCAGAAAGGGACGCAACTGGTGTATCAGGCGAACCTGATAAAAAGCAATTACTGAAAGTTTGAATCTCACCAGGCTCAAGGTTGACTCAGCCTTCCATCCTTTCGAGATAGGTAAAATGAGGACCCAGATTGTGGGGGCAATAAGCTGACTTTGTATAAAAAAGAACACCACTTGGGGGGGCCAAAAGCCCTACTAAACAGGTATGTACATATATATGAAGGCTATTGCTTAATGCATTGTAAGCCACCCTGAGTCTCTGGAGAAGGGCAGCATATAAATAGAACTAATATATAAATAAATAAACCGGTAGCAAAAATCCCTGCCCCTTCCATGCCCAGCTTACTTTTCAGGTGGGGAAGGGGAATAGAATGTCTAACTCCTTAGTATCAGAGAGTGTGAATATATTGTATATAAATATACTATATATGAAATACAAATGATCTGATGGTCATTTTGAAAAATCCTTTCTTAGCAGGCACCTAGAAGTCAAGAGGAATGTACGTGCCAAAGTTTGTAGGCTTTACCATTCTGGAGATTTCGTGATGAATGAGTGGGTTTTGCTTTTATATATATATATAGATATACATAACATAACATTACACTATCCAGTCCCTATATATTAAACAAAAGATAAATTTTGTATTTGAAAAAATACAAAAGAAAGAAGGAACAAAAAGAAAAAAACATGGCTTCCTTTAAAAAAACACAGCAATTATAAGTACAAATACAAAGTTGCCTCTTATTCTAGGATTACAAAAAGCTCTTTTTTCCTATTATCTATTTTCTCTAATAATCCATAACATATTGTGAGTACTTTTCTTTCAGTTTCACACAAAAGGCCTACAGTATAAGGGGCTTCCAGCCACAGAGCCTTTTTGATGTGGAACCAAAGTGGCTAGCTTAACTTCTCTCTCTCTCTCTCTCTCTCTCTCTCTCTCTCTCTCTGTGTGTGTGTGTGTCTGTGTGTGTGTGTGTGTGAGAGAGAGAGAGAGAGAGAGGGAGAGAGAGAGAGAAGTTAAGCTCTCTGTGTCTGTGTGTGTGTGAGAGAGAGAGAGAGAGAGAGAGAGAGAGAGAGAGAGAGAGAGAGAGAGAGAGAGCGAGAGCACAGATGTCCCAGGACATTTTGGTATCCCCGTGGGATTAAAAATGCAGACCATCATTTTGCCCCCTATTCCACCACGGAAATAGGAGAAGCCCCCCTTTTAGGAGGTGCAGCCGTGGTCCGTGATTTGGCTTCTTCCCAACGTGAAACTCATTTTATCCAGTTCTAAATACTGGCCTGACACTGAATCAGCATGCAGGACTGTCCTATTAAATGAAATTTAGATCAGTTACCTGAGATGCTCGGCAGCAAATGATTTTTTTTTCCCCTTCCCAAAGGGTAAAAATGCTCAGGACTTCATTAGATTCACCGTCTGTCTCTTCCTCTTCCCACCTTTCGCTCTCCATCTATCCTTCAACTTGACTTATTGCTCAAACTGCTTCTGGCAAGGGAAATGAATGGTAGCAAGGAAACAATTGATGAACAGGGACTAAGAGGGGAGGGCACGAGTCGGAGGGGGTAGGGGACGTCTTTGCAACCAACGGAGTTGCTGGGATCTCTAGCCGTGGTCTGTGGTTTGCCTGAAGGCAGCTCCCACCTATCTTCCGGGAAGGCAGCCCGAGACAGATGGGCCGGGATCCTCCTGGAGGCGAACTTCCAAGCTTCTGGCACTTTGGGGCAGGCAAGTCAGAGGGAGGCCCTGCAATCTTTGGACCAGCAGGAAACTTGCCTGCACAGCATTTCCATCCTGCCCCAGGCGCCATGCTATCCTTCTCTATCAGGTTTAAGGTGCATTAACAAGAATCACAATGGTATAGTTTGGAAGGGAAGGGAAGGGAAGGGAAGGGAAGGGAAGGGAAGGGAAGGAAAGGAAGGAAGGAAGGAAGGAGGGAAGG
>WNWU01000070.1:1017889-1030977 GCA_012654045.1 Ptyas mucosa
ATAGAATAGAATAGAATAGAATAGAATAGAATAGAATAGAATAGAATCTGGAAGGGACCTTGGAGGTCTTCTAGTCCAGCCCCCTGCTCAAGCAGGAGACCCTGTACCATTTCAGATAAATGGCCGTCCAGTCTCTTCTTAAAAACCTCCAGTGATGGAGCACCCACAATTTTTGGAGGCAAGTCATTCCTGTTAGGAAGTTTCTTCTTAATTCCAGGTTGCTTCTCTCCTTGATTAGTTTCCATCCATTGTTTCTTGTCCTGTTTCTCTGTGCTTTGGAGAATAAGTTGACCCCCCTCTTCTTTGTGGCAGCTCCTCAAATACTGGAAGACTGCTATCATGTCATCTCTAATTTTTCTTTTCTTTAGCCAAACCCAAATCCTGCAGCCGTTCTTCATATGTTTTAGTCTCCAGGACTTTGATCATCTTAGTTGCTCTTATGTGAACTTTTTCCAAAGTCTCAACATCTGTTTTGTAGTATGGTGACCAAAATTGGTTGCAGTATTCCAGGTGTGGTCTTACTAAGGTTTTGTAAATATACTGCACAAATACTTCACGTGTTAGTGTTTAAGGCGCTGAGCTAGAAACCAGAAGCCAGTGAGTTCTAATCCTCCCTTGGACATGGAAGGCATCTAGGTTATCTTATTCCCGCTGCCTCCAACTAACCCATTTCACAGGACTGTTGTGGGAGGGGAATAGGATGCTAACCATCCGACTAGTGAACCCAAGAAAAGTAGGTACTCTCAGTAACTTTGAAATCCCCAAAGTAAAACTTTATTGGAGACACCATTTCAGGATGGAAGAATCAAAACCAACTCTGGTTTTTCCTGTGCAATGCATGTAAACATGTAAACAATAGCTTCTTTTTCCTTCACCCTTGGTTGGTCACATTGTCCAATTATGAATCATCCTTTTGTTTTGAGAACTGTCCACTTTTCTGTCGGACACCAGCAATCCGTGGCCTTGGTGGGTTCTTGCCTCTCACGGTCCATCTCTGGCACAACTGCATTCTTTCTCCCTTTCCCTCCTGCCAGTTCTTTGGTGAGTTGAATAGCGATAAGACCTAAATGTTTCAAAAGTGGTTCAACCTTGACATAGGAGGTAAGAGCACAATTTATTCCACGTTGTGTTGTACGAGATAAAGACAGGAGAGAAATGTAATAAAACATAAATAAAGGCCAGGGATTGATGGAGCCATCAAACATCCAGAGTTTCTATCTGCTACCCCTCCAAGCCTTTCCACCACTGGAATAGAATAGAATAACAGAGTTGGAAGGGACCTTGGAGGTCTTCTAGTCCAACCCCCTGCTTAGGCAGGAAACCCTACACCACTTCAGACAAATGGTTATCCAATCTCTTCTTAAAAACTGGAGCTCCCACAACTTCTGGAAGCAAGTTATTCCACTGATTAATTGTCTCACTGTCAGGAAATTTCTCCTTAGTTCTAGGTTGCTTCTCTCCTTGATTAATTTCTCCCATTGTTTCTTGTTCTACCCTCAGGTGCTTTGAAGAATAGCTTGACTCCCTCTTCTTTGTGGCAAAGATATTGAGATATTGGAACACTGCTATCATGTCACCCCTAGTCCTTCTTTTCATAAGATTAGACATATCCAGTTCCAGCAACCGTTCTTTATGTTTTATCCTCAAGTCCCCTCATCCTCTTTGTTGCTCTTCTCTGCACTCTTTCTAGAGTCTCAACATCTTTTTTACATCGTGGTGACCAAAATTGGATGTATGGTATAATACCAAGGCCTTATAAAGTGGTGTTAACACTTCACGTGATCTTGATTCTATCCCTCTGTTTATGCAGCCTAGAACTGTGTTGGCTTTTTTGGCAGCTGCTGCACCCAGCTGGCTCATAGTGATTGTCCACTAGGACTCCAAGATCCCTCTCACAGTCACCAATACTGTGCATTTTGTTTTTCTTGCCTAAATGTAGAACCTTCCTTTTTTTTCACCCTTCAATTTCATTTTGTTAGATAGTGCCCAATGTTCAAGTCTGTCAAGATCCTTCTGTATCTTAAGCCTGTCTTCTGGAGTGTTGGCTATTCCTGCTAGCTTGGTGTCATCTGCAAATTTGATGAGTTCTCCATTTATCCCCTCGTCCAAATCATTGATGAATATGTTGAAGAGTCCTGGGCCTAAAACAGAGCCTACTGCATACTTCCCTCCATGTAGATGCAGTTCTATTGAGGACTATACGTTGAGTGCGGTTGGTTAGCCAGTTATGAATCCATCTGCTGGTGATGCTGTCTAACCCACATTTTTCTATTTTATCAAGTAATAGGTTATTGTCTACTACTCTAGTCCACTAATTCTGTCACTTTGTCAAAGAATGCAATAAGATTAGATTAGTCTGGCATGCTCTGTTTTTGACAAACCCATTTTGGCTTTTGGTTATTACCGTATATACTCGTGTATAAGCCGACCCGCATATAAGCCGACCCCCCCCATTTTACCCCAAAAAACTGGGAAAACTTGTTGACTCGTGTATAAGCCGGGGGTGGAAAATGCAATGGCTACTGGTAAATTTCAAAATAAAAAAAGACTGGTCAAAAGTGTGAGGACCTGTCAGAAATCACTTTTTTCAGCCCTCTGGGTAGTCCTTTTGTTCACATGGACTACTCAGAGGGCTGAAAAAGTAATTTTTGACTGGTCCTCGCACTTGTGACCAGTCCTCAAACTTACGACTGTCCTCACATTTTACGTTTTTGCCCTATCTTGTCACCATGGTGAAGAGAAGCAGTTGTGAAATGAGTGACATGGTTTTAAGAATGCTGCACGGGCATAAATGTGAGGATGGTCATAAGTGTGAGGACCAGTCAGAAGTGCGAGGACTGGTCACAAGTGTGAGGACCAGTCAAAAATAACTTTTTCAGCCCTCTGAGTAGTCCATGTGCACAAAAGGACTACTCAAAGGGCTGAAAAAAGTGATTTCTGACAGGTCCTCGCACTTTTGACCAGTCTTTGCACTTATGACTGGTCATCATTTATGCCCATTGTAGCATTCTTAAAAACGGTGTCACTCATTTCACAACTGCTTCTCTTCACCATGGTGACAAGATAGGGCCAAAACGTAAAATGTGAGGACAGTCGTAAGTTCAAGGACTGGTCACAAGTGCGAGGACCAGTCAAAAATAACTTTTTCAGCCCTCTGAGTAGTCCATGTGCATAAAAGGAGTCCATGTGCATAAAAGGAGAGGGAGGAAGAGAGGAGGAGAAGAAGAAAGGAAGAGGAAGTAGGGAGGAGAAGAAGGGGGGGAAGAAAAAGTAAGAAGGAAAGAAAAGAGGTGGTAGGTTTGAGGAGAAAGATTGCTGTACAATAAAAAAGATGAAAGGGAAGAAAACCAACCCCAAACACATATAAAGATATTAAGATAAAGAATGAATTGTTAAACTTTAAAGAATACAAGAGAACAAATATGAATAAATAGCAATAATTAGAAACACACATACAAACATACAATGTATTTTCTTTGAACAGAATATTTGGCTGGTTCACAAATTTAAACAAGTGTTTAGTCATTTCACTTAAATTTACAATTTCTATATTTCCTTTTTGCCATATTTATTCCTCATCTATTTTTTAAAAAACCAATATTACCCTTCATCCTCATTTCTAATCTTAATCAAATTCAATTTTTCACTTCTATTCTATATTATACCCCTTCCCATTGTCATCTATTTTTATATCAATCCTCACATTGCTTAATTATGTAATATTACAGTTGTTTAATACAAATTCAACATTTTAATATAAATCAGTTATATAACTATCTTTTTTGTATATTAATCAATATGAACATGAATATTCCAATTATTTCCATGCAATCCAATTTCTTACAAATCAATTAATTATATTTACCAATAATAATAAACCAAATAATTTCCCCCAATATTCTTCCAACCCACAACTTAACCATTTCTGCTTTCAACACAATATACAATTAATAATATCTCAATTGTTACAATTCCCTATTTAAATAGAGCTTTTTTTTCTTTTGTGTTTTAAAATCTTGAACTCCCCTCTTTTGCCACTTGCCATAAATTTCCCATTGTTTGCACCAACCTTTTTTGATGAGGAAAAAGAAAAGAAATCTGCCTTAGCAAACAGCAAAGCCAACAAGCTGTTTTACTTTCGCTTTTGGTTTCAGCACAAGGAGAAGAAAAAATGTGCTCTTTGCAGCAGGCACCTTTTTGCAGCCGGCACCGATCTTCTCATTTGTTTTCTTTTAACCCTGATCAGCTGTAGGGGGGGCCTTTGAAGCCCCCAGGCAAAAATTTAAAGTTTTTTTTTCCTCTAGCCATCAGCTGGAACTCAGGAGGTAGTCCCAATAGATTGGGAGTGGGCGGGGTAAGCAAACCCTGTTCTCCCGCTGTTTCCTAGCTTGCAGGGAAAAAGTCATTTTTTTCGTGACCCGCGTATAAGCCTAGGGGGCGTTTTTCAGCTTGAAAAATGGGCTGAAAAACTCGGCTTATACGCGAGTATATACGGTACTTTGTTTGCTTCTAGGTGTTCGCTGATTCGTTGCTTGTTTATCTTTTCCAGAATCTTCCCTGGTATTGAGGTCAGGCTGATGACTCTGTAGTTTCCTGAATCTAATTTTTTCCCTTTTATGAATATGGGAACTACATTAGCTCCTTTCCAATCCTCTGGCAGATATAGTTCAGTGGTTCTGAGATCACATCTGCCAGTTCCGTCAGAACCTTGGGGTGTAATCCATCTGGTCCTGGTGATTTGAACTCATCTAGGGTAGACTGGCGCTCACTTACCATTTTCTTCCGTATTTTAACTTGCATTCCTAATCTGTTTTTTGTGGTGCTGTTCTTGATAGGTTGAACTGTTTTTTCCCCTTTGTATAAAGACAGATGCAAAAAACAAGTTAAGTAGTTCCACAACTGGTCAACTTCTGATTGAATTGATCAGGTTTCCAGGCTGGATGATGCCCAAAGAATGATGGCCACAGAGGGCTGGACCTGTCAGGAGGGGATGGAGCACACAAGGCATGGCCATGCTGGCCTCAAGTGGTCAATTTTATTACCACCTCCTGGAAGTCTCCAATGGCTGCTGAGGTGTGTTGGTCTACATCCATCAAAAAATGATACCCTGCTTAAGGGAAAGCACTACTTCCCCCACAGAAGAACTAAACACAACTTTCTTGAGTCTGGGTAGGACATGAAGCCAACATCCTGAAGACATGGCAGAGGAAAGTGGTTGGTAGAACAAGATCGGGCACAAAGAGTCTTTTTCTGTAGGGTGGAAACGTAGATGGCTGCAATCAGCTGTCCTCACATGCCCGTCTCCCAAAGACAAAGTGATGAGCACTCCTTCTAGGCCATGGGTCTCCAACCCTGGCAACTTTAAGACTTGTGGACTTCAATTCTGGAGTTGAACTCCACAAGTCTTAAAGTTACCAAGGTTGGAGACCCCTGATCTAGGCCACTAGATATTCCATACTGCCTCAGTTCACAATCATTTTTGAGAGACAGGTGAGAAAACTCCCTCCCTCCCTTCCCTCCTTCCTCCCCTTTTCTCCATTTGCAATTGTAGTGTGCTTTATCTACCAATGTGTTGTGGCTCCGGCTCCCGAGCCTGTCTTATTGGGGGGAGAGAGGAGTTGGAAGGCCTCCCTCTCCAGGACCCTCCTCTCTGGCAATGCCTCTGGTGTCCTCCGAAGGCCAACAGATAGGCCAGGAGCCAGGCACTTCCGAGCAGCTGCAGCTGGATAGTGACGGGGATGAGGCTTGGCTGGACCTCCGACAGCGGTGCAGAGATAAGCGCGCGCAACACTGAGTCACTGGACCATACCCCACAGGGTATAAAAGAGGGTGGGGTGGCCAGTCAAGCCTTGTGACGAACAAAGCTGAAAGCTACCATGCCATTCTGCATTGCTGGACTCTTGCTATATGCTTTGCTGGAATTAATTTGTGGACTGGACTTGATTACCCTGTAACTGTTGTAGATTTACTTTGATGTACGAAAGAGGAGAGAACCTCCCTTCGTGAGTAAAGACTCTTGGCAGGCAGCCACTAGGTTGCTGCCAATTTCCGTTATCAAAAGGGAATTCTTGTCGGCTGGTTTGGTTTTTAACTCTTGGACGTCTGTTGGTGTGCGTGTGTGGGACGGGGACAGAACACAAGGCAGCACACACTCCCTAAACATCTTCAAGCCAAGCGTCCCCAAGCTTTGCAAAGTGTCTCCCAGGCCTGTGCAGCCTTCTCACCACACCCTAGAGAGAAACAAAAGAGAAGGGGGACACCACCCCCTCCAGACTCTTGCCCCTGTCAGGCTGCTGCTCAGGGGATGTGGTGAGACTGGCATTCAGGGGAGAGAATGGTGCCCTGGGCTCCTCTCGCTCTCAATGTCCTTCTAACATTCTGCTTGAATATTCATCCTGACCTTTTGAGCCTGGAAGAGCCCCTGTGGTTTAGCCACCAGGCAACTCCAGCACCAGCCTAGATTGGTGCAAGGAAGCCCATCCCTCGTTCGCTTTGAACGTGTTATTTGGCACACACACCCATGCCAACCACGGGGCCCTGATCAATTTTTCATGGAATGGTAATTGCTCTTCCTCCCTGCCATGAGACACAATGCTCACAATCTCCTCCCCCAATGCTGAATTGGATCCTGCACTAATGAGGGGGAACTGAGGAGATGGTTGGCATTGCCCGCACCTGGCAGGACGGGGCCCATGATTGGCAAACAAGAGCTGAAAGGAAAAGGGTCTTAGCCAGTCTGGCCTTTATGCGGGGCCGTAATGTGAGAAACAGACTCCCAGTCAGAAATTTGACAGAGTCATGAAGTGAAGCGGCAAGCAGTTTATTGCATGTAAAATACGTTCTTGCAAGAAAGGGTGGCCAGCTATGTGGGCGCACAGAGGAATACATTTCTCCAGCTTTTTATTCCCTCTACCCGAACCAGAAATCCCTCCCTGCAGCCCCCTTTGACAAAGACCACAGGGTTGCGATCTTCCCAGAACGTCTGTTTCTCCCTGAATTTCCCCCATGCTTAATCTGTTTCCTCACCTTTTGCCCAGTTCCCCCTTTTTCCAGACCACCTTTTGTCTCTTTTTAATTTCTTAACCTATATTTCTTGTTTCCTTACAACCCTTGCAGCATAAGCATAATAAGTTGAGGCAAGCAGTTAATAATTTCTCCACTATATACCAGGCTGTGTGGTTAAAACTGTTAACTAATCTGCTTGCCCAAACTGACTCGCTTATCGGAACAGCAGACCCTTCCTGTTTTCCAGTCTTGGCGTTTTTACCTTTAACATCCCAATGTCCTACTGAATTTTTAAACCCACATCTCTCAAAAATTGCTTTCTTTACAAAAACAGCACTATCTCCATCAGTTTCTTACAGTAACAAGGAATTGATGACACACCCTGGGGGGAAGAGAGGAAACAGGGTCATGATTGGGGCATAAATTACATGGGGTCAGAGTTGGCTTGCTGTCAGGGTTTTGACGGATGCCCTAACTAAATCATGAGCCTCGAGCCAAGCTTCAAAAGAAATCCAGTTATTTATTTGGAGTTTCCTGTGGCACGTTCCAGGTGAAGCCAACTCTGACCCCACGTAATTTACGCCCCAATCATGACCCTGTTTCCCCCCTCGCCCCAGGGTGTGTCATCAATCACATTCACCAATGGAGCAATTTCATGGGCTGTAGAGATCACTCCCGTCCGGCTGCTGTAGGTAACCCTGGGAGACAGCCTTGAGAGAGATATGTCTGGAATGTGCTCCTGTCTTTGGCTGCCATGCTGCTTCGTCGGTTTCCCATCCCCCTTGCCTATGGCAACTCGAGAGCAGGCCAGGGATCTTTGCGAGTTGACAGAATATGGAGCATGGACAAATTTTTTCTAACTGATGTTGAAAGCATTTTATGTACAATTCACATTTCATACTGCCATGTATTTGATTTCTTTATTTAAGGAATTGATTACATAGAACATTTCTAAGCCTAAAACCAAATTAGGTCAACACCCAGTTTAACAAAATTAAACATTTTGTTCGGGCCAGAAATAAATCACCTACAGCTCAGGGAATCCCTCTGAAATTAAAAATAGATATTTATAATGTCTTGTTTCACCATGTTCCAGGTCTTTATAAATGAAGCTTTAAGAAAGATAAATCAGGGAGGGGGTCTTCATGAGTTGGCCTGACATATTCTTGCAGAGAAAAATGGGGAGGGGTGGAGAGAAATATTCCTTTGTGACTGTTCCAAAGAGTTTACTTCTGCTGAACTTCAGATGGGCACCATCCATTTTTGAGAAGGGGGATATTTTCAGAGTTGGGAAAATTCCACAGTTGTTCATCATCCCCTGTAAAACAAAAATAAAAATAAAATAAATGCAAATAGCCAAGAGCATCTAGTAGAATTTCAGAAGGATAATCCAGAGCCATAAAATGTGTCCCCCAAGGAGTCTTAACCCTAACCCTCACTAAAGCCTATTAATGGCCTGTGATGGGAGAAGGCGAATGTCTGAAACAGACACCAACCGTGTGAAAAAGTAATGTTGTTGCTGGCACAAATCAAAGGCCTTTTTGTGCCAGAAACTCAGCTGAGGCAACCAGGCTGGCATTGCACAACATTCGTTGCCTTAGAGATGTGCCAGGATGAGCAAGCCACACTCGGCTCCTTCGTTGTGTAAACCCAAACTATGGACTTCTTTCTCAATTAACTCCATAATTATGTACGTTGTATGACCAGCACTGTCCCTCTCTGTTTTTGCGTGTATGTTGGCATAAGGGTGCATGAGCTTTCCTCTACTCAAAGTCTACTCAAAGTCTACTCAAAGTCACAGTCACAATTCCATTTTGACTTCTTTGTCCACACTCTGGGGACATCCTGCCAAGCAAAAACCAGGGGTGTCCTGGTCAAGTAGGAACATCAAGTAGGAACTTGAAATGAAGCGTGTTTCTCAGGGTGGGGTGGGGGGCAAGGAGGGAGGAGCCCAGAGGCTCTGAGCCTGACATCTACGAAGCTTCTCCAGGTCATGGTTGTCCCAAAGGTGTTTTTTCAAAAGGCAACTGGATTTTCTCTTGTTCTTCACTTCTCTTTCACTTCTCATCCAGGAAGCTTCTTCCGTTCTGACTGAATGGTGACAAATAGAAGGATTTATATTCCTTGCAGTCATCTGATCGTTAGCACTTTCTCTGAGGGACGTTGAGGCCACTTGGAGATTTATCTGTGTCCTCAGGGTCACCTGAATAGGGCAAATGGGTGTGGAGCTTTCTTGCAACTGTTGAAAGGAAACAGGGGGTGTCATATTCCCCCCCCCCCTCAGTTTGAATGTAGATGGCCTCTTTGAACCAGTGGTGAAATGTAAAATGTTTGCTACCGGTTCTCCGAACCACCTGCCGCCATTGCTACTGGATCGGGCGATCCGATCTGAACCGAGAGCATTTCACCCCTGCTTTGAACCCTCTTTCAAACCTCTGTGTCCAATTTGTGGACCTTGATGTCTTCAAAAAGAGAGGCCTTTGTCTTTCATATGCAGATGGACTGCTGAATCTTGTCCTGATGGGTTTGTTCTGCTATGTTGTACTATGTGTTTGTGAAATGGTTGTTTTGTTTCCCCGATGTACAGATCTGCACATGGCTCACTGCATTGTACTGCATATGTACCACGTTGCTCAGTTTACAGTATGTCTGGGTGTTTTATCCTTGGGGTTGACAAGCTTTTGCCTCAGTGTATTCTTGGGTTGGAAGTATGCATGTATGTTGTGTTGGTTGAAAATCCTCCTGATCTTTTCAGATATTCCTGCAGCGTATGGAAATGATAACGTTGCTTTGTTTAGCGTCTCTTCTTTGTTATGGAGGAGCTCCTGCTGGGTATTTTTTGGAGATTTGATGATGGCCCAGTTGGGATAGCCAGAAGTTCGGAGAGCTTCCTTGATGTGTTTTAGTTCTTTTTTCCTCCTCTTTGTTGGTTGGCAAACCTTCAGCCCAGTGGTGGAGGGTTCTGATCACTCCCATTTTGTGTTCCAGTGGGTGGTGAGAATAAAATGTAAATACTGTGGGGGAGGGGAGTTTCTGTATACCTTGATGTTGAGGCTTCTGTCTTCCTTAATGTGCGCTGCACAGTCCAGGAAAGCTGGACTGTTTTCCTTAACATCTTCCCGTGTCGATTTGTCCACAGAGTTGATATGTTTGGTGAAGGCTTCCAACTTCCAATCAAGAACAAGGGAGATACTAATACCACTCTACAAAGCCTTAAGTAAGACCAGTAGTGAAATCCAGTTTTTTTTACTACCGGTTCTGTGGGCGTGGCTTGGTGGGCATGGTGTGGCTTGATGGCCGTGGCTTGGTGGGCGTGGCAGGGGAAGGAAACTGCAAAATCTCCATTCCCACCCCACTCCTGGGGGAAGGATATTGCAATAACCCCATTCCCACCACACTCTGGGGCCAGCCAAAGGATGTATTTGCCGGTTCTCCGAACTACTCAAAATTCCTGCTACTGGTTCTCCAGAAGGTTGTCAGAACCTGCTGGATTTCACCCCTGAGTAAGACCACACCTAGAGTACTGCATCCAGTTTTGGTCACCACACTATAAAAAAGAGGTTGAGACTCTAGAAAGAGGGCAGAGAAGAGCAACCAGGATGATGAGGGGACTGGAGGCTCAAACACAAAGAACGGTTGCAGGAAGTGGGCCTGGCTAGTCTAGTGAAGAGAAGGACCAGGGGAGATATGGGAGCAGTCTTCCAATATTTGAGGGGCTGCCACAGAGAGGAAGGGGGTCAAGCTATTCTCCAAAGCACCTTTTGGAGGCCAGACAAGGAACAATGGATGGAAACTGATCAAGGAGAGGTTCAACCTCTATCCAAGAGCCTTGGATAGTACAGTGGTCTAAAGCCCTGTTATTAACATCAGCTGCCTGCAAGTATTGCAGGTTCGAATCTCACCAAGGCTCAAGGTTGACTCAGCCTTCCATCCTTTCTAAGGTAGGTAAATTGAGGACCCGGTTTGTGGGGGCAATAAGCTGACTTTGTATAAAATATACAAAAGTATGAAGGCTATTGCTTAGCGCATTGTAAGCCGCCCTGAGTTTCCGGAGAAGGGCGGCATATAAATCAAATTAAAAACAAAACAAAAAAAACCCTGGAAATAAGGAGAAATTTCCTGACAGTGAGAACAATCCACCCATGGAACAGAAGTTGCCTTCAGAAGTTGTGGGAGCTTCATCAAGAAGAGACTGCCATCTGTCAGAAACGGTGTAGGGTCTCCTGCTTGGGGGTGGGGGTGGGGGTTGGACTAGATGACCTGCAAAGTGCCTTCCAACTCTCTTAATCTGTTATTATTATCTGTTGTTGTTGTTATTATTATTTCCTGTGTTTTGATCTTGACCTAAGTATCATCCACATACCTATACCAGTGAGTGGGTGGAATTCCTGGGAAGGAATCTAGGGCTTTGGTTTCTATCTCTTCCATGTAGAGATTGGCTATGATGGGGAACACAGGTGAATCCATGGAGCAGCCGTGTTTTTGCCTGTAGAAACCTTCATTGTGTTTAAATCTTCACTGTATTTAAATATAACCTTCATTGTATTTATCTGAGTCTGACTCTCCTCAGGAGCCTGGGGCTGGCCTCACTCCTGATTTTTCTGGCTTGAAACCGCGAGATTTCCCTCCCCCCTCAGAGGCTTTTAGCCAAGGGGGCCTGAGGGCTTCTGGAGACCCCCTTCCCCCCCCCTGCCCCGAGTCCTCATTCGGGGAAGCAGCCACAGGGCTCAGATAGCTTGCAGCCCCCAAGAGCGTCTCTCCCAAAAATGTAGGTCAGGTCTTAATCAAAGAGAAGAGGAATTTGGGGCAGGAGAGATGATTGACTTTGCAGCAGAGCTTAATTAAAGGACAGTTTTGGATGAAAAGTATGGAAACCAGCAAACCTTGCGGAAAATGTGTGCGTGCAAACCAGGTGCCATTGTGCCGCAGGGCCAGAGTGTCCCACTTTCCTCCTTTCTTTGCCCTCTCCTCACTTTGCTTGCTGCTCCTGCTGCTGCTCCTCCTCCGTGGCTGAGACCCCAGGACCAGCCCCGGGCTGGCCGAGGGGGCTCAGTGGGGGAGAAGCTTCCCAAGGGTCCTGCCACCTGCCTCCTCGCAGTTCACTCACCAAGGAAGAATTTCATGCCATTCGTTATCATTTAATTTAAAAAGATTTCACTTAATTAAACGGATTTATGAAAACCCCCAGAGGCAAATACGGGATGATTTGCAGGTGGCTCCTTGGAATGTCAGGCAGGAAATTTATTAGTGGTTTTGATTAATTGCCCAACGCTCCGATTTCCATTTCCCATCTTTTGGTTCTTTTAGAGAAAAGCAGGAAACACAAAAGGCAGAGGGGGAAAAAGGCCAAATCTCCAGAGGGGCTTTCCTCTCTTCTTTCTTGTTGGGTGGGGCCCAATACAGGCAGAAAAGCAGAAAGACCGCCTTGCTTTTCTCCACAATTAAATTTCATGTTGTGGGATAGGGCCCGTTGCTCAAGTCTGTCAAGATCTTTTTGGGTCCTGAGCTTGTCTTCTGGGGTGTTGGCTGTCCCTGCCAACTTAAGTGCCGTCTGCAAATTTGATGAGTTCCCCTTCTATTCCCTCATCTATGCAATGGCTGAAACAACGTCTGCCCTAAGCCCTCCTAGCCCCCCTAACCTGAGGACTGTCTGCATCTCCAGATGTTTGTTGGTAAATATTTAGCAGGTGGTTCTGCTGTCTTCCTTGCCACCATCGCTCTGCACCGCTGATTGTCAAACACTGTTGGTGTATTAGATGGCTCAGCACTTCTCTCTGCTGACTTGCAAATCTCCAGAAGATGGAACAATTGTCTCTTGCAAGCCAGTACAAGCCAGCTCCCTCTATCTACCTCCATCTCCATCTCCATATTTCTCTCCCTCCCTCCCTCCCTCTCTCTATCTTCCTACCTACCTACCATCTACCTATCTACCTGTCATCCATCCATCCATCCACCCACCTACCTACTTACCTACCTACCTACACACCCACCCACCCACCTACCTACCTACCATCTCTCTCATCTATCTATCTATCGATCGATCTATTTATCTCTATCATATCTATCTATCTATCTATCTATCT
>WNWU01000070.1:1040024-1050544 GCA_012654045.1 Ptyas mucosa
TCTTTCTTTCTCTCTCTCTTTCTCTCCCTCTCTCTTTCCGTCTCTCTGTCTGTCTGTCTCTCTTTCTTTGTCTCTTTCTCTCTCCCCCTCTCTCTCTCCTTCTCTTTTCCTCTCTCTCTTTTTCTCTCTCCCCCCTCTTTCTCTCTTTCATTCTTTCTTTTTCTTTCTCTCTTTCTTTCTCTCTCTCTCTTTCTCTCTCCCTCTCTTTCTTTCTTTCCCTCTCTCTTTCCTTCTCTCCCTCCCTCCCTCTCTCTTTCTGTCTCTCTCTCTCTCCCTCTCTGTTTTTCTCTCCCTCTCTCTCTCTTTCTGTCTCTCTCTCTCTCTCTCTATCTATCGTGTGGAGGCGGTAAAAGTGAAAAATGGGCCGTTTTTGCCTGGTTTTTTTGCCTCTTCTACCCACCCACCCCCACCTCCACAAGCATTCTGCAGGCTAAAACCAGGCAAAAATGGCTTCACGCTCACTAGTGGGTTTCATATTATGTTACTACTGGTTTGCTTGCTTCATGCGTGTGAGCGCCCAGTTCGTGCACGTGCCTGCCTTCTGTGCATGTGCCCAGCCCCAAAAAGGGGCCTAAGTAGGATGGCATAGAACCGGGGCGGGAGCGGGGGGGGCAGGCCCACCTGTGATTTCCGCTACCGGTTCGGGCAAACGGGTTCAAACCGGCTGAATACCACCTCTGTTCACGCTGTAGCCCGGCCATGTAGTAGCATCCAGGCAATAGACAGTCAGTATTATAATTGTTGCTTTTCTTTTAGTTATAAAGCATGATTCCCACCCAAAACAAATTATTATAATTTAAACTGTGAATGTATCAAATCGGGTCTTTATTTTGATCGTAGAAGAGCATACAATACCTTCAATAAACATTGCTGCTATTTCCGTGAAGCCTATAAAAAGAGATCTAACAGTTAATGCTGCTAACACAATGGTGTGATATTAAAATGCTAAGAACCTTATATAAGCCTTCTTAATATTAAGACTACAAACTCGATGGTGGGAACACAATGTACAGTATAAATTGAATAAGATTATGGGGAAATGATTACATTTTTACAAACTTTTACATGTAGCTACATAATTACAGGTTGTCCTCAATTTATGATCACAATTGAACCCAAAACTTCCGTTGTTATGCGAGACGTTTGTGAAGGGAGTTTTGCCCCATTTTATGACCTTTCTTGCCACAGTTGTTAAGCGAACCACTGCAGTTGATAAGTCAGTAGCCCGGTTGTTAAGTGAATCTTGGTTCCCCACTGACTTTGCTTGTGAGACGGTCACAAAAGGGGCCCATGTGACCCCGGGACACTGCGACCGTCATAAATATGAACCAGCTGCCAAACATCTGAATTTTGATCGCGTGACCACGGGGATGCGGCAAAGGTCGTGAAAAACAACCACAAGTCACTTTGCATCCTTTTAGAGGGTCCTTGAAGGACTTGAAGGCTTATCTGTGTCCTCAGGGTCACCTGAGTGGTGCAAATGGTTCCTGGAGTCTGCAATTTTTTCTCTGGAAATCCATTCCTAGCAGCGGTGGGATTCTAATGGTTCGGGCCAGTTTGGCCGAATTGGTAGTTCCCACTTCCTACTGAGACCGAACCTGTTCTCTGTTGCTGTGAAAGTGCCCCCCCCCCGCCCCCAGGTTATTCTGACCTTTATTTCTGCTTCTGAAGCCCAGCTGATCAGGGGCGTCAGATTGAATTGTGCCTCCTCAGCTGTTTTCCTTGCTCCTTTCCTTGTTTGCAACATGGAAGTCCAATTCGATGGAAATTGTGCATGCACACACAGCGTGTGTCTGGCCCGTGCCGTCAGCGAACCAATTGTTTAACCGGTAGGATTCCCACCCCTGACTCCTACTTCCACACCATTCAAAGGGGGTTCATCCCAAACTGTATAGCTAAAAGTCTGTAGAGATTCTCCGTCATCTGGGTCATGGTTATCCCAAAGGTGTTTTTTCAAGAGGCAGCTGGACTTTCTGGTTTTTCTCTGAAGATGTTTCGCTTCTCATCCAAGAAGCTTCTTCAGATGAAAAATGAAACATTTTCAAAGAAAAACCAGAAGAGTTGAAGCGCTGAAGAAGCTTCTTCAGATGAGAAGCGAAATGTCTTCAAAGAAAAACCAGAAAGCCCAGCTGCCCCTTGAAAAAGCATCTTTGGGACTATCTTCCAAAACGTTAGCATTCCTAGAACTTGTCCTTTTGGGGACCTGGTCTACCTGCCTCATGCCTCGGAGATTGAAAGGACAGGATTGTCTATTGGGTTCTTACATGCAGTTCTGCTTTTGATAAAAACAGGAGCTGAAAAAACAATTGCAGAAAAGGTCCCTGAAGAATTGCCAGGGGACTCTACGGCTGTTGACTTATTGTTTACCTTATTACTTGGCAAGTCAGTCTAATTAGAGCCCCGGTGGCGCAGCAGACTAAAGCCCTGTTATTAACATTCAGCTGCCTGCAATTACTTGCAAGTTCGAATCTCACCAGGCTCAAGGTTGACTCAGCCTTCCATCCTTTCTAAGGTAGGTAAAATGAGGACCCAGATTGTGGGGGAAATAAGCTGACTTTGTATAAAATATACAAAAGTATGAAGGCATTGTAAGCCATCCTGAGTCTCCGGAGAAGGGCGGCATATAAATCGAATAAAATAAAAAATAAAAAAATTAGCACAGCAGAAAGCCAGTTGAGAGGCATTTTGAATAGAGCAGCCCTTCATGCTCATCTTTACCTCTTGCACATATGTGCGTGCACACACACACACACACACACACACACAGAGAGAGAGAGGAGATAATTGGAGACTGATTGGGTGGTGAAGTTAAATAGTTACTGATGTGCTTTATGAAGATAAAACAATTTTATAGGGTTTGGTAGTTGGAAGAAGACTCTGAAACCCCAAAGATGCTGCATTGTGTGATTTCAAACGTGTGGAAATTGGCTATTGCTTGGCTTACACCCAAAACAGACCCTGCCACAGAAGTGAACCAAGACAGATTGTTTGCTCATTTCTCCTCCAGATGCAAAAAGAATATTCTCCTAGGTGTTAGGGGAGAGACACTGGGTTCACCTTCCCCTTGAATGTCCCAAAGGTGCTTTTTTCAGGAGGCAACTGGACTTTTTCTTTGAAGACGTTTTGCTTCTCATCCAAGAAGCTTCTTCAGCTCTGACTGGATGGTGGGGAATGGAAGGATTTATGTTCCTTGCAGACAGCTGGTCCTTTGCATCCTTTCAGAGGGTCTTTGAAGCACTTCCCCCTGAATGTTGCTTATCTGCTGGGAAAGATTGGTTTTCCCAAATAAAAGTATACCAGATGGGCAAAGAATCACTTTCTCAGACCAAAGTGGGATACTTTCCCACTGCTGTTTGCAAAGAACTGCAACATAATTTGGAAGGGTTGGAAGGGACCTTGGAGATGATTTAGCCACTGACTCCTATTGGACTAGTCCTCATTGTGGCTGTGTGTGTGTGTGTGTGTGTTCCTGGGAGGGATGAGGGAAGAAGGTCAGGCATGGGCAGGCCCCGGGATGAATGAAGGAAGATGCTGGAGGAAGAGAGTCACTTGAGGGACAATGGCTGTTGGAAGACATATCCATCTGGTTCAGTTCCAAGTGGGGAGAAAGACACTGGAAACATGGAGGATGATTGGAAAGATGGCTTATTGATGGACAGGACCTGGGCAGCTGACCACATGGAGTGGAGAGTGAATGTTATTTATAACCTCTCTTGGGCCTTGCCCTTGAGCTTCCTGTTGCTGTGCAAGAAATGTATTCTATTTGTTGTCAGACTCCCAGGGGGCTATGCAGGGGTCATAGCTAACTTGGTAGGTTTTCTGAGACAAGCTTGGTTGAAACTTGGGCTGATGCAATGCAATAGTTCCTATTGTGGCTGAATGGCTTTGCCCTGAAGGATAATCCCATCATCCTTTGGTCTTGTAGATAGGCTGGCCCAGTCCTGCTGGGGCTATTAAGAAAGATGGGGACTGCTCTCCAAGAGCATGTTTCTCCTTTAGGGAAATACAATATTCTGCCTTTTTAATATTTCCCAAAATATTTCATTCTTCTAGGAGAGGGGTGGGTGCTTAACTTTCTACATGGCAAATGCATCCCTGCACACTGCCCAGGAGAAGGCCATGGCAGACACTACTGTATTTCTACCAAGAGAGCTACATGGTTAGAAGATGATAAAACCTGATTGCCCATAGAGTGCCCGACGATGGCACTAAACAGGCTACTGAGACATGCTGAGGCATTTCAGAAAGCTAATGATGGTTTGGAAACTGATCAAAGAGGGAAGCAACCTGGAAGGAAGGAGAAACTTCCTAAACAGTGAGGACAAATCAACCAGTGGAACAGCTTGCCACCAGAAATCGTGGGCGATTTCATCAATCCCTGGAGGTTTTTAAGAAGAGACTGGACAGTCACTTGTCTGAGATGGTATAGGGCCTTGATGGTGAACCTATGGCACGTGTGCTAGAGGTGGCATGCAGAGCCCTCTCTGGAAGCATGCATGCGGTGGCCAGCTGATCTTCCAGGTTCCCCACTCTGGGGGCAGGATCAGAGGTGAGTTTCAGCAGGTTCTGACCAGTTCTGGAGAACCGGTAGCGGAAATTTTGAGTCGTTCGGAGAACCAGTAGTAAAAAATTCTGACGGGCCCTGCTGCCCCCATCTATTCTTTGCCTCCAGAGTCCCAGCTGATCGGGAGGAAATGGGGATTTTATAGTATCCTTCCCTTGCCACGCCCACCAAGCCACACCCACAGAACCGGTAGTAAAAAAATTTGAAACCCACCACGGCGAAGGATACTGTAAAATCTCCATTCCCATCCTACTCCAGGGGAAGGATACTGCAAAATCCTCATTTCCTCCCGATCAGCTGGGACTTGGGAGGCAGAGAATAGATGGGGGCGGGGCCAGTCAGAGGTGGTATTTACCGGTTCTCCAAACTACTCAAAATTTCCGCTACCGGTCAGAACTGGTCAGAACTTGCTTAGACCGACCTCTGGTCTCCTGCTTGAACAGGGGGCTGGACTAGAAGACCTTCAGGGTCCCTTCCAGCTCTGCTCTGTTCTGTTCTGTTCTGTTCTGTTCTGGTCTGGTCTGGTCTGGTCTGGTCTGGTCTGTTCTGGTCTGGTCTGGTCTGGTCTGGTTATATTCTTTTAGGACAGGGCCAGGTTAAACCTTTTGGGATTTGTAATTCTTAATGTTGCCCTAGAGGAAAGGAACTTAAACTTCTTAAAAATAAAAAGCAAAAAGCTAATTAAGATTTTGATTTTAGAAAGGTATAAACAGATAAAGAGGCCAGATAAGTTTGAAATATCATTTTGGTATTAATTATAAAGAAACTTTCCTGTGGGAAAGCTGACGTATTTTGAAATATTTCTAAGTCAAGAAAACAATAAACATCTTTTTTTTTTTAAAAAATTGTACACTAGAGGGAACTAAATATTTTAACTAAAGGAGAAGAATACAACATAAACCCAATTAATAGCTACAGAATGATGCAAAATATTATAACGTTGGAAATACTAAAGGATACCGGATGTCAGAACAAACCGTAGAAATTGCCAAGAAGAGAAGAGAAGGCAGATATTTCAGGAAAAAAAGAGTTTTCAGAAAGTGTTAGGAAAGACAAGAAGCAGCACTGTCACAACATCTACAAAGACCCAGAGATGGAAACACAGAAAAACAAGGAAAGTCTTTTAAAAAACAAATAGCATCCTGCAAGTTCAGCTATCTTCTTCAGCGATCTTCTCTCCTTCTGGGCTGTCTTTCCTCACATAGGCAGATCAAAAGGCTGAAGGCTTCTTAGCCTTTCTGCACTGCAGGTCCTGTTTGATGTGGGGTGCAGTGAAGAAGTGAAGTGAAGTGAAGTGAAGTGAAGTGAAGTGAAGAGTAAGATCAGTTGCGTGCTCATCGCAGTGCAAAATGGATTGAAAACTCCATTTCCCCCTGACACTAATATATCTTGGATAGCATTCCTGATATTATGCAGAATCCATTTATTATACTAAATACCACAAATTCATTTATAATTAGGAAAACCTGGAAATCCCTTTATCTGGGCAGCTCAGGCTTAAAGCAGGGTGCAAACTTTGGAGTTCCAAAAATGTTCACCGAGCGAAATGTTTTCAAACATTTAAAGAGGTGGAATTGATTGGTGCAACTGTGGGTTGGCCATTTTCCATAGCTCTTTGTGGAAGATCAAAGGTTCATGTGGACAAAAGAACTCCAGAGGTCATGAGATTCTTTGCACAAGTCAGTAAAGAAATCCAGTTAATCTGCAAGGGCTGCAAAGAGAGAGAGGGGGAGAGAGAGGGAGGGAAGGAGAGGGGGAGAGAGTGGGGGAAAGAGGGAGGGAGAGAGAGAGGAAGAGGGGGAGGGGGAGGGGGAGGGGGAGAGGGAGGGAGAGAGCGAGCGCCACAGGCACTGATGGGGCAGGGCCCTACTGAAAATGGGACCAGGTGGGCTGTCCCGCAAAGCCCACTCAGGAATATCACCCACCCAGCAATTCCTGCAATGCTAGGAGAAGAGGAATGAATGCATTGTGGCTCCGACCCCCGAGCCCATCGTATCGGAGGAAGAAGGCTCCGAACATGAAGGAGAGGAGCCGGCCAGGCCTCCCTCTCCCGGCCCCTCCTCTCTGGCAATTCCTCAGGTGTCGGCCGAAGGAGAGGAGATTGGCCAGGAGCCAGGTGTCTCCGATCTGTCGGAGAGTGATGAGGGAGACAAGTTGTTGCTGGATCCACGCCAGCGTAGGCGTGCTAAACGGTCACAGCAGATGAGGAGGCGTGCCAGAGATTGAGTTGAGTCACTGGACCACACCCCACAGGCTATATAAGTGAGGGTGATGGCCATTCCAGCTCTGTGACGGACAAAGCAAAAACTCTGGCGAGTCACTTGCACTTTTGGGACGAACAACGCCTCATCTGTTGTGGATTTCTGTTACTGGACTACTTCAAACTGTCTGTATTCTTGTGTTATCTGGTGGAGGAACAACCCCTCCTTCTTGGAGTAAAAGCTCTTGGCAGGCAGCTGCTGCGTTGCTGCCAAGTTTTGATAACGAACCTTTGACTGTTTTGGAACAATTATTTAACCCTTTGGGGTGGGTGTTTGTGCGTGTGGGAGACGGGGACAGAACAGAATGTCTGTAGATCATTGCTTAACATGGATGATGACCATTCTCAAGTGAGTCCGGATTCGGAGCAGATCTGGTTTGGCTGCTGCCAACTCCATGCTAAGGGACCATCTTCATGAAAAAGGAAGACCATCCCATCAATAGGAGGCATAATCCGGCCCCCCTTTTCTTCTGGGATTTCCTTTTAGGCCTTTGGTACTTAAGCCACCTACATGTTGGTGGGTACAGAGTGTTTTGAAGCCAAGCCCCAGGGAAAAAAATACCATATTTGTTTAAGTCAAGTTGAGAAGTTTCCTATTAGCATGTGAAGCTGATTAAAAGGATCACTAAATTGATTAAACAAGATTCCTCAATAATAGCAGGTTTGAAAACTGACTAGAGGAACAGCACACTAAGGGTTGGTAGGTGTTGGAAGGAAAGTCCATCTGATTCAGTTCCAATCCGGGACAAAGAAGATGCTGGAAGCAAAATGAGGCTGGAGGCTGATTGGAAAGAAGGTCCATTTATTGATGGAGCAGAACCACCAGGGTTTGTGGTTCTGGGGAGCTGACAAAATGGAGTTTAGAGTGGGTGGGTTTTTATACCTTCTGGATTCCTATGGGGGTCATGTAGGGGTCATGGCTGGCTCTATAGGCAAAAGGGGAAATGCAAATCCTAGGTGTTCCTCTGAGCTAATTTTGTCAACCTTTTGTTTGTTGCTTATCTAGAGTTTCTGTCTGACCCAGTCTTTCTTAATACAGATTACCAAATCTGATTTTCTAACAGCTGGCCTCCTCAGTTTCTGCTTGGGGCAGGGAAACGGGGGCTGGCTTCTGCCTCCCTTAAGATTTTTTGTATTTCTTCTTTGGGGGAAATATTTTATCCTGCCTTTTTAATATTTCCCAAAATATTTCATTCTTCTAAGAGCGGGGCTTCCCACAAAGGCATGCTTGGTAACCTCTTTCCTGAGCAGATTGATGAGCAAAAAAAAAAAAAAAAAAAAAGACTGGTAAAATCCGAAAGACGGATTCAGATTCACTCGGAGCACAGAAAGTAATGCTCCAAACCTTTTGCATTGTTCACAGAAGGAACTTGGGTAAGCAAAAATGTCAGTAAGTGAGAAGAGGCAGGTCTGTTTGCTCTCTCCCCATCCACCCATTTCACAGGAAGGTAGAGTGTCTCCATGGCAGCTCCGGGGCTCATAACAGCCCCATTTTCACCCAGGGCCTCTCCTGCTGCGGGTCAAATATTTATTTCCGTCATTCTCATTCTTTATCCAACTCCCCCCACCCCCACCCCAGCCTCAAAAAAGGGAAGCTGCACGGAAGCCCTGCCACTTGATTTAGTACTAATAAATGGGCCAATATCAAAGTTTCAGCACAGGCCGACTTTAATTAAAATGACAAAGGAAGCAGATCTATAGGAATGATTTACTGAAGTAGAAAATGTTTTATTTGCCTCCAGCTAGTTTTAATTAAAAAAAAAAAAAAGAGAGAGAGAGAGAGAGAGAGAGATCAGCCTGGGCACCATGCAAAAAAGCTGGCCTCGTGTGGGGAAGGCAGGAGAATGCTGAGATTGAGATGGGTCTGTGAAGGGTTTGAGGTTTGGGTCCTCTCTGCCACCCTAACGGAGACAAGAAGCCACATAGCAGTAAATACGCCTTTGAGAGCAGAGTAAACTTTGTCCGTCTTCCCAGTGAGGTGGCCTCAGGGTTAACAGGTGGAGTTTCCGAAGGTGGAGTGCCTTTGGAAATTGGATGCTCAGGAATTGGGATTTTCCTATTGTTGGAAGAAATGTCCATCTGGTTCAGGTCCAAGTAGGGAGAAAGACACTGGAAACATGGAGGCTGATTGGAAAGATGCTTTATTGATGGACAGGACTGCATGGGTTTGAGGTCCTGGGCAGCTGACCACATGGAGTGGGGTTTTCTACCCCTTCTCTTGGGCTTTGCACTTGAGCTCCCTGTTCCTGTGCAAGAGCATGTCTTCTATTGGCCATTGTAGGGGTTATGTAGGGGTCATAGCTGGCGTTATAGGTTGTCTGAGCTCTCAGGTTTGGTTGAAGTTTGCTGGGGGTGATGCAACGTCCTTAGGAGATTGTGCAATGCAGTGAGCTCTGCAGATAAATGGTAGTGGGTTAATCCTATTATGTCCTGAAGGGTCAGGTCTTCATCCCATCAACGTGCAGCCGAAGGTCTTTTGTTTTGTAGCTAGGCTGGCTCAGTCTTTCTTAACGAGCACAAAATATTTGCTGGAGGCTCTGCGTTTCTGTCTCCCTTCAGATTTTTTTATTTCTCTTTTAGGGGAAATATTTTATCCTGCCCTTTTAAAATATTTCTCGAAATATTTCATTCTTCTGGGGGGGGGGGGGGCTTCCTTCACAGGAGAAGCTAAGGAAAGGCAGCAACTGGCCGTCTGCTTCTCCCGCTGGCTTGTGAGATTGGATTGCACTCTTTCATCTCTCAACCCTCTGGGATCTTTGGTGTGCAAAAGTAATGATGCCCCAAGAAAGCAAATTTAATGGAGGCTTTCCGGAGCTTCTCGGAGCTGCCGGGAGCCTCATCCTTAGCTGGGGTTCCAATAAGAGTGTTGGGAAGGCAGCTGGTGTTGCCTAGGAACTCAGACATTGGAGTTTGGTTGGAACTGATAAGAACTTAATCCCCGGATTTGAGTGAGAGTCTTTTATCTTTGCAAGGGTGTTTCTTTGCCCATCCAAAAATATGAATCACCAAATAATTCGAGCAAAGCAAAAAAAAAAAAAGTGTTTAAAAACGGAGGTCAAATACAGGGTACAGAAACAAGTTATACCTACGTTTAAGGCAGGAGTGGTATTCACTGACTTTCCCTACCAGTTTGCAAATGTTCGCTTTGCTCCCACACGCCACTTCCACGCATGGACACAGCCTTCCGTGCATGTGCTTTGCTTGCACGCACGCCTTACACGCATGCCCCCAGGCTCAAAACGTGCCTAAATAGGATGGCATAGAGCCAAAGTGGGTGGGTCTGATGGGTCGGGTCGGTCGGGTCGGTCGGGTGGGCCCACCTGTGATTTCCGCTACCGGTTCAGGCGAACCGGCTGAATGCCACCTCTGCTTTAAGGCAGATGTGATACATCAGAAGGCAAGACATCAAACAAAGGACAAAGATTCATAACAACTGCAAGCCACCTGCAGGCCACTGCACAACACCTGTGGCAAGAAAGGTCATAAAGTGGGGCAAAAACTCACTTAACAACTATCTCACTTAGCAACAGAAATGTTGGCCTCAATTGTACTCATAAGGGGAGGATTACCTATATTCATCAACTAAAGAAATGCATTCTAGAATCCTTGAGTGCTATAAGAATGGAATGGAATGGAATGGAATGGAATGGAATAGAATAGAATAGAATAGAATAGAATAGAATAGAATAGAATAGA
>WNWU01000070.1:1055032-1066135 GCA_012654045.1 Ptyas mucosa
TCTACTCTACTCTACTCTACTCTACTCTACTCTACTCTACTCTACTCTACTCTACTCTACTCCTTATCCTATCCTATCCTATCCTATCCTATCCTATCCTACTCCTACTCCTACTCCTACTCCTACTCCTACTCCTACTCCTACTCTATTCCAGTGCCCCTTTCTTTCCAGTGGATGGCATTTTACTCCACAACTGATAGTTTTAGTGTGAGATAGGAGAAAAGTGGAGGAGAAAATGGTCCACAGCTAAAAGTTGGGACTAGCCTGAATTGTTACAAATGTGCAACACACCTTCCCTATTAAAACAAGTCCTGTGAACGGGAGAAAAATGTCAGAATGGAACATTATAGCTGCTATTCCACAGCCGGCATTAGGCACTCTGCAAATGCTAGGTTTCTTCGTGAACGGCTCTGTTGGTGCCTGTAGTAAAAGAAGTTGTCGAGAGCAACAGCCTGAGAGACTTCTGGTCCTTTAGAGGAGAACAAAATGACCCATTGGCAAAATTCTGGTCAGTGAAAATAGTGTCAGCCCTTCAGGCTGAGGAAAGAAAGGCTAGGAAAGCAGAGTTTATTTATTTTATTTATTTTATTAATCATATTTCTATGCCGCCCACTCTCCGAGGACTCTGCGCGGCTTACACCAAATACACTATACTAAATAGCATATTGCCCCCAACAATCTGGGTCCTCATTTTACCCACCTCGGCAGGATGGAAGGCTGAGTCAACCTTGAGCCTGGTGAGATTTGATCCGCTGATCTGCTGAACTAGCAGTCAGCTGAAGTAGCTGCAGTACAGCACCCTAACCACTGCGCCACCTCGGCTCTCAAGGTCAGTTTCCAGGCCAATACAGGTAGTCCTTGAATTAAGGCCACTTGTTCAGCGAGCATTCAAAATCATGACGGTGCTGAACAAGAGGGACTTATGACCAGTCCACAAAGCTGCAACCGTTGCAGAATTCCTGCAGATTCCCATGGGGACTTTCCCTGGCAGCTTCCCACAAGAAAAGTCAGTGGGGAAACAGGCAGGGAATGTTGCAGGTCGCTCCTTAAGTCACTTCTGCCCCACTACTGAGTGTGAGATTCCAGGGCTTCCAAATCCTGGCCCCAGAGCACACACGCACACGCACACATCAACCTGCCCACACTTCCCAGTGCCCACCTGTGGCCCTTGCCAGCCCCTGACATCCCACTGCAGTTCCTAGCGCTTGCCCATTGTGCCTGCACCATTGTGTGGTACTCCTCCCTCATCACATCTGCTCAGTTCTGGGGTTATAATGGTGAACAGACCTGCCGCGATGATCACCATTAAGTGATTGCGATCACAGGACATCACACATATTGCTTTTATTATACATAACAACAGGAACTTGGGAGTCTGAATGCACCCCTCCCTCCCTTTCTCTTTGTGACAACTAGGGAGGGTCTTTTCTCGGAGTACATTTCTTTGCAATCTTCTCTGGCCTGCTGGAGGCTGTTTCTCCTGTCCCTCGAGGCCATCCCCTCTGTCCACTGCAAATAAAGAGTGGTCCCTCCACCAAAGCAGGACTCTGGACAAGAAGATTGCCGGCCAGCCCATTCCCTGGCTTGTCCTCATAACTGGGTGGTAGTGCTGAGAATGAATAATCACCTGGTTATGACCTTTAAATCTTGATGGCTCTCAGGAGAGAAATATGAAGCTGCCATTAACTGAAGCGGCACTTGGTTTCATCCCATCCAGTCCCTGATTCGGGCTCTTCACAGACTCCGGGGGAGAGGTGCTCTTCTTTGGAGCCTGGACGTGGGCGCCTCCTGGGAACAGACCATCCCAGTTTTCCAACAAGCCAAATCCATCTAGGTATGATAAGGCATCACAGCTTCTGTGCAAGACCACTGGAGGAGCCCCATTTGTCAGCTCTCCCCATAATTTTGCCCCTGAGACAGCAAGCCTTAGCAAGGAGGAGCCCCTCGGTGGCAAAGCAGGAGTCTTTTGCCAAAGTCCCAGATAAAAAGCAGCAAAATCAGAAGCTGACTCAAGCCAGGACAGCTGAAGAAGCTGGAGAGACTGGATCCCAAGGCTGAGAGGCTTGAAAGGACTGAGGCTGTGGGAACCTGACAGACTTCCGGGCTGCTGGGTGGAAAAGCTTTGTACTGGGGGGGGGGGGACAGGGAAATGCCATTTGAGAAGTATGAAGAACCAAATTAAAGTAGGACAGAATGAGAAGAGAGTCTAAACACTAAATCCAGAGAAGAGCAATGAAGATGATTAGGGTTCTGGAGGTTAAACCGTGATGGAAGATTGGGAGAATTAGGTACAGTATGTATAATCTAACAAAGAGAAGGATCATTAGAATGTCAACTCGGAAAGCCTGCTCTCGAGTTGCCATAAGCAAGAGGGATGGGAAACCGATGAAACGGCACGGCAGCCAAAGACAGATGCACATTCCAGACTTATCTCTCTCAGGGCTGTCTCCCAGGGTTACCCACAGCGGTCAGAGGGGAATGATCTCTACAACAGTCATCAAGGTTGACTCAGCCTTCCATCCTTCCGAGGTAGGTAAAATGAGGACCCGGATTGTGGGGGCAATAAGCTGACTTTGTATAAAAAAGAACACCGCTTAGGGGAGGCCGAAAGCCCTACTAAGCAGGTATATACAAAAGTATGAAGGCTATTGCTTAACACATTGTAAGCCGCCCTGAGTCTCCGGAGAAGGGCAACATATAAATCGAACCAATAAATAAAAAATAAACCCGCGAAATTGCTCCGTTGGCGAATGTGATTGATAACACACCCTGGGGGGGAGGGGGAAAACAGGGTCATGATTGGGGCATAAATTACGTAGGGTCAGATCTGGCTTCACTTGGGAACATGCTGACATAAAGCTCCTAATACATAACTGGATTTCTTTTGAAGCTTGAGTCGAGGCTCATGATTTAATTAGGGTATCTGTGGGAACCCTGACATAGAGGTGACATTATAGCAGCCTTCTGTTACTTGAGGAGCTGCCACAAAGAAGAGGAGGGGTCAACCTATTCTCCAAAGCATTTGAGGGCAGGCAAGAAGTAACAGGTGGAAGCTTGTTAAAGGGAGATTCACCTCTCTTTAAGGAGAGATTTCCTGAGATTGAGAACAATTAACCGGAGGAACAGTTTACCTTCTGGAGTTGTGGGTGCTTCATTGCTGGACATTTTCAAGATGGGATTGGACAGGCAGTTGCCTGGGATGTATAAGATCTCCTGCCTTGGGCAGGGGTTGGACTAGAAGACCTCAAAGCTTCCTTCCAGCCCTGTGATTCTGTACTCTGTGATTCTGTAGTGTGAACACAGCCTTTCTGTAATTTAAATGGGCTCCAAAGAATGGAGAAAAACCTTCTGATGGCCTGAAAGGAACATCAGTGGTGGCTGATTCGGGAGAAGCCAGAGATGGTTTGGTATGGAATTCCTTTGAGCAGCTTTTTCCTGGCTAGGTCCCTGCTGGCTTTCTGAGAAATAGATTGCCAAAAGTGAGGATGAGTATTGACTCATTCGGGGCCAGAATGAGGCCGAGCTGGGATCGCAGGATATGCGTATCTACCTCATGGCTTAATGTTACAGGCAAACCAAGATGGCTTCTCCGGCAATTCTGTTAGGTGTTTTGTGCCAGCCATGGCAGTTTCTTCAAAGGCCACCAGATGGGAGCAAAGAGGGACTTTTGATCCCACTGGTGGGTCAAGAGGCTCCGGCCCCTGCAGCCCCATTGGGGGAAAGTCAATGGTCCTCCGGCCCCCTCACACATTGGTAAGGGAGGGGCCAGGGACCCCTATAAGAACCCCTGCATAGGGGCTGCTCGGGCGTGTTCTTGTTCCCCTTGTTCTTGTTCTGCTCTCCTATGGGACTCATCCATGGGCTTGATCCAGGCATGGATGCCTCCATGTCAGGGGATTTATATTTGCCTACTTTTATTTCTCAATAAAGACCTAACTTAATTGCATGCTTGCGTGCTGCCTTTTCTTGGAAGCGCCTTCAACGGACCATCGTTCTTCGTGAGATCCCTCACAAATTCATGAGATAAACAATCTTAGCTGAGCATCAGATGTGAGTTTAGATAGCCATAAGGGAAGATAAAAATGCAAAAAAGTTAGCGAGTGATAAATCGGAGCAATTCAGTTTATTTTTTCCCCAAGAAAATCTGATGAAAAGTTTGGGATTTTTTCACAAACGGAATGGAAACAAGCCATCAAGGTCACCGCTGCAGGTGCTTGAGAAAGAGACGGACTGTTCCCATAACAAAAGGATGTCTCAAAGTTGGACAATTATGAGATCACCCAGAGGTGGGGAGAAGGAGAACGTCTCCCCACCTATGGACCTAAGCAAGCATTTGTGCAGGAAAACCAGAGCCAGTTTTGATTCTTCAGTACAAAATGGTGTATCCAATAAAGTTCTACTTTTGGGCATTCAAAACTCCTGAGAGTGTTTCCTAGTTGGACAGTTGACATGAGAGAAGGAACACTTCTACTGCTCATTTGAAGAAAGGAGCTGAAATTCCTTAAGATAGGAACTTTCATACAAACCAGAATTTAGAAACACTAACTTTTGACATTGATATATTCCAAAACCCGAACCGTTGCCCCTTTCGACCTTGGGATTCCTGTCAAAGTAGGAGACACTGAGCTCCTCGTGGCACCCCAGAGAAGATTCATGTTGCAGTTCAAAAAAACCTCCCCTTCCCTTAATTCCGAGAAGCGTTTTATGCATCTAGCTTTAAAATGGACTAAATATCCTGACAGCATTAACAGAGTGCACAGATGGCTCCATTTTAAGCACCAACAGCCGCTTCCTACATGAATGCAAATAAAACGAGGCCTTGGGGAACAGCTTGCATGGAGGGCGGCTGTGCAGTTACCCACTCACACACCTTGGACGCCTCTTTCCCAGGATGGGGACAACACGACACGGCAGTTGCTGTCACTGTTTTGTTCTGCTTTTGGTCTCAAAACCCAAACCCTGTGGGGGATCAGTGCTGTTCAGGAAAGAGGCTGACGGGGGCGGGTGAGTGGGTGCTGGAAGAGGGGTTCCCATCCTCTCAAGAGTTTTTCATCACCACAAAGTTGAGCCATGCTGGATCCTATAGAAAGGCCACTTGCCACCTGCCCTGCACGGCTGGAGTGCTTGTGGTCCCTGACCAACCTCATCCTTGGAATTTCAAAGGATGTGAACGTTCTCCGCCTCAGAGTTGTGTTTGACCTCGGGGTGGGGGGGATGGGGGGGGCATGGCCAGGGTGGGCATGGCCAATTTGACATCACTTGTGTGATCAAATGCCACTTTTGTTAGTAGTTTGTTTTGCTAGCATTCTGTCATGCCTCCATCGGAGCCTGAATCTGCAGAGGGAGATGAGCCGGAACTGGAGCCGATGGAGATCGAGGGAACGGCTTCGTTGGCTTTGGAAGAATATGGGAAGGAGCCGGCCGTGTCAGGCCAGAGCCCTTCAGAATTGGGATAGTTTGTAGGCAGGGAGGAACAGGGGTAGGATGACCAAGAGGGCTAAGCAGTGAAAATGAGAGACAGAACTCAGGCAATGAGCAAGGACCACCCCCTCCTGATCCTCGAGCATGGAGAGTAGAGAAAAGATGGGAACAGCGTGGGCTGACCCAACTACTTGGGAGGAAAACGCCCCACTCCACAAGGCACACCTGGGGATTGAGACTTAAGGAGATGCTGTGGGGGAGGGGCATTTGTCGGGACCAAATGCTGAATTCATAGAGAGTTGTGTGTTGTTGTTGATGTTGGATTTTGTTTTGCTTTGTTCCTTTGCTTCCTAGATTAATCGACTTATTCCCTTGCCCTGCAATCATTTCTTGATCGTAGCCGTTGTGCTCACAGTGTTGTGCTGGATTACTTGCAGCCAGAGGCTGCTGGAGGTGTGTGCATGTGTGTGTCATCACTTCGCTCTGGGACTTGCCAGAAATGTGGGAGTGTTTGGGGAACACGTTTTGAACAATAAAGGGGCAGTTTGAACTGTCAGCTGACTGTGTTGCCTCTGTGCCATGTCCTGGATCATCACACACTCTGCCAGCGAAACAGAGCTCATGAGGGCTGTGTGTGGCCCTCCCGGGCTCTGTTTTCAGCTGAGACAGCCTCCTGAAGCCCTCTGCCAGCGAAAACAGAGCCTAGGGGCATGTCGGGGTGCCTGTGGTGGCCCAAGCAATCTGTCAGCGAAAAGGGAGCTCGGGAGGAGCCTTCTTGGGCTCAGTTTTCGCTGGAAGAGGCACTGCGGGCCAGTCCTTTGCGGTTTCCAGGGTGGCCCCGGGGGCCAAATCTAAGCACCCCACAGGCCAGATCAGGCCCAGGGGCCTTGAGTTTGACACCCCTGGTCTAGAGAAAGGGAACCACTAAGGCCGAGCAGGAGGCCTGTTTCTCAGAAGCCTCTGACAGAGGCAGGAGAGCAAACGAAGCTGAATTTTCAAGGTCAGAGAAGTACCCTAAACTCGATGCTGAAAAGCCCCTTAGAGGGGAGGGAAGCTTTTGGGGCAGAAGACGCAGATCACGGCACCTAGAGAGGAAGTTGGAGGGCAGGAAAAGGACGGGAGTGCCGATGGGAAGGAAACCAGCTTGATCTGAGAACATGGGTGATATTTCAAACCAAGGTTGTTGTTTTTTTCTTTTCTTCACAGCTCAGTGTTTCTGAGGACAAGCAGCTAATTTGAATTTTGAGCTGCTTCTTTATTTTATAGAAAAGCACTTGTACGAAAGCAAATGACATTTGAATTGACTCATTTATTACATTTCTCAATTACAAAGCAGCAGCTGCTAGATAAAAGAAGGGAGAAAATACTTGTTTTGCATTAACGTACAGAGGGGCCAAACGTAGTTGCTAGTTAAATAAAGCCAACAGCCCCATAGATATAGGATGCAAGGCCTGCTGAATACCAAGAAACCAAGGGTATTTCTGCCATTTTCCCTTCAAAAATGCTTGAAATCTTTAATTTGCAACTGCCCAACCAATCTTCCATTGTTTGGAAGGAGCCAGGAGTATTGCGTAGTTACCTTCTGGATATTTATTCAGAGAACAGACACACAAAAGAAGAGTTTAAAAAAAAAAGAACCTTTTTTTGACAATTTTACATTTACCTTATTGGTTGGAAAGGAACATTCTCCATCAATATTTCTCAATAACCTCGCCGCATTCATTCCCTTGAAGTAAAGCACAAAAGAAATTGTCAGATAAAATAACTGAAGAATCTTGATTAAAATGCCTTCCTCCTATAAAAAGGTAATTTAGCAAAATTCATCCCAGGTGGGAAGGAAAGGATTAAGAGAAAACCAGGATTTTAAATCAAGGGAGAATTTCTTCCATTGGAGTCCTCTCTGACCAGCCTTCTCAACCCACGTCTTCTCTTGATTTCTCAGTTAGCCTATGGCTCTAAATCAGTTTTGCTGGCTGGGGAATTCTGGGAGTTGAAGTCTGCCAGGTTTAAAGTTGCCAAGGTTGGAGACCCCTGCTCTAAATCAACAGTTCTTGGAGAAACACCTCGGGTCAGCTTCCCTTAACACAAAGCAATCCCATTTTTGCTCCTAGGAACCTTGATGAACGACGGCAAAATTGAGATCCAAGTGGCAAGGTCAACTTTTCTGGGGCTGCTCCCTTGCTCAGCTACTCTGTCCCCAGGCTTTTGGGGACAGGAGACCAGCCAGCAATTTTTTCCTTGCGTTTTTCTGACCTATTTCCTGTCACCTCCTTTGGGTTCTTCCTAAAGCCCTTGGAAGAATTTTCTGAAGAATCTGGCAGCATTCGGCCATATGTCCTCGCCAAGCAGCGAGGTGAAGTGCTGCGCTGTTTTTAATTGAGTTTGTCGTTTTAATTGTTTTACGGTGTTTTTATGTTATGGGTGACGATATCGGAGCTGCTTGGCAGTTTGGCAGCATTGGCCAGGTTACAAATCATGCAAGGAGATAAATAAGGGGTAGAGATCTCAAAGGAAAGACAGGGCCCCCCAAAAACCCTGATTGTTGAGTCTGTGTGGTGGTGTCAGCTTCCCCAAGAAAGGGATCTTCAAAGTATAGATTTATGAGGCATGTCATATTAGCACATCTGGTGAAAACCCGACTCTGAAGTCCCCAAATTTTCCCCACCCAATTCAAAGTCCAAAGTCCTTTTCCCACCCGCCATTGCACACAATCATCACATGCCCCAATCAGGTCACACTCTCCCTCCCGGATGACTCCCATCCATGCCCCTACAGGTGCTGGGGAGAGTGTCCTTGGTTCCCAGAAGAAAGAATATTATTTTGGCTACATATTCCCCTCCGCTATCTCTACTCCCTTTCCCACAGCTCCAGGAAGCCTCACTGTGGCAACCCTGAAGAGGCTCCAAGATGGCTTCCAGGGTTGACAGCCGCAGCTTGAGAGCTTTCCTAAAACCTACAAAATTGGCGTTGGCTGAATTTCAGGGTGGATGCTGGTATAGAGAACGGGGTAGCAATTGAAGTGGCCCATTTCTTTCTGCACACTACGGAGGCGAACTGTAGCAGCAAGTCCAAACATGGAATTATCCCCTCAACCATTTTGGAGTCTGCCTCAACATTAAGACAACTGGGTACTTAGAGACTCTCACCACCCCTGGAACACTTCAAATCAATGGAGGAAACCTAAAGAAGGGGGACATTTTTCGGTATCTGGGGTCCCACCTCCAAGGCAAAGGGGACATCAATGGTGAGGTGCGAGCAAGGATGGATGCAGCCTGGATGCGTTGGCGAGAACTCACCGGTGTGTTATGGGACAGATGAATGCCAACCTGTCTTAAATCCAAGATTTACAAGACAACCATCCGCTCTTTTGCACTGAATGCTGGGCAGCAACAACAGGGACTGAAAGTTCTCTCCATGCCGTGGAAATGCGAAGGCTCTGTTGGATATTGGGCACCCCCCTTCTAGACCACATCATAAATGACACCATTCGACAACATTTTGATGAGAGAAGGCCGACTCCACTGGACATGTCCAGAGAGCAGCACTTTCCACTGTGGACAAGACTGCCTACTAGAGGTCAATGGCCGGTGACCTTGTGGGCGCCCAAAACAGAGATGGCAAAACAGAGCTACCATCAACAAAGACATGCAAGGACCCTGCACCTGCAGGAAAAGGAGGAGGAGAAGAGAGAGAGAAAAAAGGGGAGAGAATCCTGCCTGCCTGATCCTAGAAGGGACGGCTTAGATGGCCGTGGCAGTCCACATACAGTGATGAACGTGGAAAGGTCCATTGTTTTGATGATAGCTCTATGATTCTACTCTGTTTCCCCCAAAATAAGTCATCCCCTGATAATAAGCCCAATCAGGCTTTTGAGCGCATGGCAATAAGGCCAAGCGCTTATTTCAGGGTTCAAAAAAGTATAAAACAGGGTCTTATTTTCGGGGAAACATGGTATACTTTCCTTGCATTCACACAACCCATTTAGCCAGCTTAGTTACAGTTGTTCCATTGAATGAGCATTAAGCTTTAAGGTTGATGTGATGTGATTCCAATATTTGAGGGGCTGCCACAGAGAGGAGAGGGGGGGGGGTCAACCTGTTTTCCAAAGCACCCGAAGGCCAGACAAGGAATAATGGATGGAAACTGACCAAGGAGAGATTCAACCTGGAAATAAGGAGCAATTTTCTGACACTGAGAACAATCAACCCATGGAACAGAAGTTGCTTTCGGAAGTTGTGGGAGCTTCATCCCTGGAGGCTTTGAAGGGGAGACTGGATGGCCATTTGTCAGAAATGGTGTAGTAGGGTCTCCTGCCTGGGCATTGGGGGGGGGTTGGACTAGATGACCTACAAGGTCCCTTCCAACTCTATTAATCTGATCTGATGTGCTGTGCAAAGGTGGACATTTGGTAGGTTTATGAATTAATACATTGTGCAAATTAAGTCAATAACCGCTTAAAATGTATTGTATGGCAGCGGCTCTTTGCTGGGGAGAAGGAAGCAGGTAGGAGACCCTCCAGCAAGAGCAGAAGAGGAGCTGCAGGTGTTTCCCCAGATGTTTTCCAACCCAGCCTGCCTTTCAAAGGCTCAGAAAAGCCCTGAGGCTCTTCACCTATCACACTGATAAGCCATGTTTCTTTTAAAGTAGGTTTTGGACAAGCCAGCATCAGTCTTGCAACTGAGAAACAAACAAAAAAAAATTGCAATTTGTTGCTTCAATGCCTGGTTTGTATTTCTTCTTTTTATTCATTTATTTTATTTGCATTGTATGGTAGGTTTAATAGGGTGAATTTTTAAAGCAGAATTAAGTCAGGAGAAATAACACTGCCTCTCTCTTCTCATCTTACTAAACAACTTTAAAGAATACCATATTTTCCGGCGTATAACATGACTTTTTAACACATGAAAATCTTCTCAAAAGTCGGGGGTCATCTTATACGCTAAGTGTTGTTCTCCTGTAACCAGGCAGACCAGCCCAAAAGGCTCTGACGAACCAAGCTCTGACCATCCCAGCTGAGTTGCCTGCTAATCGGTAGCAAAAATCCTCCCCCCCTCCAGCTTGCTTACCTTAGCTGCTAGTCACAAGGCTTGCCTTGCTTCGCTTGCCTGCAATCCACTGCATCAGCAAGCAACTGAATCTCTCTGCCTGCAATCAAGCATTTTGGATCTAGCACAGCTGCTTTTACATTGTGGGTGAGCCAGTTGTGTTGTGTTGTGTGTCATAAGCATTTGAATTAAAATTACCATATTGAAATAAAATCTGATGTTTTTTTAATTTTTATTTGGTGTGCGTTGGAAGAGGGGTAGTCTTATACGGTGAGTATAGCCCAAACCCTATATTTTAACAGGAAAAGTCGGGGGTCGTCTTATACGCCCAGTCGTCTTATATGCCAGAAAATACAGTAATCTATTTGCTAACCAAGAGGATGACTTAATGTTCTATTCAGGTTGACTCAGCCTTCCATCCTTCTGAAGTTGGTAAAATGAGGGTCCAGATTGTTGGGGGCCAGAGGCTGACTCTGTAAATGGCTTAGAGAGGGCTGTGAAGAACTGTGAAGTGGTATAGAGGTCTAAGTGCTATTGCTGTTTTCCTTCCTTCCTTCCTTCCTTCCTTCCTTCCTTCCTTCCTTCCTTCTTTCCTTCCTTCCTTCCTTCCTTCCTTCCTTCCTTCCTTCCTTCCTTC
>WNWU01000070.1:1066145-1101384 GCA_012654045.1 Ptyas mucosa
CTTCCTTCCTTCCTTCCTTCCTTCCTTCCTTCCTTCCTTCCTTCCTTGGTGTGCAGTGGTTAGAATGCAATATTGCAGGCTAACTCTGCACTGCCAGGAGTTCGATTCTGCCCTGCTCAAGGTTGACTCAGCCTTCCGTCCTTCCGAGGTGGGACAAATGAGGACCCAGATTGTTGGGGACAATAGGCTGACTCTGTAAAGCGCTTAGAGAGGGCTGTAAAACCCTATGAAGCGGTGTATAAGTCTAAGGGCAATTGCTATCGCTACTCCAGCTGTGCTTTCTTCACTCAGGTGCTTTACTAAACAAAGAAACCCTAGAAGAGTTAGGACGAACGGATGGACAGTCTGTGGGGTTCCCTAGAGCTAAGGTGCCCCAAGGAGACACGTGAGGTGGTGTGGGATGCATTTTAAAGCAGCCATCTGGAAGACTCATTTGACCTCTCCGGATCCAGTTCAGATCCTCCAATTCTGCACCTGAGCCACACAAGATCTTGGCAGACTTGGTTCTTGCAAGAAATGCCAGATAGAAATGCTTCATTCCCGCTTCCACGTTCCAAGTTATTTCTAGTCCTGCTTCAAACGTGAAATTTCGCAATTAGGATTTGAGAAGCAAAAGAGAAACATTGCTTTCTTTGGCCTTGTTTATTCCCATTTCAATCCTTCACCAGGCCAGAACCAGCAAACCGATGTTGAGGCCACAAAGGGAGCGGCCCAAAAGGCTTCAGAGAGACCTGGTCGGCCTCATTGGATGTGTAGGTCATGGTCAGCATTCCAATATTCTTACAACTGGTTCGCTACATGCGCGCACACTCACTTCACACGTGTGCCTTTTGCAATGCGCCTGGCATTCCGTGCATGCACTTTGATCACTCACACACCTTCCATGCATGCCCCCAGCCTCAAATACCTGCCTAAATAGGACGGCATAGAGCCGGGGCAGGTCGCCTGAACCAGTACGAACCGGCTGAATGCCACCTCTGGTCATGATAGATGTGGAGCTGGCTGCAGCTACCTAAAAACTCTTTGAGGTGAAAAGAGGCAGTGAGTCCATGAAGGCAACTTCTTGCACGGATGGGTCAACCCTTCCAGACAGATGACTCTCCAGCCCCTGCTTGAATGAAGCCCCCCTCCCCCAGTCTCTGGTTCCACTGTCCAATCATTCTTAAGGAAGTATTTTCTAACATTCAGTAGGAATCCGCTTTCCTCTAAGTGAAGCACGTCAATCTGGCTCAGAATAAGAGTTGGAAGGGACCCTGGAGGTCTTCCAGTCCAACTGCCTGCTCAAGCAGGAGACCCTTTGTCATTTTGGACACATGGCTGTTCGGTCTTTTCTTAAAGCATCCAATGATGGTGCACCTACAACCTCTGGATTTAATCCATTCCACTACTTAATTGTTCTGTGAGGAATTCTAACAACTGTTCTTTGTATGTTTTAGCCTCCAGACCCCTAATCATCTTTGTTGCTCTTCTCTGCACTCTTTCTAGAGTCTCCACATCTTTTTTGGTGTTTTGTGGTGACCAAAAGTGTATGTAATATTCCAAGCGTGGCCTTACCAAGGCATGATAAAATGGTAGTAACACTTCACCTGATCTTGATTCCATCCCTCGGTTAATGCAGCCTAGACATACGTTGGCTTTTTTGGCAGCTGAAGCACATGGCTGGCTCATATTGAATTGGTTGTCCAGTAGGACACCAAGATCCCTCTCACAGTTACCGTATTTTCTGGCGTATAAGACTACTTTTTAACACAGGAAAATCCTCTCAAAAGTCGGGGGTCGTCTTATACACCGGGTATAAGCCTACCGATGCTCCGACTTCCCCAGCTGACCCCCAGTGATGACGAGCCCCAGCTGTCTGGGGAAGTCGGAGCGTCGATAATATCCACCTGGATGCCTGGGACGGTGGGGGAAGCTCCGCGCAGCAACCAGCTGGATCCAGCATTCAGCCTTGACGAGATCGGCACAGCTTCCCGAATCTGAGTTGCCGGCGCTGACTGATGACGCTACGGGAGTGCCAACAACATTGAGGGGTAGTCTTATATGGTGAGTATAGCCCAAACCCTATATTTTAATAGGAAAGGTAGCGGGTCGTCTTATACGCCCAGTCGTCTTATACGCCGGAAAATACGGTACTGCTGTTGAGCCAGGTTTCACCTATTCTGTATCTATACATTTGATTTTTCTTGCCTAAGTGTAAAACCTTACTTTTCTCTCCATCTGAATTTCATTCTGTTCAACAGAGCCTAGTGTTCAAGTCTGTCCAGATCCATCTGGATCTTGAGGATCTTTCTTCTGGGGTGTTGGCGATTCTTGCTAAATTTGGTGAGTTTCCCTTCTAGTCCCTCATCTAAATCATTTACGAAGAGACTCCAGGTACAGATTGTTCCCTGTGTGAGACTGTTTCAAATCAAGACATCACTCAGATCTAGTACATGGGTAGGTGTGGGGTAGGAAGGGGACTTAATGGCTGCCCAAAGGCATTTCCTTCCACAGAGAGCAGAGAGGGTCCTGCACAGTGGTGGGCTACGACCGGTTTAACAACTGGTTCTGTGAGTGGGCACTTCGCATGCTTGCAAGCTTTGTGTGCGCACCTAACACCCTTGTGCACCGTGTTCAAAATACAGCAATTTGAAGCTCAGCTGCTTACCTTCTAAGGCAGCCCTGGTCAATAGAACAGCAGAGGCGGGGAAATCAGCTGAGCCAGAAAGAAGGAACTATAGGACAGGATAGGGCAGGTGCAGGTGGGCGGGGCCAGCTAATCATCGGAACTACCGGTTTGCCCAAACCGGTCCAAACTGTCAGCAGGCCACCACTGGTCCTGCACTTGTATACAAGGGACGTCTTGACTTCCTTCTGCAGGACATCAAGGAGCCCCTCAATTCCTCATTCAGTCTCCACTTCTTGAAGCTGGGTGTTTCCTTCAGTCTCTCTGCACTGGATGCACTTTCTGGTTCCTGGCCTCCTCCTTGTCCTCTGAACCCCAGAACAGCCTCTACAGTCCCAGAAGCGGCAGACGGGCTGAATTGGCCAACGTATTGGTTGCTCTCTGTGGAAGGAAAGCGTTTTCAACATGGAAACGAGGAGAAATTTCCTGATACTGAGAACTATCAACCAATGGAACAGAAGTTGTGGAGCTTCATCCCTGGAGGCTTTCAAGAAGACACTGGAGTGCCATCCATCAGAAATGGTGTAAGGTCTCCTGCTTGGGCAGGGGGGTTGGACTAGATGACCTACAAGGTCCCTTCCAACTCTGTTAATCTGTTCATCATTTGGCAGCCATTAAGTCTCCTTTCTCACCGATTCTCCTCCCTACCCCGACACAGCTCATGTTCTAGATCTGAGTGATGGGGCAGCCATGTCTTGTTCTGACACCGTCTCACATGGGGTAACAATTTGTCCCTGGAGTCACACTCTGCCTGGAACAAGAAGGGGCTCTGCTAACCAACTAATGACTCCCAGGTCAACCAAGAAGGCTGCGGCCACCAAGCTCTGTCTTGGAAAGCAGCTTGGAATTCATTGATCAGACAGGCAGGGCTGACGTGCCCAGGCACAAGAAGCAATGACAGTATAGGGCATTCTGGGGTGTACATGCACGTGTGAACACATGCACACACGCACACACACACATACTTGTCCTTGTGGATCCCAGAGATGCTTTCGTTCCAAAGGAAATGCAGTCTCTTTGACACATGGAATCCATCGGCAATATTGACACCATCTCTGTGACATTCTGGGCGAGTTTCTCTGAAGGACACCCGCTTGCTTGCTTTCTTCTCTCCCTCTTGTTTCCGGGAGAGAAGTTGGTGCTGTTACTGTGGCAACTGCCTGATTGCCTTGGCTTCTGCCTGCAGGAAGAGGAGGCCGCTCTTAAAGGACCAAGGAGGATACCGAAAGCCTCGGGGAGGGGGGGCAGGGGGGAGGAGAAGCAAGTTTCCCCCATCTCCACATCCCAGGAAGAAGGCCCTGGGCAGGCCGCCTGGAACATGCCAGCACTGGGCATGGAACACGTATTGAAGGTCTCTCTCTCTCTCTCTCTTTCCCCCTCTCGCTCTCCTCTTTTCTCTCTCCTCTTTTCTCTCTCTCCCTCTCTCTCCTCTTTTTTCTCTCTCCTCTTTTCTCTCTCTCTCCCTCTTTTCTCTCTTCCCCCCTCTTTTCTCTCTCTCTCCCTCTTTTCTTTCTCCCTCTCCTCTTTTCTCTCTCCCTCTCCTCTTTTCTCTCTCTTTTCTTCTCTTTTTTCTCTCCCCCCTCTTTTCTCTCCCCCTTTTCTCTCCCTCTCCCCCTCTTTTCTTTCTCCCTCTCCTCTTTTCTCTCTCTTTTCTCTCTCTTCTCTTTTTTCTCTCCCCCTCTTTTCTCTCCCCCTTTTCTCTCTCTCTCCCCCTCTTTTCTTTCTCTCCTCTTCTCTCTCTCTCCTCTTCTCTCTCTCCTCTTTTTCTCTCTCCTCTTTTCTCTCTCTCTCCTCTTCTCTCTCTCTCCCCCTTTTCTTTCTCTCTCTTCTTTTCTCTCTCTCTCTCTCCTCTTTTTTCAATATCTCTCTCTCTCTCTCTCACACACACACACACACACACACACACACACACCCCTTTCTGGAAAATCTGACTTCTGGAAAAGTCTGATCATCCATCTTTCTGCTTACAAGCAACCAGGCAGTTGCCCCACTGGGGAAGAAGTCTGTAGAGATTCTTGGTCATCCAGGTCATGGTTGTCCCAAAGGTGTTTTTTTTTTTTCAGGAGGCAACTGGATTTTCTTGTTTTTTTTCTTTTGAAGATGTTTTGCTTCTCATCCAAGAAGCTTCTTCAGCTCTGACTGGATGATGGTGGGGAATGGATGGATTTCTATTCTTTGCAGACAGCTGGTCCTTTGCATCCTTTCAGAGAGTCATTGAGGCTACCTGGAGGCTTATCTGCGTCCTCAGGGTCACCTGAGTGGTGCAAATGGTTCCTGGGGTCTGCAATTTTTCCTCTGGAAATCCATTTCTTTTCCCGCACCATTCCAAGGGTCTTCATCCCAAATTGTATAGCTAGAAGAATGGATTTCCAGAAGAAAAATTGCAGACTACAGGAATCAGGAGCACCACTCCGGTGACCCTGAAGATAAACCTCCAAATGGCCTCAACGACTCTCCAAAAAGGATGCCAAGGACCAGCTGTCTGCAAGGAGTATAAATCCTTCCCTTCCCCACCATCCAGTCAGAGCGGAAGAAGCTTCTTGGATGAGAAGCAAAACATCTTCAAAAGAAAAAAAAACAAGAAAATCCAGTTGCCTCCTGAAAAAGCACCTTTGGGACCCCAGTGGGGAAGTTCACAAGTAGAACATAAAACATGATTCTTAACTTCTTTGTTTTTCAGTAGAGGGGAAAGCCTGCTACCATAGGTTGCTCAACCTGCCCCTGAGGCTAAAATGGGGTGGAGAAGGTTTCTTCCTTACTTCATTGCAACTCTAAGGAAGCTGCGGTCTTTGCAGCCGATGCAAAACAAGCCATCTTGGAAAAGTCCAGTATGGTCTCTTGACCAGGGTGTTAAATGAACAGTTTTCTTTTGCTGGTTTCATTTTAGGTAACCATGTTGTGTGAATTCAGCCACAAAGCAAGTCCTTTTCATCCTCTTTCATTTTTGGGCTCCCTTTCCAATCGAACTCCAAGCTGAGGAGCCCCCTGTCATGCCCCCACCAGAGCCTGAATTTACGGAGGATGAGCTGGAGCTGGAGCTGATGGAGATCAAGGGGGCGGCTTCATTGGTTTCAGTGGAATGTGGGGAGGAGCAGGCCAGGGCCCCTGAGGATTGGGATGGCTTGTTAGCAGAGAGGATGACCAAGAGAGGGCAAGCAGTGGACATGAGGAATGAATGACAGAGCTCTGGCAATGAGCAAGGACCGCCCCCTCCTGATTCCCGAGCATGGAGAGTGGAGAGAAGGCGGGAACAGCGCAGGCCAACCCGACAACTCAGTAGGAGAGCGCCCTGCCCCCCTTCACCAAGCACACCTGGGGACTGAGACTTACGGAGACACTGTGGGGAGGGGTGTTTGTTGGGAACAAATGCTGAATTGGTAGGGTTGGGTGTGCCAGTGCAGACATTTGGTGTTTGCAGGACTGCTTACTTCTTCCTGACTTCATGGACTCAGTGCCTTGTTCCTGCCTTTGTGGACTCATTGTTTGTTCCTTGGTTTGTGGACTCATATCCCTGTTCCCTTGTTTTGCTGGACTGGGCACAGCTAGAGGCTGCCATGTGTGTGCACGCACGCTTTGCTCTGGGACTTGCCAAGAACATAGAAGGGTTTGGGGGAACATTTGGGGCATTAAAGGGGAGTTTGAACTCTCAGCTGGCTGTGCGACCTTTGTGCCTTGTCCCAGATCATCACACCCTGCCATACCCTAAATGTGTTCTAGCAGGGAGATTCTTATGGGACTATAGAGGTGAACCAGGAAACGTATGTTATACGTTTGACAATGATAGATCAAGAAAGCTTCTCCATCTTTAGAAGCCATATCGCAGGTTCTGAAGACATGGAAATGTTGGTTCATTTCTTCCTTTTTTCCTAGGCCTCCTGGAAACATCTCTTTGTTCCTTAGTTGGATACATCATATTATAGAAGTCTTTCTCCATTCAGGCTGAGGATTTGCACTCAACAAGGAAATGGCAAGTATTTGATTATGTTAGTTTACACTGAAAAACCAATCATTTGGTTTCTGGTTGGACACATTCAAACACAGTCTGTTTGAATGTGTCCAACCAGAGGAAAAAATTAGCAAACAATTGTGGGGTTTTTTTGGGGGGACAGCTGTGACTGCTAACCCAGTGTCACTATTGTGACAAAATAACTGGCTTCAGGTAACACTAAACTGTGCTAAAATGGGGTTGGCATATTGTGGGAACCCAGCCAATATTTTAACTTGTGTCATGGACTAAGTTGGTCTATTTCCTAGGATAAAGCAGATGCAATAATAGCTTAGTTAAGCCGAGTTTAGGATTTAAGGCGCATCAATGCACTGAAATTGGTTGGACTCAGTTCTAGAACTCCCCAAAGCAGATGGACCACCACACCTCCGAAAGGACAAGCTGTGTGGTGTTACACCATCCTTATTATAATTTGCGGCATGAAAAATCTCTGTCCCAAAGGGAGACCTGTTCAGAACAGCCTATTCAAGAAGCCAAATGGCAAATTTCTGGGCAGAATGACTTTCTGAGTAGCTTTAAGAGAAGGAGAAGAAAATCTATAGAACTTCCCTTCTGGGGGACGGATGGGATTGGGGGAGCCAGGGAAGGAGAACATGTACACACGTTCTTTGGCTGCCTTGGGATTAAACAAGTGCAAGACACCCCACCCCACCCCAACTCTTTTCTCCTTCCAAAGAAATTCCAAGACGAACTTTCTTTCATGTAACTCAATAGGTGAGTTTTTTGGTGCAACCTTAAAATGTCATTTTGAATTTGCCCCACAAAGCCACTGGATCCCACTGGGGCCCTGCACCCACTGAAGGATCTGTACCTTCTCTCAAGGCTTCCCCAGCCCACTGACCAGAAGAGATCAAAGAGGATCTACAGGAAAGTTGCCACCCCAAGGTAAGGTGGCTCAGTTCTCTCTTTCAAGGATGCTCCTGGGCTAACCTTCCATCATGGAGCAGCCTTTTCTCACTCTTGGATTTTTTTAAAAAAGGATGATTAACAGATGAATGGAGTTGGAAGGGATCTTGTAGGTCATCTAGTCCAACCCCCCCCCCAAGCAGGAGACCCTACTACACCATTTCTGACAGATGTCAGTCCTGTCTCTTCTTGAAAGCCTCCAGTGATGAAGCTCCCACAACTTCTGAAGGCAACTTCTGTTCCATGGGTTGATTGCTCTCACTGTCAGAAAATTCCTCCTTATTTCCAGGTTGAATCTCTCCTTGTTCAGTTTCCTTGTCTGGCTTGACTTATAGGTTTGGTTTATAAGGGTGGGTGGGCATCACAACTCAAGAGAGAATTGTGTTGAGCAACCACCCCTGGTTTCCATCTCTCCAGCCATGCAGGGTTGTTAACACATGTTGTGGGCTCCTAGCACATGGATTTTTTGGGGGGGGGGAGGGGAACCTTGGACTGGTTTCAAGTTCAAATCCAGAGCAATCTGGACAGTCACCTGCGCTGATCAGAACCCCACACAGCAGCAGGTCAAGGAGGCCAAAGCCAGCAGGGGTTTTCTGCACCCACCTGGAGAGAAAACTACTCCAAATTGAGCACATGTAAACTTTCAGAGAACGACCCATGGGGCTTCTTCCAGAAGCTTTTGCCGGCCAGACGGAGCCACCTCAGCTAGGAAGGATCCGAAATCCCAAAGGTGGGTGGGGTTTGGGTTTTTTTTTTTTGGAGGTAATTGGACTTTCTGGTTTTTCTTTGAAGACGTTTCGCTTCTCACCCAAGAAGCTTCTTCCACTCTGAGTGAATGGTGTGGAATGGAAGGATCCCAAGGTGTGGGGGGGGGCGAGGGGGGAGAACAGAGGCGGGAGGGGCGGCTACTCTCCCGTGCGTTTGAAGACCGGGGCTGCCCACGCGGGTTGCTGGGCAGAGGGCGGGCGTGGGGCATCGCTTGCCCCTTCCGTGGCTGCCTCACTTTCCCTCTGTTTAATCAAATGCCCCCCCCCCCCCGCCTGATGTCACATCCGCTCCCGGCCCTGCTCTCGCGGCGCCCGCCTTCCCGCCCCGCCCCTCCCCTCCCTCCCTCCCTGCCTTCTCCGCCCGATGCCCCGCGCCCCTCTCCTCCTCCTCCTCTTTCCTCCTCCTCCTCCACCTGCTTTCCCAACTTTTGGCAGCGGCGGAGCGGAGACCGCCCTTCCGGGCTCGGCTGGGCTCTGCTTCCCGCCAGCCTCTTCCCGGCCTGGGAGCCACGACAGGGCAGGCGGGCGACGGAGAGGAAGCCGGGTCGGGGGAGCCGCGCCCGGCAAGGATGCCCTCTGCCTCCAGCCGTCCCGCCTCGGGCTGCTAAACCGCCCGCCGCCGCCTCCGCCGCCGCCCCAGAGCCCGCCAGCGCCTCCTCGGCGGGGCTGCGAAGGGAGTCGGGAGCGCCGAGTCGCCTGAACCGGAGGACGCGGCCGCCGCCGCCGCCGATGCCCGTGGTTGGAGCCGCCCGCCGAAGCCATGCCACCCGCCCGCAAGCTGCTCAGCCTCCTGGTCCTGCTGCTGATGGGCACCGAGCTCAGCCAAGTAGGTGACCCCGCCGTCCGTCCGCCCGACCCTCCCTCCCTTCTTCTGCCCTCCGGCCTCCCCCGCCCCAATCGCCCCAACCGGCCGGGCTTGCGAAAGTTGGGGTCCCGCTAGCGCAGCCGGGACGCTGTCCGTGGTGCTGAACGGCGGTCCGCCCGTTTTTCCCTATTCGAGCAGCCGGGTGGGGTTTGGGGAAAGGGCTGCCCGGCCAGGTCGGAGAAGGGGCAGCATGGGGCGCCCCCCTCCCCGCCGCCCCAGCCTTCCCGCTCGCCGAATCCCTTCGTGGCCTACGTGTGAAGAGGGGTCGGGATGCCGGGCTGGCCGGGGGTCTTCCCGGAGAGCGAGGAAGTCTCTTCCGGGGCCCCGGGCCTCGTGCTGGAGCCTCCCCCCTCCCCAAAACAACCTTTCTTTGACGGTTTCACTGGGCGAGAGTTTCCTTTCCCGGAGGAAGGAAGCTGGCAAGGAGGGCAGCGTCTCCCAGGCGGGCTGTCTTTGCAAGACCTGCTCTGGCTCGCCCCCAGCCCTCCTCCAGTGGTTCAATGCGGAGGCCGGTCTGTGCGCTTTTTTTCCAAGGTGGGGTGGGGGTGGGGGGAGGTGGAGGCTTCAGCATCCTTTGCTCTGCCTGGAAGCCCAAAGTGGCCTCGCAGAGGAGACCAAGCCTTGAGAGCCCTCCGCTTCGGTTCTGCCTTCTTTCCTTGCCCGCCTTTCTTTTTCCTTGGTTGCCCTGAAAGGCGAGCGACCCGGAGCCCACTTGGAACACGGGCTGCTCAATGGGGGGGGGGGGGGGGAGGGGGAGAAAAGGGAAGGGGTTACTTGCCTTTGTTTTGCTATTTTTGTCATTGGGAGGGCAGGTGAAGCCTGCTGGCTGACTGCAATCATTGTTGGTATTGTGTGTGTGTGTGTTTGTCTGTGTGTGTGTGCGCCGCACAAGGAGAGAGGGGGAGAGCAGCTATTACTCCCTGCCCAGAACTGCGCATGGGCCAGAAGTGGACAAAGCCCAGGTGAAATGGACACAGCTTGCCCTGCAGCTTTGAGGTGTCTTTTAGCCCCCCTGTCCCCCGTCCCCACGATCCCAGGCTGGAGAAGGACTCCTTGATGAGGGAGATCATTCCAGGGACCCTCACATTGCCTGGCAGTGTCTCCTCCCCCCCCACTTTAAGTGGCCACCTTCCTGCCTGACCAAGGCAGCACCTGCATTCCCCTCCCCCTCCCCATATTTTCCTCAAGGGCAAGAGAGCGGCTTTTGTTCGGCTCTGCTTTTCCGCCGGACACACTACAAAGCGAGTTGGGAAGAGCGGCAGTGACAATGGGGAGAGGTTCAAGACAGAGACCCTCCCTCGGGCTCCCCCCAGAATGCGCCCAGTTGGATGAGAAGGCTTGGCTGTTGTGGAGGTGAGAAGCCCACCACCCCCCCCCCCCCGCCCCCACTTCAGGCTTCTCACCCGTGGCAGAGAGGACGCTAGCAACACCACCACTGCGGTTGTTTGACGAACCTCTCGCTCCTTGGATGCAACCAGAGCTGCATCTCCATAGACAAGAGGCTGAGCCAGGCTGAGCTCATCCGAAAGTCCCGAGGGTGCTGTGTGAAAGAGCAAGGGATCCAGTCCCATTGGGGGAGAGGGCGTTGAAAGCCTGGGTTTTACTGTTTTCCAAGTCATGGGGAAACGCAGAATAAAACGGCCACGTGCTTACAAGAACCTTCATGACAGCCTTGTAGGGTAGACCGTGACATCTCTTTGCCCCGTGGGGGAAGAGCTCTCTTGCCTAGTTCATCTTCTGAGAATTTCTGGCTGAGGCATAACTTGAATTGGGGATTTTTTGTGGGCTCAGGATTCATCCTCTGGCGTAAGGATGCTACTGTGACTGACAAGGACAGTGGAAAAATGGGTTTTACGCAGGTGCGTCTTTGCTTTGCTTTGCTTCCTTTCTGGAACAAAACAGCTGAGTTCCGTTTTCTTTCTTTTAAAAGCTGGTTTGTGGACATGTCAAAGTTTCTCGGAAGTTGACCATCTGCAATAGACAACCCACATGCTCCTGCCTTTATCTTTTCAGAGAAAGAGGCGATCCCACATCCTCCAGGAAGTCTGTCATCTTCAGTCAAAATGATTATTATTTTTATTTTTTCGCTTCCCTTCCTTGAAATCCCTCAGGTTTTTAGGCTAATCATCAACACCCAAATCCACCCAACATTTCACTTGTGGCCAGAATGTTGCTTCTGTAACTACTACATGCCTCAAATAATAAAACCACGATTTGGAAGAGGCTGAACGAATAAATGGGCTTGATGATGGGCAAGATAGAAGGGAGGGAGGGAGGGAGGGACGCCAAGAGTGGTTCTGCTTTTGTGCTCCTTCTGATCTTGGCATTCATTGTCAAGCTTTGTTCTGCAGGCAGCAGTTGGTGAAGACCTATGGGAAGGTGGGGCTGGGGCTGGAGGAAGCTCAAGGGTGAACCTTCTGCTTTGCGTGTAAGAAACCCTCACTGGCTCCCCCTTGACAGGTGGTGGGAAAGACCCTTCTTCATCCAGGACCCTCATAGGCAAAACTAATCTTTCTACAGTCCAGGTCCTGGACTTGTTCAGCAAAAGGTACAGAGGTTGTCTTAAGAGGGTCGAATCCCCCCTTCCCCATCACTCTGAGGAGCCATCATCTTCATCATCCCCAGGACTGGTCAAGTCTGCTTAATTTCTGGTAATAATCCAGAGGTTGGATGCTTGCAACATCTGGAGGTATTCGGCCTGCTCTGATCATTCATCTCTGGGAATAGTCACCCCAAGTGGTGGTGGTGGAATAGAAGAACCCAAAGGGGCTCCCCCCTGGTGCCCCTGCCTTAGCTTTGATGCTTTGAACTGCCCAGCTTGGACCCTTCCCTCTGGTAGAAGGAGTTGGCTAGCATGGTGCCCTTTCTATTTCTATTCATTAGATTATCTTGACTCGGAGGGACAATCTAAGAGGGGTCACGTTGATCTTTAGATCCTTATTTTATTTCTTCTACTTCTCTCTGCGATCCATTGCTTTGAATTGCCATTTTCTGTGGACTGGGCCTCCTTTGGTTTCACTTCACCTGCTTTTGAGTTGGGACACTTGCAGCATGAATCACAAACATTGATAGGAAGTAAAGTAGCAAAGCCCGAATGCACAGAGGTTTTAAATGGTGCCCCCAATAGCAGATTGAAGTTACAGCCCGATGCCATGCCATTCCCAGATGGAGGGAGGGAGACCTATTCCCAGATTCATGGTGAAGGCCGAAAGAAGCATGTAAACAGACACAGAAGGCAACCATGCATATGAAGCCAGCAGAATAAAAACCCCAGGCCGGAGCTGGAAGACAAGCAGTTGCTAAGAAATCAGTGTTGCCCCATAAGGAAGATCTCACCCTTTGCAACCCCAGGATGGGCCGAGGGAAGAGTGGAGAACGTTGGGAGATGACAAAAGGATGGATATGTGTCAATAGTGGCAATGCCAATGACGCTTGGAAGGATTGCGAAGCTCTAGTTGGCATCTGGACATCTAACAAGCGGAGGTTACTGGGATTGCAGAATGCCCGTCCTGAAAGATTGGCACTGATTCCAATTACTCTGTGTGATCAGTTGAAGATGTTATCTATCCATATCAGGGTCCACGCCCTTCTCTGGGCCTTCAGCTCTGCTTCGAGAGCTCCTTTAAAAGAACCCTTGCTATCCAAACACCCAGTAAGTGTCAAAGCTCATACTGATCCTGGGTCACTTAGGTGTGGGTTGTGGGCCTCCCATTAGAATGCCTATGAAATGACCTTTTTATTGTGGATTTTGCATGTCAACAACGGTACTTTTCCTTGCTTTTTAAATCTTACATTTTTTTCTTTATTTTAAACTATACACTACCTTGGGAGTGGTCTGTACAGTTGCTACAGAAAGGTGGGTAATGGACAGATAGAATTTTTTAGGGTTAGAAAGAACATTGGAGATTTTCTAGTAGACCCTCTGATTACTCACTTACTCTTTTTGCTCACATTTAAACCTGAAATGGTTGTCAGGGCTGTTGAAATAGAAACCTTTGGCAGAAGCTTCTGAAGATGAAAATGTTGGTCTGAGATTGGAATGGTGGGAGCATTTGCACTCTCGGTTCTTTGTTCTTTGTGGAATTCTGTCCATACTCAAGTTTTGGGTGATTTCCCAGGGACAGGGAAAGAAGGTGAGATGGCCACTTGGAGATCTGTGGGATGTCACTGAAGATCGGACTGGTCTTTAAGTTGCTGGGTTTAGGGGACCTTCCCAGTTTTGAACCCTTTGGGTCAGCCGCAAAGTCCATCCCTTGGTCAGAGGACACTTGCAGTGCACTCTTGAGAAGGCAGGTTCTCTGAGATCCTACGACTGGGATGACTGCATCAGATCAAGCGATGGAGCCAGAGCCCTTCTCCAGAATTTCACCTGTGTTGATCTGATGGGTCCTTGTTGTCCAAGACATGATTAGACAGGCCTTCCACAGCCCGACTGCTCCAAAAACATCCAGCCACGGTACTCATCAACCCCAGAGACCACGCCAGTTGGGAATAATGGGCTCTCCAATTCTATGAAGCTGGTACTTGACACCTCCAGAGGAATTTGGGGAAAGCAGGATTAGAAGAATTAGTCATGAGTGAAACACCTCGGCAACTTGTAATTTAGTCTCATGACTTACTATGGACTGGCAGCCTGAAAGCTTAAACCGATTATGTGGAGTTGTAGCAGGAAAAGTTCCAAATCAATAGCATTCAAATAGCTTTTGCAAGTATTGGGGCTACATTATTGGGTGTGAATTTTTTAAAAAATCACCAATAACTAAAAGTTTTGCTATAGCGTTATCACCTTCATTTGAAATATGTTGGATAAGAGGAAAAAAACAAAAAATAGATGGCTACAATGTCCTTTTACCTTAGGACAATCATCTGAAAATCAAAGGTCACCCAACTCTGAAGTCAACAACTTCATGTTTGATGTAGATACGAAAATGTTGACCTTCTCTTGTACTGGCTCATTTATTTGCGTTTTCAGAGAAATTCTGTTTTGCCCTTTTGATTTGTTGAGCCAATTCTTCTGACTCTATTAAGTTTAGTTTATGTTTAATTATCTCCATTTAAGAGTTGTCTTTTGTGGATCTCTTTGAAGTTCTAACTCCAATTTCTTGAATTCTTCCCTTTGCATCGTACCCTGTGGTTTTTTCTCTTTATTCTTTTTAACCATATAGGCAGGGGTGAAATCCGGCAGGTTCTGACAGGTTCTGGAGAACCGGTAGCGGAAATTTTGAGTAGTTCAGAGAACCAGCAAATACCACCTCTGGCTGGCCCCAGAGTGGGGTGGAAATGGGGATTTTGCAATATCCTTCCCCCAGGAGTGGGGTGGGAATGGGGATTTTGCAATATCCTTCCCTCAGGAGTGAGGAGGGAATGGGGATTTTGCATCCCCCAGGAGTGGGGAGGGAATGGGGATCCTTCTGACATGCCCACCAAGCCACGCCCACCGAACTGATAGTAAAAAAAATTGTATTTCACCACTGCATATAGGTTATAGCTAATCCTCTGAAATATGCCTTCGCTGTATCCCATACATTCTGAAGAGGTCTTCTCTTTTATTTTCTTTAAAGAAAAATTCCATTTCCTTTACAGCAGTTTCTATAAATTCTTTCTCTTTTAATACAGATTGGTTTAATGCCCGCCTTAAGTTCTTTTTTGTTCCTCTCCAAATCATCTTTATTGGATTATGGTCTGCCCAGTTTGCCTGTTGTTCATGTCCCAAGGTTGGAGGAGAAGTCCTTAAGGGCACTTCAGCTAAAGTTGTCCAGACCCAGGCCCCAATTCCCCCCCCCCTTGGTGCTCTCATCTTGTGGACCAACCGCTGTCTGATGACTGCAAGAATATTTATTTATTAATTAAACTTTTATGCCATCCATCTCCCCAACCACTTGACTCGGGGGGGGGGGGGTTAAAAACAGGGGGGGGGCTCAAAAAATTTTTACCGGTTCTCTGCCCGGCTGCTGGGGGAGTGTGGTCATGGTGGGCGGGGCCTACTCGGCTTCCTGCCCCGGGGGGGGGGGGGGGAGGCGTTTTTACCCCCCAAGGCTCTGGAGGTTTTACTCGAGCCTCCGGGAGGGCAAAAACGGGCCCTTTTCCAGACTTCCAGAACTTCCGGGAGGCCCATTTTTCAACCTCCCAGAGCCTCCGGGTGGGCCCTGCACTTACCTGGCATCCAAAACGGGCCGCGTGAAGACTCCTGGGAGAGGCGGAGTGGGGTGGGCGGGGCCAGCCAGTCCTTGCAACTACCGGTTCGGCAAACAAGATGTAAAATTAGCCTCTACTTCATCCAAACCAGTCAGAACCGGCTGAATCCCACCCCTGCTTCCAGTGTTTCCTTTGCCGTGAGAAGGGAACGTCCTTTTTCCCCCATGTGGTTCTCTGAAACTCTGCAGGGGCTCCTTTTGTCTCTTTTGTCTTCCCCATCTGGCACATCTCCTTCTTCAACCCAGCTTGATCTCAATTCCTGTCTGGTTCTTTAGGCGAATTGCAACCCAGGGCCACATTAGCCTCTCCAGAGCTAACCTTGGATGCTCCCTTCCAACAACAGACGTTTCACTGAGATATTTCATTGGAAAATGAGAGATGTTTTTGCACGTGGGTTCTTGTGACAGCTTCAGAAACACGACTTTGCACATCAATTCTGGGAGCAGATAGAAGAGTGGTGCGGTGGCCTAGAGGTGGAGCTCTCGCCTCACAATCAGGAAGTTGTAAGTTCAATCCTAGGTAGAGGCAGATATTTCTCTCTCTGGGCACAATCTGCTGAACAAAAACAAAAACTCTGCATTGGCGACAGGAAGGGCATCCGGCCAGTAAACACTCAGCTCCATTCAGTTGCCTAGACTCCACCCCGCAGGGAATTAATGGGGTCGTTAAAAGAAGATGATGATTGGGGGGCAGATAGAAGGAAGTGGGAGAAAGAGACCCAAAGAATACAGTGGTCTCCATGGAAGGGGCCCAAAATGTCAAAGCTTTGTCCCTGCCCCTTTTCTTCCACTCAATTGTGTCTGATTCAGATTAGCAGAGTTGGAAGGGACCGTGTAGGCCATCTAGTCCAACCCCCCGCCCAAGCAGGAGACCCTACATCATTCTGAGAGGCTGCCTGCATAAGTCCCTGCAGTTTTCTTGACAAGGTTTTTCAGAAAGGGTTTCCATTGGTTCCTTGTTGGGGCTGAGAGCGAGGACCAGCCCAAGGTCGCTCAGCTGGCTTCATGGCAGGACTAGAACTCAGGGTCTCCTGGTCTCTAGCCTGATGTCTTCACCACGACACCAAAGCTGTTCTTGTCTCCTCTTTAAATCTCTTACTAGAGCTGGGAGAGACAATCTGGCCCAAAGTTATCCCACATTCTTTTACTACCTATTCGCCCGAACCGGTAGTAAAAAAAATGCTTTTAAAAGAGAAAAAAAGGTTCTGATGATCGAGCGGCACAGCTGTGATCGTCGGAGCCTCTTTTTTTACCTTTTTTTACTACTGGCTCGGGCGAATAGGTAGTAAACAAATGCTTTAAAAAAGTAAAAAAAAAGGCTCCGATCATCACAGCTGTGCCGCGCGATCGTTAGAACCTTTTTTTTTCTTTTTAAAAGCATTTTTACTACCTATTTGCCCAAGCTGGTAGTAAAAAATGCTTTTAAAAAGTTTTTTAAAAGGTTCCCACGCATGCCACAGCTGATCACCACCACCCCGCGCGTGCTGTTCTACTTACCTTCCCAAGCTTCCTTTTGGTGCACACTGCATGTGAATGTGCGCAGCTTGTGTTTGGTGCATGGCGCACATGCGCGGCCAGTGAACGGGTAGTAAACCAGTTCGGATTTCACCAATGGTTTCAACAGGCAAATAGGAACCCAGGAAAAGATGCGCCTACATCAAGGTGTTCCTGGCAGGAGCAATTTTTAAAAAAAAAAAATTATTTGATTTATATGCTGCCCTTCTCCGGAGACTCAGGGCAGCTTACAATGCGTTAAGCAATAGCCTTCATACTTTTGTATATATTTATACAAAGTCAGGTCATTGCCCCCACAATCCGGGTCCTCATTTTACCTACCTTAGAAAGGATGGAAGGCTGAGTCAACCTTGAGCCTGGTGAGATTAGAACTTGCAGTAATTGCAGGCAGCTGAATGTTAATAACATGCTTTAGTCTGCTGCGCCACCAGGCTCAAATTGTTGCCCCCATGCAGATTCTGAATCCCCCCTGCAAATCTTGGTAGTCCAATTAAATTCATTTAAAATGAGCACAGTGCCTTTGGTAGAGGAGTATCCATATAAGTCTGACAAATAAATTAATTAATCCAGTTCAGCATCCTAGAATAAATACCACGCAAATGTAACTATTCATGTCACCCAAATATTTACGGATCCAGTTGACTTATTAAAAAAAAACAAACTTCCTTTGTTTTCTTAAGAGAATAATTTGGAGCCACAAGTGTACTGTAATTTAAAAAAAAAGACACCAAACAAGCATCATGCATTTGTTTAAAAAGGTCTTACCAGGAATGCAAAGTGCTCAAAATGGAAAACTGATCGATTGTGGGAGGCTCTTGGCTAGAATATCATTGCTAGAAACAAAGAGATTTTAACGCCGGAGTAACCCGTTTAATAGTACATTAGGAAGAGAAGGAAAAAGAGATCATTTTATTTTTTTAAAATTAATTATTTTCTTACGATTCCACAAAATTGGGCCCACAACAAAACAGATTAGAATGGATGTTTAAAAACAAAAAAGGAAGCAGGATTTCCTTCTTATTGGAGCTTATTGGGAATAGAGATGGGCAGAGTCATTAAGACAGCCTCCCTGGGATTTAGTTCAACTTTCCAATCTCATCTACAAAATATTGCCTGTTGGCTTCCCATCGAAGCCCTGAGCTCCCAAGTCCAAAGGCATCAGGGTACGAGGTCCTTTTTAACTAGCATGGTTTTTAAAAATAATTAAATGTGTTATTTAATTTATCCTGCCTTTATTTTTTTTTATCAACACAAGGCAGTGCACACACCCAATTTATTTATTTGTATCCCACTTTTATTATTTGTTTACAAATAACATATCCAACACACCTTCCTATTTTACCCACAACAACCCTGAGAGATAAGTTGGGCTGAAGGGATAGCTGGTCCAAAATCACCCAGGCCTAAAGCAGGACTAGAACTCACGGTCTCCTGGTTTTTAGGCTGGTGCCTTAGATGTTACACCAAACTGGCAATAAAACTCTTTTTACTTTAGTTTTTGAATAAACCAGCCAAACTGCCAATATTCTGATGAAAACCAACCCAAGCAATAATCTCCAAATATGGAGATGTTTGCATTCTAACCGTCCCCTAAATGCCGGCCAAATAATTGAGATGCTCTGGGATGTGAGTGGAGACCTTCCAGGCTCTCGGCATTTGGGACTAGCCGTAATGCAGATGTCCCTTCAAAGTTGCAAACAGGCTCTCTGGCCTCAATGGTTCCTTCCTTAGAAAGCCCCCCCACACACTTCCCAAATAAAAGCTTGAAGACACACACACACACACACACACACACACACACACACCCCACCCTGGCCAAATGACTCTGAATTAGGCAATGTGAACAGTTCAGTTAAAAAAAAGCCTCTGATGATCCTGCGGCTCAGCTGGGTATTGGGGGGGGGGTGCGCGCAGGGATTTTTGCTACCAGTTCTCTGAATCACCTGCCGCCATCGCTCCCGGATTGAGCAATCCGGTCCGAACCGGGAGCATTTCACCCCTGCTTCAGACTCAAAGGAAGTCCCTTTGAGGCAAAGCCTGTTATGAAGAAATTGCAAGGTGGAAATAGTTTGATTCACAGAAATGCTACACACCCCATCTTTGATCCAAGCCACAGTTTTGCTTAATGAAAGCTCTGGCCACAAAAGCAATAAGAATAGCACTTAGACTTACACACTGCTTCATAGTGCTTTCCAGCCCTCTCTAAGCGGTTTAGAGTCAGTCTCTTGCCCCCAACAATCTGGGTCCTCATTTTTACCCATCTCGGAAGGATGGAAAGCTGAGTCAACCTTGAGCCTGGTGAGATTCGAACTGTCAAATTGCAGGCAGCCGGCAGTCAGTAGAATTAGCTGCAGTACTGCGCTCTAACCACTGTGTCACCAGAGCTTAAGTTCCCACATCACTCTGAGCCATTTCATCCCAGCAACTTTGGTTTATAAACTGGCAAGCACTAAGCATCTTGGTCACACCTGGGTGTGCAAGAACTCCATCCCTGTAGCCCTCCTAACTCATTATCTGCAACTCCCAGAGTCCTGCCTCTTCTGGCTGCAGCTGCTCAGAGGGGTAATTCAAGAGCGCCTGGAAAGGAATAGCTCATCGCCACAAAGGAAAGCCAACTCAGGTCTTTGGGGCTCAGAGAAAAGGGAAGAGGGATTCTTCATTTTCTTCTTGAAGTGGAAGTTACAAGGCTAAGAAGGATCAGGACCTCCCCTTGACAGTGGCTGGTTGCAGACCAAATTGCCTTGCCTGGAGCTTGTGTCTCTTGAGAAGGAGGGCAGCTTCCCCGACCTCTTGCTGGGGCTCCGAGATCTCATCTGCCCTCCCCCCACCCCTCAATTCTCTCTGGACTTTTCTAGCTGCCTTTTTTTTTTTTTGCTGAGTGGGGAACAAGAGGGACTGGGGCCAGTCTCGGGCCAGAGCCAGAGCCAGAGCCAGCTGTGTCAAGGGGATAACCATGCAGCATTTCACTAGCATCAGTTTTCAGCATGAAAAAAAAATGGGGGGATGGGGGGGTTAATTTCCACATTGTGGACCCATTCCATAATGGGTCATTGTTTGCAGGAATTCTCTGTCTGTCATCAGGCTTAGCACCCTTGTGCAAAGGAATGTGAGGCTAGCTGGCATCTCGCCCAACGAGGAAGGGAAATGTCTGGGTGGCCAAATTCTAAGATGGGGGGGGGGGAAGCCTCCCCTCCCATGCTGAGTCAAGGATGCAAAGTTTCCTTGGGGTCCCTTGCCATACAAAAAACATAGGCAGTATCCCGTTCAAACATGGGACCTGTGGAGTGTGGCCCTTCCAACATCTGGATGTCCCTGAATCCAGCAAGTTGGAGAACCTGACCCCTGCCAGAGCCTTACCCACATGAGGGCTACAGAGGGTCCTTATTGAGCAAGAATAACAATAACAGAATAACGAGGCCCCTTCCAACTCTATTATAGTTATTCAACAGTGTTGGAAGGGACCTCGGAGGTCTTCTAGTCCAACCCACTGCTTAGGCAGGAAACCCTACATCACTTGAGACAAATGGTTATCGAATCTCTTCTTAAAAACTTCCAGTGTTGGAGCTCCCACAACTTCAGGTGGCAAGCTGTTCCACTGGTTAATTGTTCCGTCAGGAAATTCCTCCTTAGTTCGAAGTTGCTTCTCTCCTTGATTGGTTTCCATCTGTTGCTTCTTGTCCTGCCTTCAGGTGCTTTGGAGAATAGCTTGACCCCCTTTTCTTTGTGGCAGCCCCTGAGATATTGGAAGACTGCTCTCCTGTCTCCCCTAGTCCTTCTTTTCATTAACTGCAATAGAACTTAGACCTCTATACCGCTTCACAGAGCTCTACAGCCCTCTCTAAGCAGTTTAGAGATTCAGCCGATCACCTCCAACAATCTGGGTCTTCATTTTACTGACCTCTGTCTTGCTCTTCTCTTTGTAGAGTCTCAACATCTTTTTTGGCTCTACAAGGTTTTTGGGTAGTTTCATTGGAGAGTTTGAAAACTTGTCCTGACAATGTAGCTGCACATGTGGAGACAAACATTTTTTGGGGAATTCCCTCCCCCCTGCAGACGCAATTGCTCTCTGCAGCTCCTATCTCCCCAACCTGGGTCTGTTCTGCAGTCACCTCCCTGTTCTGGAGCCTCTGTGTGTGTGTGTGTGTGTGTGTATGTGTGTGTGTGTGTGTGTAGCCGCATTCCTGGAAGTAAAAAGCATACTGCAGGGTGGCATTTTGTTTGCAATGCCCGCTGTAAATTTATTTTTTAAATTAAATTAATTTGTGTGACTTAAATTAATTAATGTATTAATTAACATCAGGCAAGACAGGTGGCCTAGCGGACGCTAAGGAAGGTATCAGCTCTGTTGCCACCACAGCATCGTATAAATTAATTTCACTTTCAGGATAGGAAAATTTGTGCAGATATTTGGAATGAAAAAGGTCTGAAGTCCGCTTCCCTTCACGTCTGTCTCTTTCAGGAGCTGAAAATCCTCACCTCCTCTGAATACAAGGGAAGAGATTTTTCCATATATATATTTTAGGGGGAAAAAACCTTAAACTGGAAGGGCAAATATTTTGCCTTTCTCGCTTCTGTCCATCCAGCGTAGTTGCCTCCTCCTGAGGCCGACCCAATCCCAGGGCTTCTCTGCCCTTTAAAAACCAGGAAGCACCCAGGGCTCCATTTCTACCAGATGAAAAATGACTCCCGAAGCTCAGAATTATGGGAGAAAAACTTAATATGAAGGAGAGGAAATCTCAGTCTTTCCAGTTGAGGAAGCATTGAGAGAAACAAGGCACTGAGGAGAGCAGTTCAGACATGTCAGGAATGACCCAGAATGGAGTTTCTCAGCTTCAACAACCTTTTAGTGGGTGGACTTCAACTCCTAGAATTCCCCAGCCGGAGTTGAAACCGTCTCATCTTTGAATTCCTGGGGTTGAGAAACGCTGACCCTTGTCGCAGGTGCCCACTGAACACTCGTGTATTTTTTTGACCACTGAAATCCCCCCCTCTTGACAACAGACATTGGTGGCCAAACTGCTCGATGCCCCCCCCCCAAAAAGAGCAAGTGACATCAACTGGTTGACATCAAGAGCCTTAGTGGCGTAGGAGGCTAATGCCTCCTACTAAGGCAGCATTTAACATCCAACTGCCTGCAATTACTGTGAGTTCAAGTCTCACCAGGCTCAAGGTCAACTCAGCCTTCCATCCTTTCTAAGGTGGTTAAAATGAGGACCCGGTTGTAGGGGCAATAAACTGACTTTGTATAAATATACAAAAGTATGAAGGCTATTGCTTAACGCATTGCTTAACTCATTGTAAGCCGCCCTGAGTCTCCGGAGAAGGGCGGCATGTAAATATTTTTTTTTTAAAAAACTGGTTAATTTTCAGAGATGCATAATGCCCCTTTTAGTTAAAATATCCATGTGGGATATTCTATTTTGAAGAGTCCTGCCTGGTGGCGCAGTGGTCAGAATGCAGTATTGCAGGCTAATTCCGCCAGCAGTTCGATCCTGACCGGCTCAAGGTTGACTCAACCTTCTACCTTTCTGAGGTTGGTAAAATAAGAATCCAGATTGTCGAGGGCGCATTATGCTGACTCTGTAAACTGCTTAGGGAGAGCTGCAAAGCACTGTGAAGTGGTACATACACACTGTAAATCTAAGTGCTATTGCTATTTTGGGGACAGTTTGTGCCCAGACAAAAACGCAAAGAAAAAGACAAAGGGGTGCCACCAGATCAAAGAATGGAGAGGAGAATAATGGGGGGGGGGGGATGGGGGGAGGGGGAAGAGTCAGAGATGCCCTAAACCTGCCTTTGAATCCAGAGGCATTGCCACCTCACAGGGACAGCTCCCTTCTGTCCCCCAGAGGAGTTCAAAGCTGCAGGTCCAATTTATCTCCCCGATCAATTCCTTGAAGGGGAACGGGGAAAAAACGAACAAGGAACAGGCTGCCTTTGCTACGGAAAAATGGGGACAGGCTGTCTGCTGGCTCTGTGTTTGCAAATTAGACTAAAGCAGGCATGTTCTAATGGCATTTCAAACGCCTAACAGAGAGCCACCTGTTCTCATTTAAAATAAATTGTCATTTCCCGAAAAAGAGGGAGGGAGGGAGGGAGGGATGGAAAGACGTATCCACCCACTCTGCTTTCTTGTGCGGCCATCCGTGTGCAGCCCACACGGATGCAACTGCCGGTGGATGAAACCATCACCAATTCAGGCCCAGAAAATGTTGTTCACACAAAGCCAGGACATATACAAAGTTTTCCAAGAGGCCCCAAGAAGCATGGGGGGAAGGGAGGGCTGGAGGAAGAGTCTGCCAAGCTGTCTCCCATTCTGAGCAGAAGCCAAGGGAGCCCGCCCCTCAATCCGCTCAGCCTTCCCCCTTTCATTCTGGACCAGTCCTGGGTTCCTGGAGGGGGACCCAGACTCCAACTGCCCAAATGACCGGGCTCTTTGACCAAGTTCCTCTGCTTTCCATATGAACCATGGTGGCGCAGTGGTTGGAGTGCAGTACTGCAGGCTGTTTCTGCTGACTGCTGGCTGCCTGCAATTTGGCAGTTCAAATCTCACCAGGCTCAAGGTTGACTCCATCTTTCTGAGGTGGGTAAAATGAGGCCCCAGATTGTTGGGGGCAATAAGCTGACTCTGTAAACTGCTTAGAGAGTGCTGTAAAACACTGTAAAGCAGTACATAAGTCTAAGTGCTATTGCTATTGCTATATAGCTGGCCCCTGTTCACATTGGCTGCTGGATGAGGCCGTCCCTCACAAGCTCCCTTCCAGCCCTCCTCCAGCATGGGGCAGTAGGTGTGTGACTAGAAGAGGGGGTCAGTAGGGAAGGGATTAGGACGAGGGTTCAAGTCCTCCCTCCCTGGGGCTTCAGGCCTGCCATAGTCTCTGCCTAACCCACCTCACAGAAGGCAAGGGGATTGCACACCTGGAGCTCCTGAAGAAAAAGCAGGGTATAACTCAACAGATGAGCTAAAAAGGAAAACAACTCTATTGTTTCCTAATTAAACCGCCAAAGTAGATTCTAATAGGTCAGCTAAGTGATGAGGTGGCTGTCCCGATTTTTCTTTTTTGTATTTTAACTCATGTTTGGTAGCCGGAAAGGTATAGTCGCTTGCGTCCTATTTGACTTCTGTAACTTTGAAAACCCCTAATTTCCTTGGCAGTCACCCTAAGTGTCCTGTAAATCCAGCTGCAGGTTTTGAATAAAAAAGATTATTCCAGTACCTGGGATAGTGGGGGGCATCTTCCTACCTCTCGGGTCCCCACAATTTCAATCCATAAATGAACGAGAGAGAAGAATCCACCTCTCGGCCAGATATGCAATGTCACACAAAGAGCTAGAGAAATGCAATGGGTAGTTTATGTTTCTCCTGATGTGGGAACTCAGACCTGATTGGAGCAGTTTGTGTGAATCCAACCATTACCTTAAGCCAGAAGACTGCTGGATATGGTGTGCTATGTGCCCATACCAATAATCCCAAAGGAGCTTTTTTCAGGAGGCAGTTGGACTTCCTTCTTTTTTCTTTTGAAGACTTTTCTCTTCTCATCCAAGAAGCTTCTTCAGCTCTGACTGGATGATGGGGAATGGAAGGATTTATACTCCTTGCAGACAGCTGGTCATTTGCATCCTTTTAGAGGGTCCTTGAAGCACTTGGAGGTTTATCTGTGTCCTCAGGGTCACCTGAGTGGTGCAAATGGTTCCTGTAGTCTGCATTTTTTCCCTCTGGAAATCCATTCCTTCTCCCACAACCATTCCAAGAGTCTTCATCCCAAATCATATAGCTAAAAGTCTGAAGAGATTCTTGGTCATCCAGGTTGTCCCAAAAGTGCTTCTTCAGGAGGCAACTGGACTTTCTTGGTTTTTTTTCTTTTGAAGATGTTTTTCTTCTCATCCAAGATCCCCACTATCTTGTCAGAGCTGAAGAAGCTTCTTGGATGAGAAGTAAAATGTCTTCAAAAGAAAAAAAACAGAAAGTCCAGTTGCCTCCTGAAAAAGCACCTTTGAGACAACCATGGCCTGGAAGACTGAGAATCTCTACAGACTTTCCACATACCAATAATGTTTCAGTATCCCAGATTTAGTTTGTGTGAATGTGGTGTGAATCCAGCCAACACACGCTGAATGAAACAGGACAGAAAGGAAAAGCTCCTGAGCAAATGGAAGGATCTTTCTCAGAGACCCAGGAGAAGAGGCTGAACCGTTCGCAGTCAAGGAGATCTCCCCCAACCAAGCGAACAGGGTCCAAAGAGAGACGCACACTGGTACCCCAGCTGTACCCTACGTTTAACCTGGTTATTCAACTGATCCCTTTTCTGGGTCAAAGTGCTGAATCATGATCTAACCCAGGAGTCTGGATTGGTACAATGCTACAAAAAAAAAAACTATCTCCACTCAAACAGCTTTCCCCTTGAGTGAACACAGCTGTCTTCTCCCTGACCAGAATCAGTGAATGAGAGACTGAAGAGGCTCAGAAACCGAAGATGGGACTTCTCCACTCAGAGAGCCTCTGGCCTGCAGCGTTATTTCCCTGTTCCTTTCCCGAGATTGATCAGTGTCAAGGGCTCATCGGTGCCTCCCTAACAAAAGAAGACAACGTGGGGATGCCCACAAAGGGCTCATAGCTTAGAGAAGCTGAGAATCGCTTCTCTGCTGCTTCTAGGACAGGCAAAAAGGATTCCGTGTCCCAAAAAAGTGTCAGGACTTCATTCTCCATCCATTGCTGGAATGGCTGCAGAAGTCATGTTCTCACACCCACTACTCAGTACACCATCTGTGCTCTAAGAGTAAAGAACTCGTGACTTCCTGGGGCAAGTCTGTTGGTAAAGAACAAGACTTCCTGTTTCCCTGGCCAAGGACTTCCTGAGGTCCAGCTAAACCTCTCACCTGCCCTATCATCTTGTCTCAGGGTGGGGAGGGGCTTCCCTATTTGCATTAACAGAGGGATACAATCAAGATCAAGGGAGGTACTACTACCACTCTATAAAGCCTTAGTAAGACCACACCTAAAATACCGCATCCAGTTTTGGTCAAGAGAGGTTGAGACTCTAGAAAGAGTGCAGAGAAGAGCAATCAGGATGATGAGAGGCCTGGAGGCTAAAACATACGATGAACGGTTGCAGGAACTGGGCCTGGCTAGTCTAGAGAAGAGAAGGACCAGGGGAGACAGGAGAGCAGCAGTTGTCCAATATTTGAGGGGCTTCCACAGAGAGGAGGGAGTCAAGCTATTTTCCAAAGCACCCGAAGGCCAGACAAAGAATAATGGACGAAAACTGATCAAGGAGAGATTCAACCTGGAAATAAGGAGAAATTTCCTGACAGTGAGAACAATCAACAGATGGAACAGAAGTTGCCTTCGGAAGTTGTGGGAGCTTCATCACTTGAAGGCTTTCAAGAAGAGACTGGACTACCATCTGTCAGAAATGGTGCAGGGTCTCTGCTTGGGTGGGGTGGGGTGGGGGTTGGACTAGATGACCTACAAGGTCCCTTCCAACTCTGTTAGGTAGGTCTATAATTTTGAATTTGCCTTCCAACTCTGTTAATCTGTTAATATTACATGGATGTGAATTTGCTCTCCTTCCAGCTGTGGGCCTGTAGTAGCAGTATTGGCTGGGAGATGGCACCAACGCCCCACCAATCCATCCTGAAGCACCAAGTCAGCCCTTGCCTAACAGCAGCTGGCCTGCAAGGATGATTCCTAAGCTTCCTTCACCAAACACGCCTAAGAAATGAAACAGAGTCTGGGAAATACCTTGAAGCAAAGGGGTTACCCAGAATCACCAAGCCACGAAAAGCATCATCCTCATCCTCATCAAGCACCATCAAAGTTAAAAGCAAACATGTGAATTCAGTCACCGGTCCTTTAACATGAAGCACAAGGGGTGAACGCCTTGCTAAGATCTTCTGAACTGGTTCCTTAAGGATGGGAGGAAACCTTTCTAGGACCGACCCTCTACGACGCTTAGGTTTTTGGGGAAATTTGGACGGAACCTCTTGTCTCTGACAACTGCTGTGTCCGGAGTAACTCAGTGGTCCTTTAAATGTTCAGTTTTTCTTGTCACTGAGTCAATGCGAATCCTTCCCCAGTACCGTGGGTGGATTGTGGTTTGTTTCTTTGATTCTTGGAATAACGCGGAGGGGACCCGAAGGTGCTTTTTTCAAGAGGCAACTGGACTTTCCGGTTAACCAAAAATCCAGTTGCCTCTTGAAAAAGCAGCTTTGGGATAACCATTGACCTGGATGACGGAGAATCTCCACGGGCAAACAGGGAGTGGGGTCCCACCTGTCAGGGGCCCCAGTGATGGTTTGATGGTTTGCTTGAAACGCACATCAAGGGGACCTTGTCGAGGGCCCTCAGATTGAACCGGGCAGGAACAAAAAAGGTCGGGATCGTTTTGGGGGGTGTCAGAGGAGGAACACCAGTCGTGAATATCAACGGCTGAATTTTCTCCTCAGGCAAAAAGCAGCCAGAGCTGCTCCTTCAGTGCAGGCCTCCAACCGTGGCCAGCAGCTGGGGGCTTCGCAGGGCAACCCGACCTGGTGCTGGACCTTTTCCCCGGCAGGAAACCTCCTCCCCCAGGTCCCCGGTTCCCTGGAGGCCCACTTGCTAAGGAGGCGGAGGGGGAAGAGAGGCTGCCTGATGGGCCACCGGCACAAAGGTGGTGAGGGCACCTGCTCCTCACGGCCGGTTGGGCGCAGAAGCTGTGAGGTGGTGTGGTGTGGTGTGTGTGTGTATGTGTGTGTTGTGTCCATCTTAACAGCATTATGGGCCCCAGGGCAAAGCAGAGTCCTGGGGCCCCTATGACAACTACTCATAGGAACAGAAACGTAAACCGTCGATTAAAATTAAAGCTATATTGGCACGTTAGGATTAATTAAAATATGCAGTAAAATGTAATAAATATATTGCTGTATTTTTATGATAGAAGGTGCATCCAAGGGTCAACATGGGGCCCCTCAGGCCCAGGCGTTCATTCCCAGGCGGGGGTCCCGGGGGCCCCTTGCCCGCCTCGCCCGCCAGAGGGCAGCAAGGGAAACGCGCGAGGCGGCGGGCGGCGGGGGCTCCGGCTGGCCTGACATCAGCAGCCGCGCAGCTGGCTGGCCGCCCCGGCTGGGCTCCGCCTCTCAGTCCCGCGCGCGCTGCCGGCGGGTCGGCGGGGATTCGGGGCGGAGCCGCCGGCTGCCAGAGCGCCCATTCCGCACGGCGCAGCGTTCCCGGCCTCGGGAAAGAGCTCCGGGGAGGCGCGGGCAGCGCTCAGGCGGCGGCCGCGGAGAGGCGAGCGGAGCGGGGCGGACGGCCATGGGCCAGCAGCGGCGGAGCGGCGCTCCGGGCGACCGGCGGGGCGCAGCGTCCGGCCCCGCGGGGCGCAGGCAGCCCGGCTGGGAATGAAGGCGGCGGCGGCGGCGGCGGCGGCGGCGGGCGGAGCGCCCCAGCGGCGGCGGCGGCGGCGAGGAAGGGGCGGGCGCGCCCTGCCGGGACCATGTCGGTGCCGCTGCTGAAGATCGGCGTGGTGCTGAGCACGATGGCCATGATCACCAACTGGATGTCGCAGACGCTGCCCTCGCTCGTGGGGCTCAACACCACCAAGCTCAGCGCCGCCTCGGGGGGCACCTTGGACCGCAGCACCGGCGTGAGTCACGCGCCGCTCCCGGGAAGGGAAGGGAAGGGAAGGGGGAGCCGCGGCCGGCCCTCCGCAGCCATCCGTCAAGGGCCGCCGGGCGCAACCGCAGACCCCCGCGCGGGGCGGGCGGGCGGGCGAGGTCCGCGCCGGGAGCGGCGATGCGGGCGCCAGCGGGGAAGGGGCGCCCCTTCGGGCGAGGAGGAAAGTGGGGCCGGGCCGTCTCCCGCCCGCCCGCGGCCGCAAAGTTTGAGCGCGGGTCGCGTCCTCCGGTCCCCGGACACCCAGCCTGTCGGCCACCGGCGGGAGCCCCCTCGAAGCGGGGAAAGGGGTCGTGAGAAAAACTCCGCGGCGAAGGGAAGTGCGGGGCGCGCAGCAAAGGACAGGGAAGGAGGGGGGGGGGGGGGCGCCCCCCCGGGGGGAGCTCCCCCCCCCAGGGGCCCCCCCCCCCCCCCGGGGGGGGAAAGAAGGCGGGGGGGAACCTAAGGGGGGGGGGGGATGGGGGGCGGGGGGGGGACAGGTGTGCGGGAGGGGCGGCGGCGCGGATCAGACTCCGGGATGCGGGTTGGTGTACCTGAGGCGGAAGGGCTTTGGAAGGAGGAGAAATCAAAGCTCCAGGGTCAAAGACGTTAGGGTGCATTAAACAAAAAAAGAAGGAGGAGGAAAAAAGGGGGGGGGGTCTCAGAGAACAAAAAATCTAAGGGACTTTTCACAGATGTCAGATGAATGTTGGGGGGGGGAGAGATGGCACCCTTGTGCTTTTCCAGGCTTCTGCTAAAGTCCCCTCCACCCAGGGAAATGCCTGTGTTTTTCATCACTTGCTTAAGTGGAACTTAACTCATCTAATTCCTCCAAGGGCTCTTTAGAGGATTTCGGAGGAAAAGGCGCCGGTTTGGGTGGAGAAGAAGTCTTTTCAAGCCATGTACATCCTTATAAATCTCTTTATCGGTTGGTTTAGAAAATAATTTCTTTCAACAGTTTAACGTTCAGGCTGTATTTTGCCTCCCCCTCCCCCTCCTTCCCAAGGAAGGTGCCAAAGTGAGTTTGACCATATAAAGCTGTTTGGTGTCTCTACAGTCCTGTAGAGATTGAGCAACGTGGAAGGAAACACTGACCGGTTGCTTTCTGGGTCCTGAGAAGAGACATGGCTGTAGCTTGGCACTCTTTGATGGCAAAACCCCGTCCCCCGTTTGTGTGTGAGACTCCTGGCAACAGACAGGAGTGGCCCCTGCTATTTTCTTGGAAAGCTTTTCTGGAAGCAGTTTACCGTTGCCTGCTTCCTAGGGCTGAGACAGTGACTGGCCCAGGGTCACCAAGCTGACTCTGTGCCTAAGGTAGGACAAGAACTCCCCAGCTTCTGGTTTTTGCCTGGGGCCTTCACCACGACACCAAACCGGCTCTCAAGGAATCGGTGGGATTTAACGAGGTTGGGTGATTTGCCTCTTCTCTCTTCTCTTCTCTTCTCTTCTCTTCTCTTCTCTTCTCTTCTCTTCTCTTCTCTTCAATATGGTTTATGATCCAAAGTGGATTGGGCGTCTGTGTGTAGTGTGAATGGTCCCCCTTGGAAAGCCTGCCAGTTCCTCTGTGGAACACAACTCCAAGGAGACAGTTCCCCCCTCCCCCCGCCATGGGCAGCAGGGGCACAGGTAGGATTGGCAAGGCGGGCACCCAGCAGCAGGCTGAGAGCTGGCAGATGTGGCTTCCCCTGCCCCAAAGACCTTGCAAAGCCAACGGCTGTAGGAAGGGAAGCCTTCCTATTTTGGCTGAACTGTGAGATGGGCTGAGCGGGCAAAGTCCCTTTTGGGGCTCCATCCCAAACGAAGAAGAGATCTGCATCATTCAGAAGCTTGCCCCATTCCCCTCCTGCAGTGTCGATAGCAGGAAATTGCAGCTTTACGTAACAACTCAGGGGGAGTGAAAGTTCTGGTGTACTCCATGATCACTGCGGAGTAAAGAACCCTCCGCAAAGGGCATGCTTCAGTTTGCCCAAAGGCAACCTGTGAGCCCCAAGTTTGCCCCAGCTGTTACTGAGCGGCCCCTCCCGGCAATGAGATCCGTGGTGGGGGAGAGAAGCTGTGGGAAGCTGATGCCTGCTTGTGCATTGGACATTTGGAGGCACAGATGGAGGTCTGCAGCCCCCACGTAAACACCGTGTGGGTGTTTTTCATAATTGGCTGAGTGTTTGAAAGAAAAAAAAAACACGCTCGTATCATGTGCCTCTCTTGACAGTAGCGTCTGTCCCTAAAAATCTCCCCGTGTCTCTCACGACTGCATCAATTTGGGAGTTTCATAGAACCATAGCATGAGAGGGCATCATCCAGTCCAGCCTCTGCCACTCGGGCATTCCTGAGAGATGGTGCCCCTCCAGCCGAGGGAGACCCCCCCCCCATCTCTCTAATCCTAATACTACCCTGGCCTTTGTTTTTCCTTGCCAGCTGCCTTTAGTGAAATGCTTCCTCAAGCCATTTTCTGCCCAACATTCCAACTTATCAAGATCCTTCTGAAATCAATCCTCCTTGGTAGCTGCCTCACTCCAATATTTGCATCACTGCTGAACTTGAATATCCTGTTTCCTAACCATTTTCCCAAGTCCTGTGTTGTGTAAATGTAATTTCAGGGCCCATCTTTCCCCCTGTGCCCTCCCCTCTCCCTGGATGGCTTTGACCCTTGCTAGTTATGACTGTCCCACCAGCTCTGCCCGTCTCATGATTGCAGCCCCCTGGCCCACATTTCACCCCCTTCTTTGAACCTCCTGGCCACTTAGTCACAAGCTTTGCTGAAGACAAGGTATCTTCCATCTGTCACATTCTGCTTGGTCAGCTGAGATCAGCCTTTCAAAAAAGGAGATCAGGTTGAATTTGGAATATTTTATTCCCAAGTAATCCATGTTGCATCTTACCAAACAGCGCATTCTTTTCCAAATGCTCAGGGGGGTGGGGGTGGGGTGGGGAAATCGTATTTCATAACCTTTTCCAAAATTTTGCCTGATGTTGGTTGCATCAGGAATAATGGAACAATGGATGGAAACTGAACAAGGAGAGATTCAGCCTGGAAATAAGGAGAAATTTCCTGACAGTGAGAACAATCAACCCATGGAACAGAAGTTGCCTTCAGAAGTTGTGGGAGCTTCATCCCTGGAGGCTTTCAAGGGGAGACTGGACTGCCATTTGTCATAAATGGGGTACGGTCTGCTTGGCAGTGGGTTGGACTAGATGACCTACAAGGTTCCTTCCAACTCTGTTCATCTGTATCCATATGCTGACTGCTTTGTGGTTGCCCAGGTCCTCTTTTCCCCCGTTTTGAAGAGGAGACCAAAACTGACCATCTTCCATTCTCTGGCACTATTCTAATCCTCCATGATTTCTTGGAGATGACGTCCCGCTGGCAACCCTTTCAAGATTCATCGGTCTCATCCTGAAGACTTCAACTTGCTCGTGCCAGGCATTCCCCCACAACCCCTGTTGCTTCTCTCCACATGCCTCTCCCTTCAGTTCTGCTTAGATCTTTCTAGACAAGGGTCCCCTCTGGAGAAGAGATGGAGGAACTCTGCCACCACTTCACCAACTCTGCCCATCACCATCCTGCTCTCCTCTGTACCAGTGGCCCACCTGGCTTGGTCTGTTCAAGTCTGCCCAGCAGAATGAAGAAGTTATCTGAGCTGAAGCAAACCAAGATAACAGCAACAGTATTTAAAGCCTTTTGCCAGACCGAGGCGTTTGATGGGACCCAGCGTGGACCACACCCCGTTCAAAGATTGCTTTGTGTTTTGGAAACTTAGGGGGTTCAGAACAGGCAAACCACATCACCAAGATAGCCAGCTTTATCCTCACCAGAGATCTTGTGGGGCAGGTGGCCGAATGAACAGTGGTAAGCAAAGAGGCACCCTGGCCAGGTCAAAAGACTTGCCTCCCAATCCAGTCAGAGCGGCTGAATAAGATCAAGTCAAGAGGTGGAATTTACTGCTATCTGGTGGGGAGCCAGCCAGCCAATTAAGTGAATTCATCAATTTGGGTTGATTTATGGTCATCTTACCTGTGCCACTGAGCAGGACATGATCAGCAGAAGGAAGGACCATGATTTTGAGCAAAGGAAGATTGTGAGCAAAGGAAGAGAGCTCTGGGATCATCAGCCCGTCCCTCTTGCGGCAACCTGTTTCTCACCCAACATTCGGCTGGGATTGACACATGGATTGTACCCAGTTGGGACGATGTCCTTTCTTTCTTGGACAATCTCATCTAATCAGTTACTTTCCCGGATTTTTATATCCTCCAATGGAAGAATTCCTCGCGATGCCTTCCTGTGTCCCAAACTCCTGATGAAACTGAAGCAGCGTGAATTCTCCGACATCACCAAGATGGCTTCTCCTGGAACGGGTTTTGCCTGAGGAAGAGCCCTGTGGAGATGGTGGGAGCCGCTCCCTTTGTCTGCGTGTCTCGGGGGGCTTTAGAAGACCCTGCCTGGCCTGGACAGATGATGCCCCCCCAAGAGCCGTGATTGTAAACTTCACCTCTGAAACCTCTCAGCATCTCAGCCAAAGGGAATGTTTTCTTCCGTGCTTATCGTCCTCCTCTTCCTCTTCTTCCTGGGAACAGACTAGCTATAAAGATGCTTTTAACGCAGTTAATTATTTATGTGGCTAGCAAAAATAGGCCCCGCAGCCGTTCTTTGGAACACAAAGTGCTTGGAAAAACCTGAGCAGCCTCCAAGCTGTTTTAAACAGCCATGTTAGAGAGTCCTGCAGTGATTTGGCAGATGGGGGGAGGGGGGGGTTCAGCGTTGCCCGTTTCTCTGAAGGGGGTCTTGAAAGGGGAAGAGGTGGGCAGCCTTGCATCGTGCCTCCATGGCTGGCCAGGTGCTGCTTCAGGTTTGCCCTTGTCGGATTCTGCTTGCCAGCAAGGTCTGTTTGCGGAGGAGGAGCAGTGTTGAGCCATCTTTCTTGCTGCAGTTGTGGGAAATCAGCTTGGTCTCAGACAAGCCAGGATGGAATTCACCCGGTGGTCTCAATGGGCGACCGCAATGGAGGGAGACGCGGAGCCCCCAGCCTCGTCGGAGCCCCTCTGCTTTCAGAATTGAAGCTCCTCATTAGCCACTAGGATGTATAGCTTGCAAGTCCTCCCATGTCCTGGATCACCTGGGGCTGCGAAGGCAAATCGATGTCAGGAGAAGCCGAGAAGAGAAACACCCTCCCCCCCCCGGAGTGGTGGGTAAACGCCGTTTCCAACCGACAGTTCTGGAAGGTGCATGGATGGTGGCCCCAGCGCTTGGTTGCCCATAGAGCTCTATCTGATGTGACTTGCAAAGCTTGATGGGGTGGGAAAGGAAGCAAGACCGGCTGCCCCATTAAGGGACGGGCTCTTCGCTTTTGAGGGAGCTGCTGGTGCTCAGGGATCCCCAGCTGCTCCTTCCCTTCCCTCCCTTCCCTTCCCTTCCCTTCCTTCCCTTCCTTCCCTTCCCTTCCCTTCCCTTCCCTCCCCTCCCCTCCGCTCCCCTCCCCTCCCCTCCCCTTCCTTTCCTTCCTTCCCTCCCTTCCCTTCCCTTCCCTTCCCTTCCCTTCCCTCCCTTCCCTTCCCTTCCCTTCCCTCCCTTCCCTTCCCTTCCTTTCCCTTCCCCTCCCTTCCCTTCCCTTCCCTTCCCTCCCTTCCCTTCCCTTCCCTTCCCTTCCTTCCCTTCCCTCCCTTCTCTTCCCTTCTCTTCCCCTGCCTTGAGCCAGAGCCAGAGCCAGAGCCAGAGCCAGAGCCAGAGCCAGAGCCAGAGCCAGAGCCAGAGCCAGGCCTGTGGAGGGAGCTCAGCCCAGAACGACAATCTAGTCACAGGGAGCACATCTGGGAAACGGGGGGGCTGCCTTCTTGAGCTCTGCACTAGTGGCTCAGTGGAGTGAGACTCTGAATTGTAAACTGGGACAGCCTTGGTAGCACCTTGATTTTGATGCAAATACATTGGGGTGCCCCATTTACAGCATGCTACCATGGCCTGCCTTGCAAGGTGGGTTTTTTCCCTGAGATGAATGCCAACCAGAGTATTACTGATTATTGATTATATGAAGCACTTTGTTAAAATTGCTGGCGGTTTCTTTCAGAATGCCGTCTTCCTTCTGCTCCCTTCCGCCTTCCTTGCTCCTCCCCCTCCGTTTGCTCAGCTTTTTAGTTCTTTGAGACCCCTGAGACCTGTCTTATGCGCCCTCTCTCGTGTGTCCAACCAGGTGTTGCCTACCAACCCTGAGGAAAGCTGGCAGGTGTACAGTTCTGCTCAGGACAGTGAAGGACGATGCATCTGCACAGTGGTGGCACCTCAGCAGACGATGTGCTCACGGGATGCCAGAACAAAGCAGCTACGGCAGCTCCTGGAAAAGGTAACTTGGTATGGTGGCCCTGGAATGCATCTCTCTCCCTCTCTCTCTTTCTCTCATCTACCTACCTATTTATCATCTATCTATCTACTTATCTATCTATCTATCTACCTACCTACCATCTACCTACCTACATGACATCTACCTATCTATCATCTACCTACCTACCTATCATCTCTCTCATTATCGATCGATCGATCGATCTATCATCTATCTACCTATCTCTTCCTACCTACCTACTTACCATCTACCTACCTACATGTCATCTATCTATCTTCTACCTACCTATCTACTATTCTCTCATCTATCTATATCTATCTATCTATCTATCTATCTATCTATCTATCTATCTATCTATCTATCTAT
>WNWU01000070.1:1129918-1153736 GCA_012654045.1 Ptyas mucosa
AGGAGGAGAATGAGGAGGTGAATGAGGAGGAAGACAAGGAGAAGAAGGAGGAGGAGGAGGAGGAGGAGGAGGAGGAGGAGGAGGAGACAACCTTGGAGGTCTTCTAGTCCACCCCCCTGCTCAAGCAGGAGAACCTATACCATTTCAGACAAGAAGCAAGTCTCAACCAGACCATATTATATATGGAGTTTCTTTGGATCATTTGACAGATTCTGGGCACCAAGCTTCCCAAAGAATGTAGACAGATGGGAAGAGATCCAGAAGAATGCCCGTTGATGAGAGGGAAATGGGAGGTCATGCTCTCTAAGCATCTGGAATGTTCAGTCTGGAGAATGATGGAGAGGAGACACAATAAAGGAAAATATTTCTAGCTCAGGGTTGAAATGAAGGGTCCTTGGTGCTCTCTGAGCTTGGTCGTTTTCTTACAGATGTTTCTCTATCTAAACTAGGTAACATCATAGGAGACACAATAGCCATGTTTGGACACATACAAGAAAGCCAGTAGTCTTTCACGGCTACAGAAAGACTTTAATTTAAATCTAAATTTAATTTAATTTAGATTTATATGAAATGTAGATAGCAAGTTGCAGCTATCTAGATTTCATTTAAATATTAAGAAAAGGTTCCCACTGATAACGTTAATATTCAGTGAAACAGACTTCCTGGGGCGCTTGTGGGTTCTCCACCTAATGGGGGTTTTTAAGAGGCTGGACAGCTACCTCCCATTTATGGTTTCATAATTTTCCTACACAATGTAGAGGGCTGGAGTAGATGATCTTTGTGGCCCCTATTCACATTTCTGATTTTGTGATAAGTATGACAAAAGCATTCAATAAATATTTATCAGCAAGCAAGGTTAAAGGATACATAAAATTACTCAGCTTTTTAAAAAATGTTGGAATAGACTGCACAGAAGAATCAAAGGATGCTATTTGAGTTACACAAAACACCAAAGTTGAGTTTTGAGACAAAAATCCAGCAACTTTGCAATCACGTCCCACCAGTTCCTCCTCTGGCCAAATATCTCTTTTCATACATTTCATAAGCATGAAGTTTTAAAAGAAATACAACAAAAGATACGTTGGATTTTCAAGTAGGTGTGCATGACTAAAATGTCCATACCATAATACAGTATTATTATTTTTTTACTAAAATGCCAAGAATTGTTCCACTAGAACCAATTTAATTAGCAGCTCTCATTATTACTCTACAATAATGAACATGTAACATAGTTTCTTCCAGCTGGTCAGCTGCTGTCCAAGCCTGGAAGCATTTCAGGCTTCACACATCTGTCAACTGGTATCAAACCACTTTTCTTTGACGATCCAGGGATCCCATTTAGCTGCTGTGAAGGCAAGTGCAGCAATGGGATGATTAATGGTGGCAATGAGTCTCTGGAATTCACTGACCCAGGGACAACAAGACAAACAATGTCCTTAGGTCAAGACAATTGGGGGAACATCTTCCGGTCTTTGGGTAAGGACATAACCGCTCTGACAAGATCAGGTCTCCTGGACTAAATGGTTTCCACTCTAGGGTACTGAAGGAGCTGGCAGATATAATCTTGAACCACTGAACAAAATCTTTCAGAGCTCCTGACCCATGGGGGAACTGCCAGAGGATTAGGAAAGAGCTAATGTGATTCCTATCTCCAAGAAGGGGGGAAAAGTGGATCCAGAAAACTACAGACCAATCAGCTTGACAGAAATATCTGAGAGAATCCTGGAAAAGATTTGGGAGCATCTAGGATGAACAAGGCGTTTATGGAAAGCAGCATGAGTTTGTTAAAAACAGATCAGGCCAGACAAGCGTTACTGCCTTCTTTGATAAAATGACTAAGTTAGTGGACCAGGGAAATGCTGTGGATATAATATACTTGGTAAGGCATTTGACAAAGTAGACCACAGTCTACTTCTGGCTAAGACAGAAAAAAATGTTGATAGACAGCCTCACTACTAATTGGATTCGCAACTGGCTGACAAACCACACTCAGTGTGTAGTCCTTAATGGAGCGACATCTACATGGAGAGAAGCTTGCAGTGAGGTTCCCCAAGATTCTGTCTTAGTACTCTTCAACATCTTCATAATTAACCTACATGTGGTGTCTGGGGGAGAGCTCATCAAATTTCTGGGTGACACATAGCTGCAGGGAATTTCTAACACTTTGCAAATAGACTCAAGATTCAGAAGGATCTTGGCAAACTTAAGCATTGGGCCCTATCCCAAGTATGCAGTATAGTGGTGAGACAACTAAGGTCCTGCACTTAGTCAAGAAAACACAAACATATAGATACAGAATAGGAGGTATCTGGCTCAACAGTAGCAACTGTGAGAGGGGTCTAATGGATCACTGCTTAAGTGTGAGTCAGAGTGTTTCGCAGCTGTCACAAAGGCAACACAGTCCTAGGCTGCATCAATAGAGGGAGAGCATCAAATTCATGTGAAGTGATAGTACCACTCTATATTGCGCTAGTGAGGCCATACTTAGAATACGGTGTCTAGTTCTGGTCACCACAATACACACAAAAATTGTTGTGACCTTGGAAAGAACGCAGAGAAGTGCAACAAAACTGACAAGGGCCCTGGAGGCTGGACTATAATGATGAGCAATTGAGGGATTGATATATTTCTAGTAACGAAAAGAAGGAATGGGGTAACATGATAGCAGTCTTCCAATATTTGAAGACTGTCACAGGGAAGATGGGGTCAAGCTATGCTCCAAAGCTCCTGAGGCAGGACAAGAAGTAATGGGTGGAAACTTAACCAATGAGAGATCCAACCTGCAGTTCATGCAACAGACCCTGTTGGTCAGCAAATTCTGGCTGGCAGGGTCCAAGAGAAGAGCCTTGCTCCCTGAGATGAGATGGGCTCCCATCCTCCTTGTTAGGTGTTTTGTGCCAGCCATGGCAGTTTCTTAAAAGGCCACCAGATGGGAGCAAAGAGGGACTTTTGATCCCAATGGTGGGTCAAGGGGCTCCGGCCACTGCAGCTCCATTGGGGAAAGTTAATGGCCCTCCGCCCCCCTCACACACCTTGGTAAGGGAGAGGCCAAGGGCCCCAATAAGATCCCCTGCACAGGGGCTGCTCTTTGGCTCTTGTTCTAACTTCCTACGGGACTGAACCATGGGCTCAATCCAGGCATGGATGCCTCCATGCCAGGGAACTCATTTTACTCTACTTTACTTCTAAATAAAGACTTGATTTGATTGCATCCTTGCATGCTGACTTTTCTTGAAAGTGCCCTCAATGAACCATCAATCTCCGTGAGATCCCTCACAAAGTGGTAGCAGAGGATGGTTTGAGGCAATGCTTCCAAGCCAGCAGAAGCAAGATGCCTGGGGGTTCCAGCAAGAACCCCCAAGAGATGGATGGCAGGAGATCCCCGATTGTGACCAGAAGTCTTCAATCAAGGATGGCAACCCTGCATCAAGTCCCTGATGCAAGCTTCGATCCAGAGGAGGGCACAGATGATCTCTATGCCCCCAGAGATCCCAGCAGAGCACTGGGGACCCCTTCGCATGCTTCCCTGCAGCTGCAAGCCACAGAGGAAAGCATGGAAGGCCAGCAGTCCACCCAGGACTGCTAGGACACCGGAGAGACAGCCTGGGACCAGGCCACCCCCAGTGTAGATCAGCTCACTGGCGAAGAATGCAGAGAGCTGCTACAAATGCTCCTAGCAGCCCGAGAGACACCACGAGCCAAGCCACATGGGACACCAGCACTCCTGACCTTCTGTAGGAGCCAAAAGTTAGCTTGGAGACCCAATGGGGGAGTATCACCCTGCAGGTGATTGATCAGTCAAGAGCAGATCCCATCTCCCCCTTTGTACATTCTGTCTCCTCCCTCCCCGCTTTTAGTCTTATAATCCAAATTATCCCCTCTTATTATCCATATTTCTCGGTGCTTAATTACAGACATAGCTTTTTACGGTTTTATTGTTTTTAATGTTGAATTTACATTTTACCAATAAAGAAATATAAATCTCTTTGTTGGTAAAACATAAATTTAACACAAAAATAGTTTGTCACGAAAGCGACTGCCTGCGAAGGCCCTGGATTGGGGCAGAAAGGTGAAAATGGAAGCGGTATCCCATAATTGGGTAGATCAGGTTGCCCTGATAGACGGATCTCACCGGAAAAAAACACTTATTGTTTTTAATGTTGTAATCTGCCCAGAATCACCTCGCAGTGAGATGAGCTGCAAACAAATTTAACAAACAAACAAACAAATAATACTGCTCTATACCACACTGGTAAAGCCATATTTGGAATATTGCATACAGTTCTGGTCACCATAATATAAAAAATAAATAAAATAAAATGCTGAGGCCCTAGAAAGTGTGCAGAGAAGAGCAACAAAGATGATAAAGGATCTGGAGGTTAAACTGTATGATGAATGGTTAAGGGAACTTGGTATGTCTTATGATTCTAGATGAACGTATCTTTTCTTTATGTACTCCGAGAGCATATGCACCAAGACAAATTCCTTGTGTTTCCAATCACACTTGGCCAATAAAAAAATCTATTCTATTCTATGTCTAGCCTAATGAAGAGAAGGATTAGGGGTGACATGATAACCATCTTTCAATCTTTGAAGGGCTGCTCCAGGGAAGAGGGGGTTGACTTGTTCTGCAAAACACCTGAGGACAGGACAAGAATTGATGGATGGAAGATTATTAAAGAGAGATCCAAGCTGTAACTAAGAGGAACTAAGGAAAAATTTCCTGACAGTAAGAACAATTAATCAATGGAACTGCAGTTGTGGGTGCTCCATCACTGGAGGTTTTCAAGAAAAGATTGGACAACCATTGTTTGAGGACTCCTATCTTGGGCAAGGGGTTAGACTAGAAGTACTCCAAGGTCCCTTCACATTCTAGGATTTGATGGTGAACTGAAGCTGTCCCTGGAAAATGGGGATAATAGCATGACTAAAATCTGTAGTTGGATGCAAGATTCAGACCAGCAAAATCTCTCCGGAGAAAGGAAAGATCAAAAGTACTTTGGAGAGCTGCTCTTTATGAGTGAACTGGAGGAATAGAAGTATTTGCAGTAAACTCTTGAGTTGAGCAGTTGGCAGTTGAAGGATTACATCTAGGTTTATAGAAAGATAGCCCTTAATAACTCAAGGTTTGGCTGATCCTCATTTCTTAATCTCCTTTGAAGTAACTTTTATTACTTTTTAAAAAAATATTTTTTATTAAAGGTTTACAAAGAGCAGAAAAACTATTAAAGGTTTACAAAGAGCACAAATTAATAAAAAGTAAAAGAAAGAAGAAAGAAGAAAAACAATCTAAGAAAGAATAAAAGGAAGCTTTCAGTTTCCTTTGCAGCAAATATCTGTAAAAGTTATTTATTTATTATTTATTGGTTCAATTTATATGCCGCCCTTCTCCGGAGACTCAGGGCGGCTTACAATGCGTTAAGCAATAGCCTTCATACTTTTGTATATTTATACAAAGTCAGCTTATTGCCCCCACAATCTGGGTCCTCATTTTACCTACCTCAGAAGGATGGAAGGCTGAGTCAACCTTGGGCCTGGTGATATTCGAACTCGCAGTAATTGCAGGCAGCTGGCAGCTAAGTGCTACTTAAGTGCTACTTAACAGCACTTTAGTCCACTGCGCCACCAAGGCATTATAAAGTTATAAAGTTATCTCTTACTATTATTACAAAGAAATATTATCCATTTTTTTCTAATCATACAAACCACAAACTATAAGTACATTTTGTTCTGTTTTATGTAAACACAGATATAAATATTATACTTTTTTCTCTAATTAAGTTAATTTAGCCACCTCTGCCAGTTTGGCGAAATTAAATCAAATGGCTAAACCTTTTATTATTTTTTAAATATTGAAAATCTCTGAAACAGATAAGTTTTTATAGAACTCCCTGGGTGACTTCCCTTCAATCTAATACAAAAGAGGTTTTAACTATGCGTTCAACAATTTTAACAGTTAACAGTAACAGAGTTGGAAGGGACCTTGGAGGTCATCTAGTCCAACCCGCTGCTCATGCAGGAGACTTTGTACTAGGGATTCGAACCGCCGAACTGCCAACCTTTCTGATCAGCAAGCTCAGGGTCTTAGCCACTGAGCCACCTAGTCAGGCTTTATTATATAAATTTATTTTATTATATAATTTATAAAACAATCTTTTTAATTAAAAAATGATTTGTTGGTTTGATAAAATTATAAATGGATTAAGGACCTAGATGGGTTTAATAAAATTTAGAAATTGATTATACAAATCCTTTCTATGAGAAAATATTCAATTTTTTTTTTATATTCCGAAGCAAAACAATATGATAAAATGAGACTTTGAAGATCGGACACTAGAGGACACCTGAAGGAAATAAAACTTTGGATGCATTGAGAGAGAGATGTACTCAAAAATTCATTTTAAAGGACTCTGTCATTATTGACAGGCTCTATCAAGCTCTGGAGGGAGAATACGTTTTACTAGACAAGACAGAAAAACGGACTTAAAAATGACAAGCTACAAGAAGAATATGGAAAAATAAAACAAATGAAATCACAAAAAAGGAAGTGCAGACTAGACTAGAAGAATGACTTTTTATATTGGATTTATAGAATAGAATAGAATAGCAGAGATGGAAGGGACCTTGGAGATCTTCTAGTCCAACCCCCTGCCCAGGCAGAAAACCCTACACCACTTATAAAAGAGATTTGTGAAGATTTTCTGTGATTTTGTGAGAAGAGAGAAAAAGAGAACAAACAAACAAACAAACAAGTGTTTGGATATTATTTGAAGGGATTAAAAATTAAGGCCGTTGGGAGCAAGGGGAAGAAATATAAAGTTGGTTTATTTGACAAATGTTAAAATAGATGGCTTGTCATTGGGGGGGATTTTTAATGGATTTTCTTTGACCAGGACTGGATGATGAACTCTAAACAAAACTCTTTTATGAAAAAGAGTTCATTTGCTATGTTTTATATTTATCTGATTAAGGTTAAAATTGTTATGTTGCTATATACTGATTAGATTTAAATGATGAGGTTTGGGGGATTTGCTTAATGATAACAAATGAGATATGAATGGAAGGATTTGCTTAATGATAACAAATGAGATATGAAGGAAGGAACTGAAGTGTGTTTTTAGATCAAGTATATATTAAGTTGCTATTTCTGGTAACTGTAAATGGACTTTTGTTGATTAGGATGGATGATGAGATTTTAAAAACACACTTATAGAGAAAGATGTGAAAAATGGTATCAAGAAATGGTTTGTCGTATTTTAAGAGCTAGCCATAGCTTTTTAAAACTGGTAATACTTGCTTGGATGAAGAAGGAAGTAACTTTTTAAGAGCAACAAAGCTGATTAGGGGGCTGGAGGTTAAACCATATGAAGAACGGCTGCAGGATTTGGGTCTGGCTAGTCTAAAAAGAAGAAGAATTAGGGGTGACATGATGGCAGTCTTCCAGTATTTGAGGGGCTGCCACAAAGAGGAGGGGGTCAAATTATTCTCCAAAGCACCAGAAGGCAAGACAAGGAATAATGGATGGAAACTAATCAAGGAGAGAAGCAACCTGGAATTAAGGAGACACTTCCTAATAGTGAGAACAATCAACCCATGGAAGAGAAGTTGCCTTCAGAAGTTGTGGGAGCTTCATCACTGGAGGCTTTCAAGAAGAGAGAGGACTGCCATCGGTCAGAAATGGTGTAGGGTCTCCTGCTTGGGCAGGGGGGTTGGACTAGATGATTTACAAGGTCCCTTCCAACTCTGTTAATCTGTTCATCTGAATAAAGACAAACTAGTGTATTAGACTTTCAGAGAGCTGATCACAATAACCTAAGACAAAGTTTAGGAAGGATTCCATGGATGGAACTCCTAAAAGGGAAAACAACTCAAGAGACTTGGGAAACTCTGAAAGATGAGATTATAAAAGCCCAGTTCACCACAATAACACAGAGAAAAAAGAGAAACGGGAGACCCAAGATGAAGCCAGCATGGCTGCATAAAGAACTTTCTGATAAACTGGTTGGTTAAGGGAAGCCAGGTAGCTTTCAAGAAGCTAACTAAAAAGGGGGGGGGCTTGTACCCAACCCACCAGTGACATATCCACTAGCTGATGCACTCAAGCAGCTGCATTTAGGAGCTTTTGAAGCCTCCGTCTGTCTTCCACACAGAATGGTTCATCACTGGAGAAGAAGAGACAGGACAGCCATTTTCTGGAATGGTATTGGGTCTTCTGCTTGAGCAGGGGGTTCAAGGTCCCTTCCAACCATGTTATTCTGGTTTGTTTTCTCTCCCTTTTCCCCCCTTTTTTCTTTTGCTGTGTGCTTTTTTTTTTTTTTAAACCTTGGAGTTTTCTAAGCTGCAGATCCCTGGGGAAATGGCTAGAGAAATTCAGAGAATTCAACCAACTTATTTCTGCACCCACCAAAAAATGGAGTTTGGCGTCTGCAGGTGGTGGGTTCTTTTGTGTTTGTTTGTTTGTTTATTGTTTGTTTATTTATTGGTTCGGTTTATATGCTGCCCTTCTCCGGAGACTCAGGGCGGCTTACAATGCATTAAGCAATAGCCTTCATACTTTTGTATATACCTGCTTAGTAGGGCTTTCGGCTCCCCCTAAGTGGTGTTCTTTTTTATACAAAGTCAGCTTATTAACTCCACAATCCGGGTCCTCATTTTACCTACCTCGGAAGGATGGAAGGCTGAGTCAACCTGGTGAGAATTGAACTCGCAGTAATTGCAGGCAGCTGGCAGCTAAGTGCTACTTAACAGCACTTTAGTCCGCCGCACCACCAAGGCTCCTCCAGCCCAGCCGGTATCCAGAAGGGTTTATGAGCATGTACAGATATCCTGCAGAGAGGTCTCGGAAGCAGTGAGGGTGCTTTAAAAGGGTTGCCCTGTGTTTTCACGAGATGCAAAACTTTGAGCAGTCCTGGCAAAGATGAGGCCTCCCCCACCCCTTTTCTGTACTGTCCTCTCTGGTGTCCAGGAAGAGGCTCTTCCCCTCCCTGCATTTCTGTTCCCAGCCTTAGTCCTGCTCCCTTCCCCACCCCTTCCCCACCCCCTTGCCTTGAAACTGATTCTGGTGCTTAACAGAAGAGACGGAGTCTAGGAAAAGCAGCTTTTGGAATCTGGGACCATATGTCAGTTCTGAAAATGAAATTGCTCTCTTAGGTAATCAGGAAAAAGCAGCTCGACAGACAAGCTGGCACAAAGCTACCTCATCTCCTACCATCTTGAGACTCCGTCTCTAAGCAAGTGTAGTTTCCTTTCCGAAAAGGACTCTTAGCACACTCTCAGCTTACCTGTTAGCTGGGAGGTTTTCTAAACCAGGGGGGCTTCTACCACGAACTTCCTTTTCTCGCTCTTCAGTGCTGGGTGTTTTCTCTCCCCCCCCCCCCCCCCACACACACACAACCCATCAGATTCCAGTAAACGAAATGCTACCAACCACTTCCATTCAACGCAGCTCTGGTTAAACCATGGCTGGAATTTTTGTGGAAACTTGTGATGGCCAAGTACAAGAAGGAACTGAAGCGAGTGCAGAGGGGCACAATGAAGTTAGTGGAAGGGCTTACATAGCAATAGCAATGGCCCTTAGACTTATATACCGCTTCACAGTGCTTAACAGCCCTCTCTAAACTGTTTACAGAGTCAGCCTCTTGCCCCAATGATCTGGGTCCTCATTTTAATTTAATGAAATTCATGAAAAGTGTCTTGGTGAATAGGATACATAACCAAGCAGAAGATCAAGAAGAAAACTCTGTGATTTATTTTATTTATTTATTTATTTTATTTTTGGATTTCTATACCGCCCTTCTCCCTGGGGACTCAGGGCGGTGTACAGCCAAATAAAAAAACACACAATATAAACATTAAGAACAGTTTAAAAAGAATATCTAAATTGGCCCAAATTTAAAAAGAACACCCCAATTTAAAATCATTTAAAAGGCTTTGCTTAGGCCAGCCCGGCTTGTTGGAAAAAAAATGTTTTAAGGGCAGGGCGGAAGGCAGGGAGGTCATGGATTCTCCTTATCTCTGGGGGCAACTGATTCCAGAGGGTAGGGCCCCCCACAGAGAAGGCCCTCCCCTGGGGGTCACCAGCCTGCATTGCTTGGCTGATGGCACCCCAAGGAGGCCCTCTCTGTGGGAGCGCATGGGTCGATGGGAGGTCGTCGGTGGCAGAAGGCGGTCTCGAAGATAACTAGGCCCTATGCCATGGAGCGCTTTAAAGGTGGTAACCAACACCTTGAAGCGCACCTGGAAGACCACTGGGAGCCAGTGCAGCTCGCGCAGGAGTGGTGTTATGTGGGAGCACCATGTAGCTCCCGTAATTACCCGCGCGGCCGCATTCTGGACCAGTTGGAGCCTCCGGGTGCTCCTCAAGGGGAGCCCCATGTAGAGAGCGTTACAGTAGTCCAGGCGAGAGGTGACGAGGGCGTGAGTGACTGTGCACACGGAATCCCGATCAAGAAAGGGGCGCAACTGGCGAATCAGGCGAACCTGACAAAAGGTCTCCCTGGCTACAGATGTTCCTCTAAGGACAGCTGCGTATCCAGGAGGACTCCCAGATTGCGCGCCCTCTCCACGGGGGCCAAAGACTCACCCCCGATAGTCAGCGATGGAGTCAGCTGACTATATCGGGATGCTGGGAACCACAGCCACTCAGTCTTGGAAGGGTTGAGATTGATGTAACTTGGAAGGGTTGAGATTGATGTAACTTTCACAGATGAAAGAGTTTGTGTGTTTGAATTGTGATAGATGATATATACTTGTATAGCGAAAAGGAACTGTATTTGTTGCAAGGTAAAACTTGATGGAAATGTTTAAACTGGAAAAGTCACACCATGACTAATGTTTTTAATTGTATTATTAATAAAAAACTTTTAAAAAAAGGAGAAAACTCTGCAAGTCATTTGGCCAAGGTAATGAGGGAGTTCAACTACCCTAGTGTTAGGATGTGGAGTAAGCCTAACAGGTTGTTCAGGTAATATATGTGTTCTATAACTGTAAATGAGTTCTGTAACTTTAAGATGTAATGCTGAGTAATTGTACTGATGAGTCATTGTAATTGACTGCTGACTGACTGCTGACTGCAATTATCCTAATTGTACTGTTGAGTCATTGCACTGCTGACTCCACTTATCTTAAGTGGATAATTACTAGTGTAAACTGTATATAAGAAGCTATAGTCATTGTTGAATGACTTGTTGGTTGGAACTGTTACCGTCGTGTGTGAAGGAGCTCTCTTGATCAGGATGGATCAACGGTGTTGAATTGCTGTTTATTACCTACTTATTAACAGGGGTTACGCTCTGCAGTTTAGGAGAGGTAGCAGCTGTTTCCTGTGACTTACGGGAAACTTCTCATCTTCCAAATGGGAACTCGGTGTAGAAGGGATGGGAGGAGGCAGAGTGAAAAAGGGCATCAGCCTAGAATCCCTACAGAGCCAAAAGAGAAAAAAGTGTGGACTTTTTAAACTAGTCTAACTAATTTAACTAATTTAATTATTTAATTTAACTAATCTAACTGGACCATTAGTTGAGAAGACTCTTGGTAGAGGCTTTTTAGCAGTAAATCGGTTTAATTGAAATTTTATGTGTGGTCTTTTCCTACCTGAACTAACTTGAATTTACCACCAGAGAATAAATTGTTGAGGGATCTTAGAAACGTTGGAGAAGAGAAATCTTATAATTCCTCAGTCATATTGCAGGCTGGAAGAACGGAAGATTAACATTTTAAATTTCGAGAGAGATGACTTCAGTGAATGAAGGGTAAAAGTTAGGAAGGAATCCATGGATGGAAATCCTGAAGGGAAACCATTCAGATGTGTTGAGTTGTTCTTTGGGGGACAGCTATCAGGCAGAGTGGCTGACATATAGGTCTCCCCAATCCCAGGTCAATGATTTATCATAAACCACACACACAAAAAGTTAAACTTTTTGTGTGTGTGAGCCTTGGAAATACAGTGGACTAAAGCACCCTGTTATTAACACCATCTGCCTGCAATTACTGCAAGTTCGAATCTCACCAGGCTCAAGGTTGACTCAGCCTTCCATCCCTTTCTAAGGTAGGTAAATTGAGGACCCAGTTTGTGGGGGCAATAAGCTGACTTTGTATAAAATATACAAAAGTATGAAGGCTATTGCTTAGCGCATTGTAAGCCGCCCTGAGTCTCCGGAAAAGGGCGGCATATAAATCAATTTTTTTTAAAAAACACTTCCTGACCTATTTTTTTCCTTGGATGTAACCACTTGTATGTGCTTCGTAACAGCTGAAGGTGGACAGTTTAATTACTCAGTCCTCTGTTGTATCCATACGGAGACAAATGGATGCAAGACCCCCCCCCCCCACACACTTTTTGCAATACTTCCTATAGCTATACCTCTAGCCCAAGACAGTTGCCCAGCCCCGCTTGAAAGGAGATGACAGCGCAAAAAAACACAACTGTGCATTTTTACATCTTGCTAGGAGAAGCCTTGGCAGATAGTAGCTGATGTGCAAGAGAGAATTAGGGCAACTGCCAGGGCTTCCCTGGGGAAAACGTTGAAGCTTTTATCTAACACAAGATCCTCATTTTCCTGGATTTACATCTCTTCTCCCCCTACCCTCAGGTCTGCATCAATTCCATTCTGCCCCATTTAACTCTGGATTTGGCTGCTCAAAGCGCTCTCGACTTTTGACAGGACAGGGAAATTCTGCAAATTCTTGACAACTACCAGGAGTCTTCGGGGGCCAATTCAAGGTCCTGCTTGTCACTAAACTGCTCCAGCTTCCCTCGAGACCCCCTTTGGTTCAGTCTGCTGCCTTCCATGATGCAGCTGGGAGAGGCTGCTCCTGCTGTCATCTCTGGGCACCGACTGGAGGTGGGAAGGGAAGGGCTTTGCAAGCAGGAACATATTGTATGTTGCCTTGCTTTGCTCCAGACGTCCCTGGTGCGATTTAAAAATAGAGTTCAGCAACTAGTTTCATCATTCCACAACATAGTAGAATAAAATAGAGCTGGGAGGGACCTTGGAGGTCTTCTAGTCCAGCCCCCTGCTCAAGCAGGAGAACTCTACCATCTCAGACAAGCAACTGCCCAGTCTTTTCTTATAAACCTCCAGTGATGGAGTACCTACAACATCTAGAGGCAAGTTGTTCCACTGGTTAATTGTCCTCACTGTTAGGAAGTTTCTCCTTAATTCCAGGTTGCTTCTCTCCTGGATTAGTTTCCAACTTTTGCTTCTTCTCCTGCTTCTGGTGCTTTGGAGAATAATTTGACCCCTTCTTCTTTGTGGCAGCCCCTCAAATACTGGAATGCTGCTATCCTGTCACCCCTAATTCTTCTTTTCTCTAGACTAGCCAGACCCAAAACCTGCAGCCATTTTTCATATGGTTTAGTCTCCAGGCCTTTGATTACTCTTTTTTTAAAAAATTGATTTATATGCCGCCCTTCTCCGGAGACTCAGGGCAGCTTACAATGCGCTAAGCAATAGCCTTCATACTTTTGTATATTTATACAAACTCAGCTTATTGCCCCCACAATCTGCGTCCTCATTTCACCTACCTTAGAAAGGATGGAAGGCTGAGTCAACCTCGAGCCTGGTGAGATTTGAACTTGCAGTAATTGCAGGCAGCTGAATGTTAATCACAGTGCCTTAGTCTGCCACGCCACCAGGCTCTTGCTCTTCTCTGAACTTTTTCCAAAGTCTCAACATCTTCTTTGTAGTATAGTGACCAAAACTGGCTGCAGTATTCCAGGTTTTATAAAGCGGTACTAATACTTCACGTGATCTTGATTCTATGCCTCTGTTTATACAACCCAGGATTGTATCAGCTTTTTTTGGCTGCTGCTGCACACGGCTGGCTCATATTCAAGTGATCGTCCACTAGGACTCCAAGGTCCCTCTCTCCCAGTTACTGATTTTGAGCCAGGTCTCACCTAATCTGTACTTATACCTTTGATTTCCCCCCTACCTAAATGTAAAGCTTTGCTTTTCTCCACATTAAAATTCATTTTGTTGGACAGGGCCCATTGTTCAAGTTTGTCAAGATCTTTTTAGATCCTGAGTTAATAAAAGAGTTTCTTTTCTTCCTAGCTTAAAAAAAAAAGGAAACAGGCAGGTGCAAATGCAGCAGTCATGCAGACCTCCGATGACCCTCATCGTATCCAAAAAGTCCTCTCCAGCCCGTCTTCTCCTCCCTTCAGCTCCAACGTTATATTTTAGCAGCAACCGAAGGAGGTACTGGGCAAAGCAGGGTTTTTGCATTTTTCTTCGCTTCCCCAATAGTCTCTCAAATTCTGAGATTATCTTCTTTATATATATAAAATTTTCTTTTAATGCAAACATTCCATCACTCATTAAACAGTATGTCGTCTGGGTACAAACTTTTTGTGTCATAACAGTTAAAGTTATGAGCCTTGGTGGTGCAGTGGACTAAAGTGCTGTTGAAGTAGCACTTAGCTGCCAACTGCCTGCAATTACTGCGAGTTCAAATCTCGCCAGGCTCAAGGTTGACTCAGCCTTCCATCTTTCTGAGGTAGGTAAAATGAGGACCTGGATTGTGGGGGCAATAAGATGACTTTGTATAAAAAGAACACTGCTTGGGGGGGCCAAAAACCCTACTAAGCAGGTACATACAAAAGTATGAAGGCTATTGCTTAATGCATTGTAAGCTGCCCTGAGTCTCCGGAGAAGGGCGGCATATAAATCGAACCAATAAATAAATAAATAAAGCTTACCACCACATTCATTGTCTATATCTACTCTTATTTAAATACTAATACTTATTACTTAACATTTCTATTATTCTAATATTTTCCTCTTAATTTACTTAACTTTATTATACATTACTTACATACAGTATTTATTCTCTAACCATTGATAAAATAAATCCCATATATTGTAATAATCAGATTCTCCCTTTCCTTTAATTGCAAGTGTTAATCTATTCATTTCTGCACATTCCAATATCTTCTTAATCCCATTTTCATCTGTAGGAATCTCTTCATCTTTCCAATTCTGTGCAAATACAATTCTAGCCGCAGTTATTACATGAGTAATCAAATATACATTTTCTTTACTATATTTTTCTGGTAAAATCCCCAACAGGAATATCTCAGGTTTTAATTCAATATCCTGCTGCGTCATCTTCTCCAAAATTCTGAGATTATTTTTCAAAGAGAGACGAAGCAGAACTCAGGAAGCATCAGACAGTGAGCTTCACATCAGTATTGGACAAGGTCCTTCAGCAGATGACCAGAGTCACCGGACTGGAGATAGGTACCTTATAAATTCACTAAATAAATAAATAGGAATGCATTGGACCACATGGATTCATGAGTAAATCATACGGAATGTGATCTCTTATGAGAGAGTTACGGTACTAGATCGAGGAACTTGTCAGTGTATAAGAAATTATGAGCTGGGATAGCCATAACAACAAGTCAGCCAATGTGAAATGTTCGGTGGCTAAGAAACAGGATCTGTTGTGAGCCATGTGAGATGGCTCGGAGACTGGGCATGGCTTAATTTAACTGGTCTGTATATATATATATATATATATATATATATATATATATATATATGGGTTTGTTTGTCCTTATAATATCGATTCTGTGCTTCTGTGCTTCTATAGCTTCGGTGATTCTGAGTTCTGATGGTTCTGGCTCCTGCTTCTTGTCCTTGTACTTGCTACCAAGAGCTGCATGGGTATTGTATACATGCATCGTGTTTTATATTATTGTATATAAACATGTTTCTTCTATAAATGAATCCTGCTGAATTATTTACTTGTCTGCTGGTTGGATCGCTGCAAATTCTGACAGAACTGTCATGGTGATAGCCGATCTCGTCTTCAGCAAGGCTTCTAATGGATTCTCATAGTGGATCCACAGTTGGCTCAATGACCATACTCTCCGGAGTAGATACAAATGTCGTCAAATCTGCCCAGTCATAGGGGCCACAGATTCTGTCTGATCCTGGTGATGTTCACTGTTTTTATAAATCTTCTTTTATAAATCAGTCAAGATCATGTGAGGTACTAATACCACTCTATAAAGCCTTAGTAAGACCACACCTAGAATACTGCTGAGATTCTAGAAAGAGAGCAGAGAAGAGCAACCAAGATTATTAGGGGACTGGAGGCTAAAACATACCATGAACGGTGGCAGGAACTGGGCCTGGCTAGTCTAGTGAAGAGAAGGACCAGGGGAGACATGATAGCTGTCTTCCAATATTTGAGGGGCTGCCGCAGAGAGGAGGTGGGTCAAGCTGTTTTCCAAGGCACCCGAAGGCCAGACAAGGAATAATGGATGGAAACTGACCCAGGAGAGATTCAACCTGGAAATAAGAAGAAATTTTCTGACAGTGAGAACAACCAACCCATGGAACAGAAGTTGCCTTCAGAAGTTGTGGGAGCTTCATCATTGGAGGCTTTCAAGAAGAGACGGACAGAAATTGTGTAGGGTCTTCTCCTTGGGTGGGGGTGGGTGGGGGTTGGACTAGATGGCCTACAAGGTCCCTCCCAACTCCGTTAATCCGTTAAAATGATACGGGGCCAGGGAGTTCAGGGAACACTTGCTAAATCTGCAGGCCACTTTTGGTTAATACCTGGAGGAGGCAGGAGAGATTCCAAATTTCCTAGGCTTGAACAATGGGCAGAAGCAAACAGAATGAAATATAAGTATATCAAATGTTTTTTCAATAAATGATATGGATAAAGGCGTCAAGGGAATGCTAATCAAAGTTGCAGGGTGGTTAATACTGTGAAGTGAAGGGGAAGCCTCCAGAAAAACCGGCTAGACAGAACTGTGGGTAGAAACAAACAAGAGTGAAATTTAATAGGCAGACACGTAAAGTCATACAACTGGGTGTGAAAAAAACAAAAGAAACAGGTCCACAATGCAGTGGGTGAGAGGAATTTGGCTGTGGAGATAGTCCTCAATTTACAATTTACTGAGCCCAAAATTTCTGTTGTTAAGTGAGACATCTATTAAGTGAATTTTGCCCCATTTTCGACACAGTTTCTTGCCACCATTGTTAAGTGAGTCACTGCAGTTGTTAAGTGCATCCGTCTTCCCCATTGACTTTGCTAGTCTCAAAAGGGGATCAGGAGTCTGTTGCCAAGCATCTGGATTTTAATGACACAAATCATGGAGTTCCTGCAATGAGGCTTGGTTCAAGAAGAACCAGGAAAGGAGGAAGAGAGAAACCAGAGGCCCTCTGAACTTGACGTTGGCTACTAGAGGAAGATAAGAACCGTGGTGGTGCACTGCTTAGAATGCAGAGTTGCAGGTTAACTCTGCCGACTGCCAGCAGTTCAATCCTGACCGGTTCAAGGTTGACTCAGCCTTCCATCCTTGCAAGGTGGGTAAAATGAGGACCCAGATTGTTGCGGGCAATGTGCTGACCTTGGAAACTGCTTAGAGAGGGCTGTGAAACACTGTGAAGTGGTATGTAAGTCTAAGTGCTGGTGCTACTGCTATTTTCCTACAGCTCTAGGATCTGGTGATGCCTCTGTGGAAATCTTCTGCAGCTCTGCCTCTTCCATCACCACCATCAGAAGAAGAGCTGTTTGTTGAAGCCCCATCTGCAAGCATTGCCCAAACCAGTACTAACCAGTACCAGTACTAAATTCGCACAATAGCTACGCTGATAGGGCTACGTGATTTTCAGTGCAGCTTCTTCTGAAGACTCAGTTTTTTGTCTTTGTTTTAGTGAACCAGAATATGCTTTATTAGAGGCCCTGCACAATCTACCACTATACACTTAAACATGAGCCAGCCATATGCAGCAGCAGCCAAAAAATGTTAATACAACCCTTGGTTGTATAAACAGAGGCATAGAATCAAAAGTATTACTCATCATCTTCTTTTAATGACCCCATAATCCCTTGCAGAGTGGAGTCTGGGCAACTGAAAGGAGCTGAGTGTTTACTGGCCAGATGCCCTTCCTGTTGCCAATGGAGAGTTTTATTCAGCAAATATTTTCTCATTGTGCCCAGAAAAAAATATGTGCCTCTACCTAGGATTGAACTCATACGCCTCCTGATTGTAAGGTGAGAGCTCCACCTCTAGGCCACCACACCACTCATGTGAAGTATTAGTACCACTTTATAAAGTCTTTGTAAGATCACACCTGGAATAATGCGTCCAGTTTTGGCCATCACATTAGAAAAAAGATGTTGACACTTTGGAAAAACTTCAAAAAAGAGGAACTAAAATGATTTAGTGATCTGGGGCTAAAACTTATGAAGAACAGCTGCAGGATTTGGATTTGGCCAGTCTAAAGAAAAGAAGAATTAGGGATGACATGATAGCAATATTCCAGTATTTGAGGGGCTGCCACAAAGAAGAGGAGGTCAACTTATTTTCCAAAGCACCAGAAGACAAGACAAGAAACCTTGGATGGAAACTAATCAAGGAGAGAAGCAACTTGGAATTAAGGAGACACTTCCTGATGTTGAAAACACTTAACCAGTGGAACAGATTGCCTTCAGACGTTGTGGATGCTTCATTATTGGAGGTTTTTAAGAAGAGGCTAGACAGCCACTTGTCTGAAATGTTAATATAGGGTCTCCTGCTTGAGCCGAGGGCTGGACTAGAAGACCTTCCAGGTCCCTTCCAGCTCTATTCTGATTGATTGATTGATTGAACCAGCAGAATGGCTTGCCTTCAGAAGTTGTGGGTGCTCAATATCCAGAGTTTTTAAGAAGAGCCTGGATAGCTATCTGTTTGAAATGGTATAGAGTCTCCTGCTTAATCGGGGGCTGGACTAGAAGACCTCCAAGGTCCCTTCAAGCTCTATTCTGATTTTGATTGTGTATGCATGAAGCCCTGAATGTCTCTGGTCACTTTGTTCTGGAAATGATGGCAAGGGGAGGAGGAGGAGGGGCAGAACGGACTGCATGCCACCCAAGTTACTGCAGGCTTCCTGAATGCCTGCCGAGGCCACCTCTTCAGATCCGCAGCATCCGAGCCCAGCTGTTCCCTGCCTCTATTCATTTTGTAGAGCAGAAAGGCAGAGCGTAAGCTGCTTTGGGCATTTCAGTGGGTGGCAAAGTTAATAAAATATTGAAAAGGATTTCTGCTTTTGGAACTCATGCACAGATGGGAAATGAGAAATTCATGGGATCCAGCCACTCTCAGAAATTCCATTCTCCAGATCAGCTGCAGCAGCAGCTGTAAACACGCTGGAGATGGAATGCCAAAATGGGTATTTCTGGGAAAGAAGACACCCGTTGTCATATGCCTTTGGTTTTCCTTGATGAGCCAAGCATAGTGAGGCTTTTCTGCGTGTGTCTAAAAGACAGAAAAGAGCAAAACCCAAATGGGGAAACGGACAGGATTCTCTGCTTTCTACTCCCTGCAGGTGACCCCGGGGCCCATGTTCACAGCCAGGTAACAAAGGCCGGAAGTGGAAGGTGGGAAGATTACATGTGTGATGAGAAGATAGACATTTGAGAGGTGTCACCAAGAAGAGGGGGACAACCTATTCTCCAAAGCACCTGAAGGCAGGGCAAGAAGTAACAGATGGAAGCTAATCAAGGAGAGATCCAACCTAGAGCCTTGGTGGCGCAGCAGACTAAAGTGCTGTTAACTAGCACCAGCTGCCTGCAATTACTTCAAGTTCGAATCCCACCAGGCTCAAGGTTGACTCAGCCTTCCATCCTTCCAAGGTAGGTAAAATGAGGACCCGGATTGTGGGGGTAATAAGCTGACTTTGTATAAAAAAAGAACACCACTTGGGGGGGGGGGGCTAATTATTAGCAACCTAATGAATATTGAAATAGTTTCAGCATAGAAGATTCAGCGATGACACAGAATAGTTTTTAGCATTCTAACTGGGTAATTGATAAAATGTGAAAATATTTGCAAGAAAGTTGTTATTTGGTTCAGTAAAATTTCACAGTGAAGAGATTAAATTAGCCGAGATGTGAGGGAGGGAAAAAAAAAACCTTCCAAGTAGCAAAACAGAAAGTTCAGCAAGTGTGAGGAAAAGGTCTAGTGAATCCAGACATAAAGTAGATCAATCAATCAGAACAGAGCTGGAAGGGACCTTGGAGGTCTTCTAGTCCAATATTTTACTCAGGCAGCAGACTCTATACCATTTCAGACACTGCGGCTGTCTAGTCTCTTCATAAAAACCTCCAGTGATGGGGCGCACACAACTTCTGGTGGCAAGCTGTTCCACTGGTTAATTGTCCTCACTGTTAGGAAGTTTCTCCTTAATTCCAGATTGTTTCTCTCCTTGATTAGCTTCCACCCATTGTTTCTTGTCCTGCCCTCTGGTGCTTTGGAAAATAAATTGACACAGTCTTCTTTATAGTAGCTTTTCAAATACTAGAATACTACTAGAAGTAGATCCTAGAATGCTACTAGTAGTGGACAGGCAATATCTTCCTTGAGAAATTCTAGCATGTTTTGGTCACAAAGATTGTATCGAGTTAGTACTGTAACTCAAAACCGGTCTACGGGCTCTCCAAAATTCCTGAGCAATAAACACTCATATAAACAATCAGAGGAGAGACATGTTTTTAAAAGGTCATACAGGTCCAGGCAATCGCTCCTAAGATCCAAATCTCTATTTTTCTTTGTTTCAATAAGAAGGAGTTGGCTTCAGGATGGCGTCTCTGATGGGGTTATCCACTGTCCCTCAGCAGCCATTTGGTGGACAGGAGGACGGGTGTAATTTGCAATGTTTTATGTCTCGTGCAAACCAGCGTCTGCATTTCTTCCGTCGGATGAGGGGAGCATATCTTTTTCCTTCCGTCCTGGCCACTTTTTACAGGGGCACAATTGAGAGCTTTTAAACAAAGTGCATCACTGTTTAGTTTGGTGGCAGCAGTGCCTCAGATAGAAAGTCCATACAGAGAGTAGTGGGGACAGCTGAGAACATTATAGGAAGCCCACTTCCCATTATTCAGGATGCTGCTTATAAACGCTATGTGCTTAGAGCTCAAAGCTTTGTTAGAGACCCAACACACGCACTTCACAGTCTGTTTCTGCTGCTCCCCTCTGGGAGGAGGAGATTTCGAAGTATTTCTAATAGAACTACCTGATTCTGTTACAGCTTTGTCCCTTATGTTATCTGTCTGGTAAATTCACAAGATTCGTTTTTCTCATCGTGTACATGTATACATCTGTACTAGACTGTGTTGTTTCTCTGTGTCATATAATATATGTGGGTCTATTCATAATTTTGTATTTGTTTATTTATTTATTAAGTCGTGTTCATGTTGTGTCTATTGGAGGCGGTGACCCTTTGAGAGCTGTAGGCAATGAAATTTCATTTTAATATATGCTGATTAGTGTACATTCAAAGTGACATTAAAGTTATTCTAAGTCTTAAAAAACCCTCAATGTTTAGACTTTAAAAAAATAGTTTATTTCTGATCAAGACCCCAAATTCCTTACTTGTATGCCAGAGAGAAGACCTAGTGGAATTTCCTTTTCCATACCTGAAAAGGTGCTTGAGATTTGCAAATATATTGCACCCACCACAAAACATGGATACCTTTTCCATTGAATGTGAAATCTAAGTGGGCATGTGGTACAAATCATACTTGATGTCTCATACTTTTTTTTTCCTTAGCCTCACTCATTTGCTTTCCTTTTCTTTAGCTCGCCTAAGATGTTTGCCAGATCCTTGAATGGATGATCAGTGAGATGAATCTGGGAAACTCAGAATGTCAACAAAAGCTTTATAGTGCTTAATGACGGGTCTTCATTAAGTGATAGAGTAGAATCAAAATCACGTGAAGTATTAGTACCGCTTTATAAATCCTTAGTAAGACAACACCTGGAATACTGCGTCCAGTTTTGGTCACCACACTGCAAAAAAGATGTTGAGACTTTGGAAAAAGTGCAGAGAAGAGCAGCTAAGATGGTTAAAAGCCTGGAGACTAAACCATATGAAGAACAATTGCAGGATTTGGGTATGGATAACCTAGAGAAAGGAAGGACTGGGGTGACATGAAAGCAGTTTTCCAGTATCTAAGGGGTTGCCACAAAGAGGAGAGGGGTCAACTTATTACGGGTTTGTTAAAAACAGATCATGCCAAACCAATCTTACTTCATTCTTCAGCGTAGTGACTACATTAGTTGACCAGCGAAATACTATGGACATAATATACTTAGACTTCAGCAAGGCATTCGATAAAGTAGACAACAACCTACTTCTTCGTAAGCCAGAAAAAAAGTGGGATAGATAGCTTCACCACCAGATGGATTTGCAACTGGCTGACAAATCGTACTCATTGAGTAGTCCTTAATGGGTCTAAGTCTACATGGAGAGAAGTAAGGAGTGGGGTGCCACAAGGTTCCGTCTTAGGACCAGTATCTTCAATATCTTCATGAACGACTTAGATGAGGGAATAGAAGGGGAACTCACCAAATTTGCAGATGATACGAAGCTGGCAGGAATAGCTAACACCCTAGAAGATCGGCTCAAGATCCAGATGGATCTTGACAGACGTGAACCCTATCTAACAAAATGAAATTCAATGTAGAGAAAAGTAAAGTCTTACACTTAAGTAAGAAAAACCAAAAGCACACATATAAACTGGCATCTCTAGAATAATTTTATTGCTTCATCCAGAATTACCATTGTATTTTACTGGCAAGAATTTTGCAAAGAGATGGCTCAGCTACCTTTTACATGTCTGCAGGATTCCTCAATATATCCTTGTCTATTATATTTTTATTCTGCTCTTCATTCACGAGGATCCCAAGAGAAGCTTTTGATCTATTTCACATATCACAAAGCTGGTAATGTTTGCCATTAAGTGGAAATTCACCAGGGAAACATCCATTACCCATCCTTTATCTTTGAAGGGGTGTCACTCCAAGACATGGTCCTCAGAGCCTGACTTCACATTTCTTAGTGGGAATTGATGGGTCTTGGAGGCAAGCCATAAAATGAAACAGCGTTGAAGCTACACGTTCCAAAATACCCCGATGTGAACCCGAGTGAGCTTTGTAGTGAGGAAAGTTGAAAGTGTTTCTCAATTGAAGTCCCCTGCGTGAATGCTAAGGTGAAGATCCTAGCTTGCAACCTAATTACTGGCTTTATTTAAGACAAAATACAACACATTCCTGAGATAAGACCGATGCGTGAATCTGGAAGCTACCTAAGGCAAAATAACAACAGAAGAAAAATTTTGGATTGGGGAACTGCCTTGTCAGACATGCAGGCATGGCAAAATAAGGCGAAGGGCACCTTACCCCAGCCATGAGAGCCTGAGTGGCCCTAAAGGATTTGGCCAAGGCATAAGTCAATCTTTTTGTTTGTTTTTTTGACATTGTATTGTGAAGAGAGCCAAGAAGTCATCCCCAACCTCCTTCTTGGCAAGCTAAAAAAAATGAGGGATAAACAGCACAGTACGTAGACAGTAGTGAGTGGCAACTCCCGAGAACTTCATGGGAGTGATCTGACCATGACAGAGGAGTAAGAGAAGACTCCCCCAAATGCAACAATGCTGCTGCTGCTCCTGTAGAAAAACCTGATCTGGTTTTATGACCGTCATTATACGCTGGGCCCTGAATGGTCTCGCAGTGGCCATAGATGTCATGAACACCACGGTCCAGATGCAGAGAATAATAATCTCATTATCAGCCACACCTTATTTTTTTAAAAAAATATTAGAATAGAATAGAATAGAATAGAATAGAATAGAATAGAATAGAATAGGGTAGGGTAGGGTAGGGTAGGGTAGGGTAGGGTAGGGTAGGGTAGGGTAGGGTAGGGTAGGGTAAGGTCGGGTAGGCTAGAGAAGAGAAGAGAAGAGAAGAATAGAGTAGAGAAAAATCGAATCAAATCAAATAGAATAGAATAGAGTAGAGTAGAGTAGAGTAGAG
>WNWU01000070.1:1162271-1192482 GCA_012654045.1 Ptyas mucosa
CCTCCCCACTCCAAGGGAAGGATACTGCAAAATCCCCATTCCCTCCCCAATCCTGGGGGAAGGATACTGCAAAATCCCCATTCCCTCCCCACACCTGGGGGAAGGATATTGCAAAATATCTGGGGCCAGCCAGAGATGGTATTTGCTGGTTCTCCGAACTGCTCAAAATTTCTACTATCGGTTCTCCAGAGCCTGTCAGAACCTGCTGGATTTCACCCCTGCTGCACTGTACAAATCTGAAGCTACGAAACTATGATATTAGGATGGAAGAAACAGGAGGGAGCTCCTTATAAAACTTCCTGTAAGTGCCCTTCTGACATCTTAGTCAAGGTTCTCTTTCTCTGGGGAACTCTTAAGCTCTAGCAGAAGGATGTCTCGTGCGCTATTTATTCTGCAAAAATAACAAAGGGACCTGAGGCAGCCTTGGGAACAAAAAACCTCAAAGGCTATTTTAGGAACAATCACCCCCAGGGTGACCATGAAATTAAAAGGAAGTTACAGGTTGGGAAATAATTAAATTGACTGGCACTACTAAACAGGGTTAATCAAAGCTTTGATGCAAATAAGTGAAACCTGAATGCTTACACGTGGAATGAAACGTAAAGAAGGACTATCCTAAAAATCACTATCCTTGTTGGACCCAACTGAGTGTCCTCCCCCAAACAAACCTCTCCCAAATCAGGGACACAGACCCAAACTCCAAGATGCAGCCCCCTCCTCTCCCTCTTAGCCCCCCCTCCCTTCCCAATCTGCAAAAAGCTGAACCCAGAGACAGGATCCAAACCGAGCTGCTCTCCACAGGGGCAGAATCAAAAGAAGTCAAAGATGGTGAGGACAACCAAAAGTGGCCAAGAGGCTTGAATGTTTTGACCGAGTCCTGCAGGAACCTATCTGTAACTGAGCCGAGCTGAGCAAGGCTCTAAATCAAGAGTCAGCAACCCGTGGCTCTGGAGCCGCATGTGGCTCTTTCGCCCCTCTGCTGCGGCTCCCTGTCGCTCAAAATATGCGTCCCAACCGCCAATGTGCAACATCCGCCAGCACGCGATTTATTGAACTTTTCAACCCCCGGTAGGCCAACCATAGATAAATCCAAGAAAAGTTTCAGAAGAAAACAGAATGCTTAATTCAACTACATAGGCTAGTTTTGTGGCTGTTCATGAAATAGTCAGGCACAGGAAGGATTTTGTGGCTCCCGGTATTTTCTTTTCTGTGGGAAATGGGTCCAAATGGCTGTTTGAGTGTTTAAGGTTGCAGACTCCTGATCTAGACCATAGCTCCCCACCAGTCCTCAGGGCAGCCCTGAGAAGGGAGTTGCAGCATAGTGTTGTGACTCCAACCCCCAAGCCTGTCTTATCAGAGGGAGAAGACTCCAAAAGTGAAGGAGAGGAGTTGGCAAGGTCTCCCTCTCCAGGACCCTCCTCTCTGGCAATGCCTCAGGTGTCCTCCGAAGGCCAAGAGATAGGCCAGGGGCCAGGCACTTCAGAGCAGCCGCAGTTGGACAGCGATGGAGATGAGTCTTGGCTGGACCCCAGACAGCATTGCAAAGATAAGCGCGCGCAGCAGAGGAAGAGGCTTGCCAGAGATTAAGCTGAGTCACTGGACCACACCCCACAGGGGATAAAAGGGGGTGTGGTGGCCAGTCAAGCCTTGTGACGAACAAAACAGAAAGCTAGCAAGTCATTCTGCATTTCTGGAACTTTGTTATATGCTCTGCTTGGATTGATTTTTGGACTGGACTTGACTATTCTTTGGCTTTTGTGGACTTACTTTGATGTTTCGGACGGAGGAGAAAAACCTCCCTTTGTAAGTAAAAACTTTTGGCAAGCAGCCACTGGGTTGCTGCCAATTCTGTTATCAAAGGAAATTCTTGTCTGCTGGTTTATTTTAACTCTTAGTCGACTGCTGGTGTGAGTGTGTGAGACGGGGACAGAACACATAGTAAGAGGAACCATAGTAATGTTTCACCCTCCGTCAGGGACTCCCTCAACAGTCCATCTCTTTTGCAGTTTGGCAAGGATGTTTCCCAAAAGCCGAAGACCATCAAGGTGCTTGGTGTGTGTAGTCAGAGATAATCTGGCCCATTCCAGATCTTCAAATGAATGTTAGCAACTTTGTACATGCCTTGTGGGAAAAAAGCCCAGCGCTCTTGTGTAGCAGAGATTTTGGTCTTAGCTCTCAGTTTGATTGTTCTGACTATCAAGCAAAACTCGGAGGCAGGTGAATTCCTCAAAGAATAGCTTTATTAGAAATATCATATTGGCACAGATCTGGTGAAAACCGACACTGAAGGTTCCCGTGGTTTTCACCTAGTTAAAAGAGAACGTTTTCCCACAAGCCCAAACAATCAGTCACATGATCCAATCAAGATGCTGTCTGGTTGCCTGGTGACCTCACTCCTCCTTCCACGGCCCAGGTGTAAGAAAGTCCTTGGTTCTCAAGAGAAAATATTTTGTTTTGGCTTCACAACCCCTACTATCTCTAATCCCCAGAATCCCTCAGCTCCAGTTTGGTGACACTGAAGCTCCAAGGTGGCTCCGGTCAGCTCAGCTTCAGGGTTGACACTGTTATAAACAGTGCACGTTCACATATGGGACTACCTGAGACAACGACTTGAAAGCAGCAAAGACGTTTATTCCCGTATTTGCAAACACAGGTGCATAGAAAGTGGACATGGAACAAAGCCTTCGTCAGCTTTTATCCCCTTACACAAGTTCGTTTCCTCCTCCCCTTTTTGACACAGCATCCTACTCAATTCTCCTAGAACCCCCCGTCCACCTTTGTTCAAAGAATTTTAACAAGTTCGCCATAACCTTTTTCCTTGCTAGCATGAGCTCTATTGTTATTTTCGTACTTCCTCTGCTGCTGGTTTCAGCTGGCATTCAGGCTCGCTGGGCTTCTTAGCTGTTAGCTGGAACATACAGGTAATTCTGAGCTTATAATTGTTCCATTTGACATATCAAGCTTTTGCCTTTTTTAGAAACAATACCAACGCCAAGTGTACGCACTTGCCCATGTGGAACCGTCCCCTCTCCTCCCAAAGCCAGAAACGTTGGGGAACGTGGATATAAGGTGTAGGTGGCATTCTGGGGAGGGTGGCAGGCATTGGGGCATATTCACTCAATTGCTGGCAAGGACAGTCCCAGCCCCCCCTTGACTTAAAGGGCCACCTAACCTCCAAGGTGCTCTGTGGCACCCCACTGGGACCTTGGCAGTATATTGGGTGTCGTGTCCTCTCTTTGTGCTGGCTTTCTGATTGGTCACAGGATCTGCCTCCACTTTGTCTCCAGAAATTTATTTTTTTATTTTAGTTATTTTTTATTTATTTTTGTCAAGTACATATATATCAGCAATATATAAAATGTATATAATATATATATAAAATGAATATGAATAAAAGGAGACATTAGGACAGGGGCAGAAGGCACGCTGGCGTTCTTACGCACGCCCCTTACAGACCTCTTAGGAATGGGGTGAGGTCAACAGTAGACAGTCTTAGGTTAAAGTTTTGGGGGATTAGGGAAGAAACCACAGAGTCGGGTAGTGCATTCCAGGCATTGACCCCTCTGTTGCTGAAATCATATTTTCTGCAATCGAGTTTGGAGCGGTTTACCTGGAGTTTGTATCTATTGTTTGCCTGTGTATTGTTGTGGTTGAAGCTGAAGTAGTCATTGACAGGCAGAACATTGTAGCAGATAATTTTATGAGCCACGCTTAGGACCAGGTAACATTAGTCAACGGAGAAAGGAAACCTCCACACTAAGGCACCGAAGAAGCATTTTTTTTAAAAAAAAATATGATTTATATGCCGCCCTTTTCCGGAGACTCAGGGCGGCTTACAATGCGTTAAGCAATAGCCTTCATACTTTTGTATATATTTATACAAAGTCAGCTTATTGCCTCCACAATCTGGGTCCTCATTTTACCTACCTTAGAAAGGATGGAAGGCTGAGTCAACCTTGAGCCTGGTGGGATTTGAATTTGCAGGAATTGCAGGCAGCTGGCAGACTAAATGCTATTTAACAGCGCTTTAGTCCACTGCTCCATCCAGCCTTCACCCCATTTTTGGGGGTGGCAACACACCATACCATGAACCATGGTGGCGCAAAGCAGATATTGTCTGAAACGGAGAAGGCAGCAGATGCAGGACAAAGAGATTTACCAGTTAGTGTAATATTTCATCTGATTAAAACTATTCTTTTTCAGAATTGGAATCACGTTAAGGACATTGATGGCTGCAGAAGCTGTGTTATTGGATTTTTTTTTTTTTTACTTTATACCATCATTGACATCATTGTGATCAGTTTTCCATGAAATTAATAGCAAAAGTGTAGAAATATAAAAGAATAACAATTGGATAGGGAAAGACACGTGCTCGGCATCACAAGATAGGAGGACCTAAATATGGATTCGAGAACAAATAAAAATATACACATTGAACCATGGTGGCGCAGTGGTTAGAGCGCAGTACTGCAGGTTACTTCTGCTGACTGCCGGCTTCCTGCAATTTGGCAGTTCGAATCTCACCAGGCTCAAGGTTGACTCAGCCTTCCGTCCTTCTGGGGTGAGTAAAATGAGGACCCAGATTGTTCGCTGACTCTGCAAAGCGCTTAAAGAGGACTGTAAAGGACTGTGAAGCGGTATATAAGTCTAAGTGCTATTGCTATACCATTAATGGTAGAGAGATATTAGTGACTACTAGCATTACATGTGTTTTTATGCTGAGAGGAGGAGGAGGAGAGGCAGCTTCATGAAGGATTAAGGAGAGGATGCTTTCATTCAAACTTCTGTCACATTGATAAGATCACAGGGCAGGCTAGGAAGAGAATCCGAATAGAGCCGGAAGGGATTTTGGAGGTCTTCTAGTCCAGCCCTCTGCTCAAGCAGGAGATCCTGAGTTATACCATTTCAAACAATTGACTGTCCAGTCTCTTCTTAAAAACCTCAGTGATGAAGCACAGTGATGAAGTGATGAATGAGAGTCGTTTGTTCATCAACCTCAAAACAGAACATTCCTTCCCTCTCTTTCTCCCTTCTTGAATCAACATTTTATTCTGGAACACCAGCTTCATTCATCGATTCGATCAAATCACCCTGAACCATTGGAGTTTTGGCACACGCCTTTTCTAAACACAGGATCCTCGCCAGATCTGGTCCGGAAGGATGGGCAAAGATCCTGTGGATTTTAGACCTGTGTTGGCTAGACCTGCTGGGTGTAGACTTGTCTGAAGCAGCCTCTGTTTGTGACTTTTACTCCTCAGCTGTAGAGCCTGGAGGCTTAAGAGCTACTCAGAAAAGGAATTGAATCCTCTTCAATGGAAGCAGCCTTGAAATTGGTCCAGCCCTTTCAGGTTAACCTCAGGCTGCTTTTTTGGCCACTGGATATTTTACACAGAGCAAATGGACACTGGTCTATTTCTGTGTACACGGACTAGAAAAGGCAGGAGAAAACACCTCTCCTCCTCTCCCACCAAAAGCCTGGAAGACTAGCAGGTGGACAATCACTTAAATATGAGCCAGCCGTGTGCTGCAACTCCCAAAAAAGCCGACACAGTTCTAGGCTGCATCAACAGTGGTGTTCTGTCCCCGTCTCACACACGCACCCCAAACAGCCAGCCGGGGGTTAAATAACTTTTCAAACACCCAATGTCAGTTATCAGAAACTTGGCAGCAACCCCGTAGCTGCCTGCCAAGACTTTACTCCAAGAAGAAGGAGGGGTTGTTCCTCCACCAGATAACACAAACAAAATTCACACAGTTTAAACAGTCCAGTTCGTAAATTAAATCCACAGCAGATTAGGCGTTGTTTTCCAGAGGTGCAAGTGACTTGCCAGAAGTTTAAGCTTTGTCCGTCACAGAGTCAGAATGGCCACCACCCTCCCTTATATAGCCTGTGGGGTGTGGTCCAGTGACTCAGCTTAATCTCTGGCACGCCTCCTCTTCTGCTGCGTACGTTTGTCTCGCCGATGCTGGCATGGATCCAGCCACAACTTATCTCCGTCGTCGCTATCTGACTGATCGGAGACACCTGGCTCCTGGCCAATCTCTTCTCCTTCGGCAGATACCTGAGGCATTGCCAGAGAGGAGGGTCCTGGAGAGGGAGGCCTGGCCGACTCCTCTTCTTCATGTTCGGAGCCTTCCTCCTTCGATAAGAGGGGCTCGGGGGTTGGAGCCACAACAAGAGGGATACAATTGGGAGTGGGATTCAGCCGGTTCGGATGCTAATTTTACATCTGTTCACCGAACCGGTAGTTGCAAGGACTGGCTGGCCCCTCCCACCCTACCCCACCCCTCCCAGGAGTCTCCAAGTGGCCCATTTTGGATGCGAGGTAACTGTAGGGCCTGCATGGAGGCTCTGGGAGGGCAGAAAATGGGCCTCCTGGAAGTACTGGAAGTCCAGAAATGGGCCCGTTTCCGGACTCCAGAGGGCCTCCGGAGCCCAGGGGAGGCCATTTTCACCCTCACAGAGGCTCAAAGAAGGCCGCCAGAGCCTGGGGAGGGTGAAAAACATGGCCTCCCGGAAGTACCAGAAATCTGGAAAAGGGCCCATTTTCGGCCTCTGGAGGGTCTCTGGAGCCTGGAGGAGGCCGTTTTTGCCGTCCTGAAGGCTCAAGGAAAGCCTCCGGAACCTGGGGAGGGCAAAAACGGCTCCGTTGCCACGGTGCAGGAGGCTGAGTAGGCCACGCCCCCATGGTCACGCCCACCCAGCAACTGGGCAGAGAACCTGTTGCTAAAATTTTTCAATCCCACCCCTGGATACAATCAAGATCAAGGGAGGTTCTAATACCACTCTATAAAGCCTGAGTAAGACCACACCTAGAGTACTGCATCCAGTTTTAGTCACCACAGTATAAAAAAGAGGTTGAGACTCTAGAAAGAGTGCAGAGAAGAGCAACCAGGATGATTAGGGGACTGGAGGGTAAAACATATGAAGAACGGTTGCAGGAACTGGGTATGTCTAGTCTTATGAAAGGAAGGATTAGGGATGACATGACAGCAGTGTTCCGATATCTCAGGGACTGCCACAAAGAAAAGAGGGGGGTCAACCTATTCTCCAAAGCACCTGAGGGCAGGAGACGAATCAATTGGTGGAAACTAATCAAGGAGAGAAGCAACTTAGAACTAAGGAGGAATTTCCTGACAGTTAAACAATTCATCAGTGGAACAACTTGCCACCAGAAGTTGTGAATTCTCCAACACTGGAAGTTTTTAAAAAGAGATTGGATAACCATTTGTCTGAAGTGGTGTAGGGTTTCCTGCCTAAGCAGGGGGTTGGACTAGAAGACCTCCAAGGGCCCTTCCAACTCTGTTATTCTATCTATCTGTCTGTCTGTCTGTCTGTCTGTCTGTCTATCTATTTATCTTTTTTAAAAAATTTGATTTATATGCCGCCCTTCTCCAGAGACTCAGGGCAGCTTACAATGCGCTAAGCAATAGCCTTCATACTTTTGTATATTTATACAAAGTCGGCTTATTGCCCCCACAAACTGGGTCTTCAATTTACCTACCTTAGAAAAGATGGAAGGCTGAGTCAACCTTGAGCCTGGTGAGATTCGAACCTGCAATAATTGCAGGCAGCTGGTGTTAATAACAGGGTGCTTTAGACCACTGTGCTACCAAGGCTCTTTTCTTTCTTTCTTTCTATCTATCTATCTATCTATCTATCTATCTATCTATCTATCATCTATCTATCTATCTATCTATCTATCTATCTATCTATCTATCTATCTATCATCTATCTATCTGAGACTAAAACAGCTGCCCCAAAGTTATTGGTCTTTGTGATTGGAAGGTGAGTAAGGGGAATAATTAGCAAAAAAGGAATATTTTTATCATGAAGAAAATAATATCTCATCTCGTGTGTCGTCTCCCCCCATCCCCCCTCCATCCTTCCTCAAGACTGATGAGGACTTGACCAGAAGAAATGGGCCTGGCAGATTTTGGAAGGTGTCCTGGAAGCTTCTGGAAAGTGGCAATTCTGAGTGGCTGGAGGGTTGACGGTCCATCAGTTGAATGGAGGTTCCCCAGAGTTGAGTCAGAGCCAGCAATTCCCAACAGACACGCCTGGCCTCAAGGTTTTTATTGAACATGGCCGAGCAGAAAAAAAGAGATGATTCAAAATTGCAAAACGAAGAATAAATTTGAGTGGATGCTGAGGTATTTTTATGAGCCTGTGCAGAGCAGAGAACTATTCTGGCAGGAACATGAGCTCTTGGTTGACATAAATCTCTCCCCCTCCTAGGATTTCTTTCTTTATTCACTTAATATTTGGTGTACTATTTATATATTCCTGTATACTAAATAATTAGTGAATTAATATGTGTATATATTGTGCATTACGTGTGTGCAGTGCACACACACACCTTCTAATACAGCATCCCTGTAAATTTGTGAAAAGAGGGAACAATGAATTTGGAGAAATTAAGTGTTAATGACAAAACGAACAGAAATTAATGCAGAGAGAGAGAGAGAGAGAGGCAAGGGAGAGACAGAAAGCAAGGAAGACATTGCATCCCAGGCTATTTAAGCAAGAGCTTGTGCTTTTTATTCTGCCTTTATATTTAGTGTTTTGCATTTTCAGGGTCAAAATTACATTGCTTTGCATATTCCCTGTGACATACAAAACGCTATTTGGGATCTGCATCTAATTTAATTTAATTAGCAATTTGCAGAAAGAGTTCCCCCTCCTTCTTACTTAGATATTATTGATGCTACTAAAATTATGAAACAAATCCACGGAGGAATATTATCCGAAATAGAACCTCCATGTTTTGCAGAATTATAGCTGAATGTTCAACCGTGAGAGGGAGTTACACTTTTCAGGTCCACCTCATTTCAATGCCCAGGATTATATGGGGCATTGTGTGGGTTTTGCGCATTGCCCTTAAAGAGTCTTCCCTCAGCCTAATTCCCACCCGCTTGATTTCTCCCGTGAAGTTGTCTCCGTGTGATGGTGTGTGGGAGAGACCTTGGGAGACAGGAGGGAGAGCTGCAGGCTGCACAAGTGGCCCAAGGAGGGAGCGGGGAAGAAATATTTCAGAAGGGATCCTCCCTAATTATCAGGAAAGTAATTGTAGTCTTGCAATATTCTGTTAATGTAAACCTTACAGCCTTACAGCCAAGAGAAAGCAAAGATTCCTGCAGATTAACAGAGCTGGAAGGGATCTTTTAGGTCATCTATTCCAACCCGACCCCCCCCCCCCAAAGCAGGAGACCCTACACCATTTCGGACAGTCTCTTCTTAAAAGCTTCCAGCGATGAAGCTCTCACAACTTCTGAAGGCAACGTCTGTTCCATTGCTTGATTGTTCTCACTGTCAGGAAATTTCTCCTTATCTCTCCTTGTTCAGTTTCCATCCATTGTTCCTTGTCTGGCCTTTGGGTGCTTTGGGAAATAGCTTGACCCCCTTCCTCCTCTCTGTGGCAGCCCCTCAAAATATTGGAAGACAGCTATCTTGTCTTCCCTGGTCCTTCTCTTCACTAGTCTGCTTGTGCTTCTTGTCTGGACTACCTCACCACGCTAAGAATATGTCTTCATGCACAGAATTCCAAAGACTATTCTTAATCCCTAAATTGGCACGATTGTTTTAAAGCCCATTCCTGATTTTATCTCTGGAACAACAGCCTTGCAAGGTACTTTGAGCTAAGAAAAGATGGTGGCTGGGGGGATCCAAAACAGTCTTCTCTGCTGTAGTGCTGGCCCTGGAACATCCTGCCCCCCTCCCCCAGGATGAGGTTTGCCCCAACCATTTTGGCTTCCACAAAGACCTGAAGACCTGGGAACTTAAACTTATATATCGCTTCATGGTGCTTTACAACCCTCTCTAAGCGGTTTACAGAGTCAGCCTCTTGCCCCCAACAATCTGGGTCCTCCTTTTACTGCCCTCGGAAGGATGGAAGGCTGAGTCAATCTTGAGCTGGTGAGAATCGAACTGCTGGCAGTCAGCAGAGTTAGCCTGCAATACTGCATTCTAAACACTGTGCCATCATAGCAGATAGATAGATAGATAGATAGATAGATAGATAGATAGATAGATAGATAGATAGATGGATGGATGGATGGATGGATGGATGGATGGATGGATGATAGACAGACAGACAGACTTAGAGATAGATAGATACTGTAGCAATAGCACTTAGACTTATATGCCGCTTCACAGTGCTTTACAGACCTCTCTAAGTTGTTTACAGAGTCAGCCTCTTTCCCCCAACAATCTGGGTCCTCATTTTACCCACCTCAGAAGGATTGTAGGCTGAGTCTGAATCTTGAGCTGCTGAGAATCGAACTGCTGGCAGTCAGCAGAGTTAGGCTGCAATACTGCATTCTGACCATGCGGCACCATGGCCCTGAACGTGGCTACTGGGCTAATTAGCTGACCCAATCTTCCCCCCTGTGCTTCCTGTTTCCCCTCCTCCCCATCTTTTAATTCATACTATTGTACTTTTATTATTTCTTTTCATTGCTGCATTGTTTTGCTATTGTCGTGTTTACATTTTTTTCCATTTTACTGTTGTAAGCTGTTCAGAGTAGCCCCACTGTGACATGGGTAGAGAGAACGGATCTAATGGAATCTACAGATTCAGATTGAGGTGGATGTTTTGGCCCACATGCAATTTTATACCTTAAATTAAATTCATTTGATTAGGATAATCTAGCCAAATCTATTTGACTCTGGGTGGCGAATACAATCCCCAAAATACCATATCTGAGTTGGAATATCTGAGTCATAAGACGCTGCCAATAAATCATGTCCAAAAAAAAAATTATGGGTTTTTGCCTGTTTCTCTAATTAGCAGGGAAAGATTAGGCTGCTATTTCTGTCCCATCTTAAAATAATTTTGGTGAAATTTCCATGGGTGATGTTTGTATCCCACTAGGAACTGGGGGGGGGGAGGGGGGGACGACAGGGAGTTTTCAGAATTATAGGAGTGTGTGGAATAGAAAATACACCAGTGGGCAACATTTTGCCACCTGCAGCAATAAAGCTAGTTCAATGATACCAACCAGGAAAATAGAAAAGAAATGTTTAAGCACCTTGAGAGCGATGAAGCTTCCTGCCTCCTTTTCAATATGTGGCTCAGCTATCGTAATCACATTTAAATCCAGATGTCCAGATTGCTTTTGTCCTCTACTTTTGTCTGGTTGCCTCTCTTCCAGCTCGGTTTTTTTTTTTTAAATTTGATTTATATGCCACCCTTCTCCAGAGATTCAGAGCGGCTTACAATGCGTTAAGCAATAGCCTTCATACTTTTGTATATTTTTATACAAAGTCAGCTTATTTCCCCCACAAACTGGGTCCTCATTTCACCTACCTTAGAAAGGATGGAAGGCTGAGTCAACCTTGAGCCTGGTGAGATTCGAACTTACAGTAATTGCAGGCAGCTGGTTTTAATCACTATGCTTTTAGTCTGCTGAGCTAAACCAGCAGACGGTTTTGGCTGCCCATGCTTTAAACCAGTGGTTCTCAACCTGTGGGTCAGGACCCCTTTGGGGGTCGAACAACCCTTTCACAGGGGTTGCCTAAGACCATCCGAAAACACATATTTTCAATGGTCTTAGGAATAATTTTATGGTTGGGGGTCACCACAACATGAAGAACTGTATTAAAGAATCAGTTTTGGCTGTCTGTCAGGTTTCGACGTAATCTCAAATAAATTTCATTCTCAAACACAAAGTCTTTGATGAATCTCTCATTTATTGAAGAATTTACGATCCGACCTGAACTCATGTGCAGCCAAAACTGATTCTCTGAAACCAACCCCTCCCTTTCCGCTTCTCAAAACCCCAGTGCCTCATTGGCCATCTTCCAAGTCAGTCTCTTCTGCCAACTGCTTCAGATCACAGGAATGTCCCCCTCCCTCCATCACCTGGGTTACGTTATCTGCTAAGGGGAGAAGAATACTAGATCAAACGTCAGGCTACTAAAACTTCAAACTGCTTCTGCTAACTATTTTTTTTTCTTTTCTCTTGGAAAGAAATGGCAGCGATGAAAATAGAACAAATTAGATCGCTGACAGCGGCATTAGGAAGGTTGAGACCCACTGCTTTAAACCCTTTGCAGTCTAAGTGGTGTCCCTAGGGGGCTGCCTGTGAGTCTCTTGGCTGCCTGTCAGGATGGGGGTGGCTTCTGCTGCCCCCTGGTGTCTCTCTGTTCCATTTGCAGCAAGTATGAAGAACCCAATGGAACAGAAGTTGCCTTCAGAAGTTGTGGGAGCTTCATCACTGGAAGCTTTCACAAAGATTGGACTGCCATCTGGCAGAAATGGTGTAGGGTCTCCTGTTTGAGCAGGGGGTTGGACTGGATGACCTGCAAGGTCCCTTCCAACTCTATTCATCTGTTAAATTGCGGTGGCACAGTGGTTAGAATATAGTACTGTGTCAGCGCTCCAAGTTACATTCGCTCCAGCGCTGACACGAAGAGTAGAAGTAGCAGTTTGACTTTTAGCAGTTTGACTTTTCACCCACTTATTCCCCCGGCAGATAACATCCCCTAGGAGATGAGGTGGGAGGGGGGAAATTCCTGTGAGTTGAAGTAGCCAAGAAGACAAAAGTGACTTGGAAGATGGCCAATGAGACGCTGAGAATTGAGGAACGGAAAGGGAAGGGTTTGGGGGCAGAGGGTCAGTTTCGGCTGCAACCGAATCCGGGGCCAGATCGTTATTCTCAATAAATGAAAGGTTTCATCAAAGAATTTGTGTTTGGAAATGCAATTTATTTGAGATAACATCGAAACCTGACATACTGCAGGCTCCTTCTGCTGACTGCCAGCTGCCTGCAATTTGGCAGTTCGAATCTCACCAGGCTCAAGGTTGACTCAGCCTTCCGTCCTTCCGAGGTGGGTAAAATGAGGACCCAAATTGTTGGGGGAAATAGGCTGACTCTGTAAAACTGCTTAGATAGAGAAAGGACTGTAAAGCACTGTGAAGCGGTATATAAGTCTAAGTGCTATTGCTATTGCTAAATCTATTAAATCTACTGCAGTGAGAAGTCCAACATTTCTTTGGACGTTCGTTTTCTCAATGCTTTGACTAGTTCACACGTGCCTTTGATATTTCATGTCTTTTTTGTTTACTTGTGATTTTAATCACCAATTAATTTTATTACCTCATCCTTCTGCTCAGCATCCCAAAATACCCAGTTAAAAATAAATACAATCAGTGGCAGCCTTTGAAAAGAAGATTTCTCTGTTGTTTTCTACAGCGTCAAGCACTTGAGACAAAGGGTTCTAGGTAAGTTATGTGAGGTTCCCTCAGTTCCCCCAATTTCTGTTTCCAACCACTTCCTTTTGAATCTGGGTTCTCTGTGCTAGGTCCAATGTGTATATATATATAGAATACAGCATAACAGAGTTGGAAGGGACCCTGGAGGTCTTCTAGTCCAACCTCCTATGGTACCATTTCAGACAAATGGCTGTCCAATCTCTTCTTAAAAGCTTCCAGTGATGGAACAACTACAACTTCCGAAGACAGGGATTGTCCTCACTGTCAGGAAATTTCTCCTTAGTTCTAGGTTGCTTCTCTCTTTGTTCACTTTCCATCCACTGCTTTTTGTGTTTTGTCTTTTGGAAGATGTGCTTAGCTCATAAAGGGAAACTACGGGAAATAACTCTTTTCCACGACCCCGGAAAACAAGGCTAGAAATGATACATATCTGGATTTAGTTTAAAGATTGGGCAAGCGTTTATAATAAAATCTGTGGAACTAGGGAACAATCTGCTAGAAAGAGGGTAGATTCTCACATGGATATTGTAATTGGTTTTCCTGCACTTGGCAGGAGCTGGGCTGGATGATTCTTGGGGTCTCTTCCGTGGCTGCCATCCATCTCAGGCTACGTCGTAGGTTGCTTCCTAGTGGTGTCTTTGGATGAAAGCTCCCGCTGAATCCAAATTCTCCTCAGGCTGCTCGAAACCTCCCTGCTTAAAGTTTGCATATTAATTGGCACATATTTAAAGCAAGCCATTGTTTATTCTCCACTAATTTTAGTTTCTCTGTGCTTACATCTGCCAGTTCCGCTGGTGTTGAGTTATATCTTACCCAGGGGTAATAACAGCTCCTAGCCTTTATACCTCCTCAGCCATAAATCTCAAAGCAATTTACAAAGGAGCATATTAAGAGCCAGTGAAGACGGCTTTCGACTTTTCATGAATAGTAATATTTGCAGTTTTGAACTCTTTGATGGATCTTCCAGCTTCTCTTTGGCTCTCAGGAGAGTTGCCTTGATTTATGTGTCTTTACTTTTCCTGATTACTTTCGCGGAAAACCATGCCGTCGGCATCACGTGACCACGATCACATGACGGCACTGGCTGATCAGCAGATAAAGTCCACAGCCACGGCTCACTGACCCCCAGAATGCTTAAATGGATTCCTTTCATCAGCTTGCTGAATTAATAATTCATATCCTGGGTTCATGTGGTTCAATGAATTATAAACTAATGAAAAGTACAAAAAGAAAAAGCAAATAACACATTACAGCAGCTCAATCGCTAACTTAGTCACCAACGAACTTAGATAGTTTTGCAAACTCAACCTATCTTAAGAAACTGTGCCATGTTATAGATTAGGGCAGTATCTGAATGATCTGAATGGCTAATGTCAAAAAGTTAAGCAGGTGTGCTACCTGTGTTTCCCCGAAAATAAGACCCTGTCTTATATTTTTTTTGAACCCCGAAATAAGCGCTTGGCCTTATTTTCGGGGAGGTCTTATTATTTTGGGGCACGTGGAACAAGATGGGGCTCCTCTTGCCGTTTTACCTGATTTTCAGCTCTGTGTTTAAATATTTTCGGGGAGGGTTTATTTTGGGGGGGGAGGAGGCTTATTTTAGCGCATGCACTCAAAAACCCAATTGGGCTTATTATCAGGGGATGTCTTATTTTTGGGGAAACAGGGTAGGACCTTCAGCCCAGAAGGGCTGGGTCACAGGGTTTTTGGGATTTGGAAGCAATGATCGCACCATGAGGACTTAAGCCTTTATGCTAAAGTAGTATAAGAAAGTGACATAATGTAATAAGAGACAACAATCAGGGACTATTCAGGTATATAGGAAAAAGAAACGACAAAAATTATCTTGTCTGCCATCAGGGACCCAAAAGAGATGGCGGGTGGCAGAGGTGGTATTCAACCGGTTCGGACCAGTTCAGGCGAACCGGTAGCTTCAATGATCAGTTAGCCCTGCCCACCCACATCCACTCTGACCTGTCCTTTATTTCCTGCTTTGTAGCTCATCTCAATCGCACGGCACAGCTGATTTCTCCCCCCCACTCTTCTACTTACTGTTGCTGACTTGGAAAGTAAGCAACTGAGTTTCTAAATGCTCCATTATCAGCGTGCGCTCACCGAACCGGTTGTTAAACCGGCAGCATCCCACCACTGGTGGATGGACCACAAAGTCCTAGAAAAATGAGTCTCTATTAGGGAAAGTCAGCATTCTTATTTCTGCTACACTGCATACCATGCTTTACTGGTTTTTCTTTTGCAACGGTTGGATTGTTTCGTGTTTGCATTTGATATTACCTTATTGGCAACTTTTAATACTTGTGCTGGGCAGGGCACAAGTATTAAAATGGTGGCTCAGTGGTTACGTTGCTGGGCTTGTCATCTGGAAAGGTGGCAATCCAGGTTTGAGACTCCGAGCACCACACAGTGGGATGACTCCCGCCCTCTCCCCAGCTCCTGCCAACCAAGCAGTTCGAAAGCATGCAAATGCAAGTAGATAAATAAGTACCAGTTCGGTGGGAAGGCAACAGCGCTCTGTGTCCTACTGGCCAGAAGGTTAATTCTGCAGCCTTGAAATGCAGTTGGGCATTCACTATGAGTCTCCTCGCAAGTCAGAAGCTATGCCTTGGACTCTCTTTGCCCACTAGGATTGGATCATGAAAACACACGGTTTTCCAGTTCCTCTGGGACAGAACAAAGATTGAAATTGCCTATTTTCCCAATTGGATGCCTATCTGCTGCGGGACACTGGCAGGCTGAAAGGAAGTTTGACATGGCTTTAATGGGCCTGCTTTCAAATCCAATCTATGCCCTTGGCTAACTCCGCAGACAAGGAGCAGATCCTGAAAACACCTGGTTTCCCACCTTCCCCAGCCCAGGGCAAAGGTGAATAGGTGACTATTTTTCTAATTCGACGTCTGTCTGGAGTGGGACACTGGCTGGTCGAATGGGATTTTGGCTTTCGCTTTAGTGGGTCTGCTTTCTAGTCCAAGCTTTGTCTTGAAAGGCCAAAGGGAGTCTGCCAACTACCCAGAATTGTAGAGAATCAGGCCATATATAAACCCCACAACCACGTCAAGGTAATGCCACACCGGAGGATGATTATTATGGTTTGTCGCACAATCAGTCACATGTTTAGACTGGATTTTGCATTTTTATTTTGGGCACCTTGACTCGGAACAGCTCATATCCTGCAACCATACCTTTAACACTATGAAGCAAGAACATTTGAGGCCTATTTGAGGTCCTCGGGAAAGACTTGATAGGTGGATAAAAATGCGAAGCCAAAATTGAGAAGACAGCAACAGACGAGAAGTGCCACCTCTGCAAAGAAGCTGAAGAAACAGTGGAATCCCTGGTAAGCCGTTGCAAGAATTTTGCACAGACTGACTACAAGCAGCACCATGACAAATTGGCAACAATGGTGCATTGGAAGATCTGCAAGAAATATCACTTGCTTGCAAGTTAGAACTTATAGGACCATAAGACAGAGAAAGTCATAGAAAATGAAGAAGTTAAATTGCTCTGGGACTTTAAAATTCAAACCAATAGGCACGCGTCACAACACACATTTCACAACACCTCAGACTGTTGTTAAGAAAGACCAAAAAAAAGTCTGGGTAGTGGATGTGGCAGTGCCTGGAGAGAGCAGAAGAGAAAGAACTGGAGAAGATAACAAAATGCAAAGACCTACAAATAGAAATAGATTGACTATGGCAAAGGCAAGCAAGGGTAGCACCAATAATAATGGGTGCCTTGGGAGCAATCCAAAAAAAACTGGAGCACCACTTGAACACCATCATTGGCATTGATAAATTCGCCATCAGTCAATTTCAGAAGGCAGCTTTACTCGGAACAGCTTCCATCCTGCAATGATGACCTGAAACACCATCCACATCTGCCTATCCCAGGTCCTTGGTAAGGACTCGATTAATAAACAGAAATGCCAAATCTAGATAGTATTATTATTGCTGTTGTTTGTTTGCCGTTAATTATTATTAATATTATTACTGTTACTTCTTATCCTGCCTCAGGTGCTTTGGAAAATAGGTTGACCTTCCTTCAAATAGGTTGACCCTCAAATATTGGAAGACTGCTGTCATGTCACCCAATCCTTCTCTTTGTTAGACTTTTTTGTTAATTGCAAAGTCGTGTCCGACCTATCGCAACCCCATGAACGACTTTCCTCCAGACCTTCCTATCCTCTACCATATCCCAGAGACCATTGAAGCTCACGCTGACTGCTTCAGTGACTCCATCCAGCCACCTCGTTCTCTGCCATCCCCTTCTTCTTTTGCCCTCAATCGTTCCCAGCATTAGGCTCTTCTCCAGGGAGTCCTTCCTTCTCATTAGGTGGCCAAAGTATTTGAGTTTCATCTTCAGGATCTGGCCTTCTAAGGAGCAGTCAGGGTTGATCTCCTCTAGGACTGACCGGTTGGATCGCCTTGCAGTCCAAGGGACTCACAGGAGTCTTCTCCAGCACCAGAGTTCAAAGGCCTCGATTCTTTGGTGCTCAGCCTTCCTTATGGTCCAACTTTCACAGCCATCCATTGCAATTAGGAAAACCATAGACTTGACTATACGCACTTTTGTTGGCAGGGTGATGTCTCTTCTTTTTAGAATGCTGTCTAGCTTTGCCATGGCTTTCCTCCCCAGGAGCAAGCGTCTTTTCATTTCTTGGTCATCTTGGCCAAAGTTAGGCCATCTCAACCATTTATGATTTATGCAATATTCCTTGATTACATAGACAATGGTGTGAACCCAGCCACTGTGTGCGATAAAGGACATGAGAAACAGCAATTTCTGCCATTAGAAGAACCCAAGGAGCCCCCGCCCCCAATGTCTCATCTGTGTTGGAAGGAATATCCATCTGGTTCTGTTCCAAGCCAAGAGGAAGGCACTGGAAATAAAATGGAGGCTGGAGGCTAGTTGGAAAGAGGGTCCATTTATTGATGAAGCAGAACTACATGGGTTTGTGGCTCTGGACAGCTGAACAAAATGGAGTTGAGAGTGAGTGGGTTTTTATGCCTTCTTTTGGGATTTGTATTTGAGCTTCCTGTTCCTGTGCAAGGACATGTATTCTATTGGCTCTGTTGTCAGATTCCTATGGGGTCATGTAGAGGTCATAGCTGGCTCATAAGTAAAAGAGAAAGTGCAACTCCTAGGTGCTTGTCTGAGCTAATCTGGTCAACCTCTGGCTTATTGTTTATCTGAGCTCCCAGGTGATGTTTGGACTGCTCTGGGGGTCATGCAACGAAGGGGCTTGTGTTCCAAAAGGGTGTTGGGCAATTCCTATTGTGGCCAATGGATCCTGTGTTGGATCTTGGGCGAGGAGCTGCTTCTAATCCTATCGCTCTGCTTTTGTTAGCTGTCCAACTTTGCTGCAAGCAGTTTCGAAATATCCTCTCTTGAATGGATTTCTGCCTGCAGTATTTGCTTTGCTTATGGATAGAGCCATCTAGATAGTTGGCTCCTTTCACGGGAAGGGGGGGGCTTCCCACATCTGTCATTGGGGTGCTGCCTCTACCTTTTGGGGCTGCTGACCACCCTCCAAAAAGGAGTCCCAGATCCGCACCTATGCACTACTGAGCAGCCAGGTGCTGCCTATTCACCTGTGCATTTGGCGCTACCTGCCAACACCCAAAGAGCTCTGTAAATATAAAGGGGAGTCCGAAGGCACTTTTGTTCAGTCGAAGTCATTAATGAACCCATAAATCATTAGGAAAATAATTCTTCTAAATTGAATTACCACTTTCAATTATTTTCCCCTCCCGCCATTCGTTTCTGGCTTCCTTCTTTGTCCTTTTATTTCATTATCCCCAAAGTACCAGCTCATGTCATCATGTTAGAATTACACCCAGTCAGGCGGATGCTCTTAAGTAATTTTTTCACTTAATCGTACGTAGGATTCCTTCTTTCCTCCTGGAAATGATTACAGTAAAAGAAATTGGAAACTGCCACGGTCTGGCAGCTGCTTTGCCCCAGAGAATTCTCAGAAGCGTAATCTGCCATTTGCTTCCCCATCGTCTGAGACCTTCAGAAGGGGGAAAAAGAGAATATTTGATAAATTGCTTGAAACATGCATGTAGACATATTAGCGGCATTTATTGGTACGCCGAGTGGTCTGATCTCGCTGGATTTTGCTTCTCAGCAATCCAACAAGCGACACGAAGAAAATTCCTGCCTCCGAAGATGAGATTTGAATTGAACAATATATTCCCTTTTACTGATGTTCTTCCATTTCTGCTGTTGTGTTTGCACTTTTATTGTGTAAGCATTTCTTATGAAGTTATAAAATTTTATAAAATACAAAATACAAAAGTAAATAGAAGAGCAGTGAGGGGTGGAGGGGGAAGAGAAGTGAGGAAAGATAGGAAAAAAGAAAAAGAAGCATTGACTTCCGACTCTCTCTGTTACAGTAAAATAAGGCATTAACATCAAATCACAACTCCTTGCTTTTCCATAATAGTATAAACAAGCCATTTCTGTAAAGATCTATCTGTCTTAACTGGTGAAACCCAAAGTCAGAGTTCCATTCTTTTCCACATCAAGCATGAAGTTCAGAAACGGTTTCCATGTGGAAACGAAAGTAGTTACGTTCTTTTCTTTAACCAAAGTAGTCAGTTCTGCCATTTCCGCCAACTCCATCAGCTTCTGCAACCATTCTTCCGTGGTAGGAATCATCCTTCCATTTTTGTGCATGCAGTAGTGTTGCTGAGGTCAACATAGATAATAACAAAGTTCCAAATTTTTTCTCCAGCTCTTTTTCCATTAGGCCCAAAAGAAAAAGTTGATTGCATTTTTGAGGGTCCTGAGCAGTGGTGGGATTCAAAATTTTTTATTACCGGTTCTGTGGGCGTGGCTTGGTGGGCTTGGCATGGCTTGGTGGGCATGGCAGGGGAAGGTTACTGCAAAATCCCCATTCCCTCCCGATCAGCTGGGACTTGGGAGGCAGAGAATAGATGTGGGCAGGGGCAGTCAGAGGCGGTATTTACCATTCTCCGAACTATTCAAAATTTCTGCAACCGGTTCGCCAGAACTGGTCAGAACCTGCTGAAACCCACTTTTGGCCCTGAGGGGAAAATCAGCCCAGCTCTGCTTTTAGGGCACTTTCTCCTTGAGATGGACAAAGGGATGTTACCCTTATTAATCTTATTTTGCACCATTAAAATTTAGATGGTGTGGGAGATGATTGAACGTAAACTTCTCCATAGCTGCCTGGAACTTTCTATGTGTGCGTTGGGGGGTGGGAGGGGGGCTCATATAATTCTGGGCAGCCTGGGAGTTGTAGTCCCAACCCAATCAGGCTAGGAGGGAAGAGCTGGCTCATGACGTCCAAGGGCTGAGAGGTTGGCAGGCAGCTAGAGCCACAGTCTGCCGTGACTGCCTCTCTCCTATCCTAAGTTTCATGAGCTGACAGCCTGACATTAGCAACAGGGAGATGGGGGAGAGAGAAAAAGATTGGAATGTAAGGAGGAAGAAGGGTGGGGTGGAAGTCCAGCTGAGCCAGTTGAATTGTGAGAAGCTTCAGCCAGCCAAGATCAACCATCAGTATACTGTTAGAAGAAATATCCTTCTGGGTTCAGTTCCAAGTGGGGAAAAGGACACTGGAAACATGGAGACTGCTTGGAAAGATGGTTTAATGGTGGACAGGATCACATGGTTTGAGTTCCTGAACAGAAAAGGGGCGAGATGCAGTGAGTCCCCAGGTTTTATGTCCTCTCTGGCTTTGAACTTCCTGGAGCCCGGAAAGAGTATCCTGATTGGTTGTCAGACTCCCAGGGGGTGGGGGTCTTAGCTAGCCTTGCTGGCTGATGTAATCTTCCCAGGTGCCATGTGGTGAGTTTCTGTTGCTAGATGGGTCCTATTGTGTTGCAGATGATGGTCCAATGACAAAGGGTGGGGGGAGGGGCAGGAAGGTGGGAGCTGCTTTGTCTTTAAAACATGCTTCTCCATTTCTCATCCAGGGAAACATAACATTCTGCCTTTTTAATATTTCCTAAAATATTTCATTCTTCTAGGAAAGGGGTGGGTGCTAACTTCCTACAATACTATGCTGGGAACTGAGAGCCTGTTTCCTAAACAATATACCAGCACTCAATTGGACATTTACAGATAACAGGGGAATGACTGGTGGGGGAGGGAAAGAGGAACATTTAACATATTAAGAGAGTTGGAAGGGACCTTGTAGGTCTTCTAGTCCAGACCTCCACTGAAGCAGGAGACCCTACACCATTTCTGACAGATGGCAGTCTAGTCTCTTCTTGAAAGCTTCCAGTGGTGAAGCTCCCACAACTTCCGAAGGCAGCTTCTGTTCCATGAGTTGATTGTTCTCACTGTCAGAAAGTACCTCCTTATTTCTAGGTTGAATCTCTCCTGGTTCAGTTTCCATTCATTATCCCTTGTCTGGCCTTCAGGTGCCTTGGGAAATAGCTTGACCCCCTTCCTCCTCTCTGTGGCAGCCCCTCAAATATTGGAAGACTGCTATCATGTCTCCGCTGGTCCTTCTCTTCACTAGACTATCCAGGCCCAGTTCCTGCAACCGTTCTTCATATGTTTTAGTCTCCAGTTCCCTCATCATCTTAGTTGCTCTTCTCTGCACTTTTTCTAGAATCTCAACCTCTTTTTATAGTGTAGGAAGTTCGCACCCACCCCTCTCCTAGAAGAATGAAATATACTAGGAAATATTAAAAAGGCAGAATATTAGACTTCCCTGGATGAGAAAAGGAGAAACATGCTTTTGGAAAGCAGCCCCCACCTTTCTTAATAGCCCAAGAAAGACTGGTGCCAACCTATCTACAAGACAAAAGACTGGGCCATCAGTCCTACAAAAGACTTTCAGCTCCAGGGTGATAGGATTAGCCCTCACTCAAGATCCAAACCAGGACAAAGCCATTAAGCCATAATAGGAATTGCCCAAAGCCCCTTCATTACATCACCCAGCAAGATTCAACCAAGCCTGGGACTCAAGACAACCTACAAAGTTACCCCTGCGTGGCCCCATGGGAGTCTGACAACCAATCAGAATACATTTCTTACACAGGAACAGGAAGCTCTAAGACGGGGCCCAAGACGTGTGTGTGCGTGCGTGCATGCCGGGGTGGGTTCTACCTACCTTTACTACTGGTTCGCTACGGGGCTGCTTTAAAAATAAATAAAAAATTATTTATTTTAAAAATAATTGAAGTTCAGTTATGGTGGCTGGAGTCCCAAAAAGAAGGGAATGGGAAGCAAGCAACTGAAGGACAAACCTATTCACGCGATGCTTTGTTTTTAAGGCGCGGCCTAACCCTTTGCATGTATTTGTTATACATGCAATTTAATCCCATCCAACCAACCCCAGTAAGGTTCACTCAGCTTTCTACAGCAGCCCTTGAAAATGAGATGCCTGTTAATTAAGATTATATGCCCTTCTCTAATATTCATTGTTCCCTTCGTTACAACTATATATGGCAAGAGACTTTCACAGCTCATCTTTCTAGTGGCATTTCTGATTTCCCAATTTGCTGGAATCGTCAAATCTTCAGCGAGTGTTTATTTGTATGTAACCATTACTTTTGCTTCTGCTCCAGCTGAATTACCATCGAAGTGATGTCTTCTTGGCTTTAGATTTGGACAGAGATTTTTTTGTGTATGTCTGTGCATAAAAATTATACACACACACCCCGCTACATCAATCAGACACATATAGACACCACTACATCAATCACTACTGCTGTCTTCTGGTCATAAAAACCACACAATCATGTGACTGAAAGGAACTTCGGAGGACTTCTATTTCAATCCCTGCCCAAGCAGGAATCTCTAAACCATCCCAGATAAATAACAGAATAACAGAGTTGGAAGGGACCTTGGAGGTCTTCTAGTCTCAACCTCTTTTTTATAATGTGGTGACCAAAACTGGATGCAGTACTCTAGGTGTGGTCTTACTAAGGCTTTGTAGAGTGGTATTAGTACCTCCCTCCCTCTTGATTGTATCCCTCTGTTAATGCAAGTTAGGATTGCAATCGGAAGTAAGTTGTTGCCACTAGTAGTTATCCTAGGAAGGATGGCTGTGTTCAAAAGATATTCAACAGGTGTAAAAGAGATTGCCATGTTGGTTGTTTGACTGATTCAAAGAATGTATTTTTATTCTGTCTGAAACTTGGCTCAACAGTTGAAGTCCTAATGGACAATCACTGAGATATGAGCCTAGCATTGATGATGTTACCTAGTTAGGTAATGAAGTGTCTGCAAGAAAACAAGCAAGCTCAGAGATCAATCAAGGAATCCTCAGAATCTATATTGCCCCCCCTCCCCCAAACTGAAGAATTTGCCTACAGCTAAAGTCATGTGAAAGTTCCTTCTTTTTGAGTTCTATGGTTTCTGTGGTATCAGGACACAGTAAAAACCATCTGGTCCTTAGCAGTTCTTAAACATAAATAAATACAATCTCAGATGAACAACAACGCAACATATTACATCACGTCATCATTTATTTTATGGCTGCTTCCTGGCGACTGAAGAGGAGACATGAGCCAAGCCAATATCTGAAGGTTCTGCCTTGGATCTTCAGAAATGACCTAGATGAGGGGATAGAAGAGGAACTCATCAAATTTGCAGGTCATACCAAGCTGGTGGGAATTGCTATCCATTTGGAAGACAGACTCAAGATCCAGAAGGATCTTGACAGAATAACAGAATAACAGAGTTGGACCCTGGAAGTCTTCTACTTCAAGCAGCTCCAAGCTCAAGGTTGACTCAGCCTTCCATCTTTTCTAAGGTGGGTAAAATGAGGACCCAGTTTGTGGGGGCAATAAGCTGACTTTGTATAAATATACAAAAATATGAAGGCTATTGCTTAACGCACTGTAAGCCGCCCTGAGTCTCCGGAGAAGGGCGGCATATAAATCAAATTTTTAAAAAAAAATTAAAAAAAGAGTTCTTCCATGGGCAGGAGGTTGGACTAGAAGACCTCCAAAGACTCTTCCAGCTCTATATTCTACGTTAGTCTGCCATGAATCCACCTGGAAGTCAATTATTCTAAAATTAAGGGAAATATTTAACAGCAAAATTACAGAAGAGAATTAATGGAGATTATTTAGGTAAAATAGACACCTTTTTACTTGTACCGGTCAGCAAAATGCATGGATGAATACAAGCCGATACAAGAGACACTCCTTTCCCATTAGTTTTCTGATTGACCAATTTCAGACCCTCAAAACAAGCAACCGAAAAGAGGAAGTCCGTGCGAGCTGTGGAAATGCCTCCAGAGCCAAGTAATTTGCTTCTGATTCTCCACATGGTTCCAGCTGTTACAGGAGAGAGACAACATACTTCGAAGCATTCGGCACCACCAAGTCATTATTATTTCATAGATAAAAGCTTCTAAATCTTGGTATTGTGAGGTTGCTGCCAAGCCCGCTTAAAAACCCCTCCTTTGCCAGTTGCTAGCAAATGGTTTATTCACAAAAGTGTAGCCGTTCCAATTTGCTCTCGCTCTTCCAATAAGTCTTCATTTTGGGCACGCACCTGCTGCAGCTTTTTGCCAGCTATGACTACATCCCTTAATCTGCCTCTCTTCTGCCTTTTCTAAGAGGCTTAGTCTGGGGCAGTGCCCAAAAGCTGAGAAAGGGAGCTTGAAAACCACTGGTTTATTAGGGGATGTATATCACGATGCCCATGTTCACCAGCAGCCTGGCAAAATAGCAGCCATGCCACCGAACACTGGTTTGTCTTTTGTTCCTTTTGCTTCAAAGGGTTAGCTAGTCTTTTGCAAGTGGCAGAGAACTCGCGAAAAGAAATTTTCCCTATTCTTCGGCCTTGGGAAAAATATCTTTCAGATTCCATCTCACTGAAGGAAGACGTTTATGCAAAACCTAAAGCGCTAAGTGTAGCTGAATAGCAGTTTACGTGTGGAAAAAACAAAATATTATTTTTTTCCATGTTGAAATATGTCGGGCTGAACCAAGTCAGACTTTATTTTTTGAAGAGTTTGCCCGGGACATGCAGACCTAGAAGCAAACTGACATTGGTTCTACATTTCACATGTCAATCTCCTCAAATGCAGAAATGCAGCACAGGCTCCAATCCATACTTCCATAGAATGGAATGGAATGGAATGGAATGGAATGGAATGGAATAAATTAGAATTAGGAATAGAATTAGGAATAGAATTAGAATTAGGAAAGAGAAGAAGAGAGGAGAGAATATGGGAATCGAATCGAATCAAATCGAATCGAATCGAATCGAATCGAATCGAATAGAATAGAATAGAATAGAATAGAATAGAATAGAATACTTTATTGGCCAACTATAATTGGTCATATTCCAATTATCAGTATAATCCAATCAGAATAAACAAAATAATCAGAATAAAAGTTCTGTTAATTTCCCACTGAGAATGCTTCTAGGTGTTTTTTCCCTAATTGTATTCTTTTTAGATATGGGTTATATGTCTACTGGTCTCAAACAAATAACTCTGGGTGGATAAAAACCATTTTTAAAATCTAGCAGAAATGCAAAATAAATAGGCAACTGACAGCAAAGATTTTTTTTAAAAAAAGACCCACCCCGTTCAGCGCAGATGCTAGTATTCCAATAAAATTAATCCACAGGCTCCAACAGACACTTTGGCTACCAAGGCTGGAAATTCAGCCATCTCTCTGAAAGGCCAGCAGTCCTGGGCCAACCAGGTCTCCGTGCCTCCCACCGCCCCCCCACCCCAGAACAAGGCAGCCTCCTGGGGTCCCCAGGGTGGGGACTCTGCAGCAGCCAGGACCCATCATTTCAACTCCTTTGGGTTGTAATATTATATATTTTAAAATTTGGGTCTGTCTGTGTTGTGAGTCGCTGCCTGGAAAAAAGAGCATCTCAATTTAGAATCAAACTAAAGAGCATTTTATTAGCAGACTGAAATAGACTTGAATCACTGGATCTGCTGCCACTTTGCTACTATGATGTGTCTGTCGGTCTGTCTGTCTGTCTGTCTGCGTCTGTGTGCCTATCTGTCTCTGTCTGTCTGTCATAGGTAGTTGGAAAATTATTTCCATCTCAGTGCTACTGTCAGAAGCCTGTGCACAGGGATTCAAAAGAGTCATGACATAGGCTGGGTCTCATTCACACAAGAGTTGTGCTCACCATCCTGGGGTTGTTGTTTTTTCATTGACACACACACACATGCTCACTCACACACACACATGCACACTAATCATCTTTTAATGACCCCATAATCCCTTGTGGGCTGGAATCTGGGCAATTGAATGGAGCTGAGTGTTTACTGGCCGGATGCCCTTCCTGTCACCAATGCGGAGTTTTGTTCAGCAGATAAATTCTCATTGTGCCCAGAGAGAGAAAATATCTGCCTCTACCTAGGATCGAACTCACAGCCTCCTGAGTGTGAGGCGAGAGCTCTACCTCTTGGCCACCGCCCTACTCTACACATGCACACATTAATACCCCAATTATTATGTAGGTTGTGCTTGGCCAGCTGAATTCCCCTTCACATACCTGGTCAGTTGTATTTTATCCCATCAAATTATTTGCTTTACCATTGTTGGATCTTCGAGGCTGCAGCAACAGCTCTGGTCACTAGGCCTGCAGGATTGTAGTCAGTTGATACGAAGTGCCACTGCTTTGGGCTGACAGGATGACGGGACACCATTCATTTGCAATTTTCACTCTACTTTCTTCTGGGGATTACAAACTATAAAGACTACAACCTTTTTAAAGGGAAGAACTGTTCCGTCCCCGTCCCACACACGCACACCAGCAGTCGTCCAAGAGATAAAACATACCAATAGACAAGAATTTCCTTTGATAACGGAATTGGCAGCAATCTAGTGGCTGACTGCCAAAAGTCTTTACTTACGAAGGGAGGTTTTCACTCCTCTTTCGTAACATCAAAATAAGTCCACAACAGTTACAGAGTAATCAAGTCCAGTCCGAGAATCAATTCCAGCAGAGCATATAGCAAGAGTCCAGCAATGCAGAATGGCGTGGTAGCTTTCAGCTTTGCTCGTCACAAGGCTTGACTGGCCACCACACCCCCTTTTATACCCTGTGGGGTGTGGTCCAGTGACTCAGCTTAATCCCTGGCACGCCTCCTCCTTTCTTGCGTGTGCTTATCTCTGTGCCGCTGTCGGGGGTCCAGCTAAGACTCATCCCCATCACTGTCCAGCTGCGGCTGCTCAGAAGTGCCTGGCTCCTGGCCTATCTGTTGGCCTTCGGAGGACACCAGAGGCATTGCTAGAGAGGAGGGTCCTGGAGAGGGAGGCCTTGCCAACTCCTCTCCTGCCCTTTCGGAGTCTTCTCCCTCCGATAAGACAGGCTCAGGGGCCGGAGCCACAACAAGAACCTCTTCAGTGTTATTACAAACGATCATTTTTCCATATTCTTTTGCACTAATGACAAGCTGATATTTCATTTTCTACTCTCGGCCTAGATACTAATTCTTTCTGTTCAGCTAAGATTTTGTTTTTTTTCCCCTTTTCATCTTTTATTCATCTGTCGTCTTTAAATACATCTGTGGATTACAAACTACTGTATATCCAGAAGGCAACCTCACTTGCCTTTAAGTTCTACTTCAACATCAAGAGGGACCCAAAGGAGAACTAAGAACTCCAAGAACTAAGGAGAAATTTCCTGACAGGGAGAACAATTAACCGGTGGAATGGCTTGCCTTCAGAAGTTGTGGGTGCTGGAGTTTTTTGTCAATGGAAACAATGTCGAAGGAACAGTGGCGGATAATATTTATTGTGTTCAGTTATTTTGCATAAAATTGTACCATGGTGAGTTGACCGCAGCGCAGGGGTGAAATGCTCCTGGTTCAGACCGGATTGTCCTATCCGGTAGCAATGGCAGCAGGTGGTTCGGAGAACAAGTAGCAAAAATCCCTGCCCATGCCCAGCTTAGCCACGTGATCATCAGAGGCTTTTTAAAAAAAAATTAAAAAGCATTTTTTCTACAACTTCTTCGGCCAAAAAAAATGCTTTTAAAAGTTTTTAAAAAAAGTCTCTGATCGCACGGCTCAGCTGGGATCGTCAGAGGCTTTTAAAAGCATTTTTCGGCCAAAGAGGTTGTAGAAAAAATGGTTTTAAAAGTTTTTTTTTAAAAAAAGTTGGCCACGCCCACCCAGTCACATTACCCCCCACCAAGCCACGCCCACAGAACCGGTAGTAACAAATTTTTACATTTCACCACTGCCGCAGCGAGATGGCTGCAGCAAAATCACTCTGGCAGGCTGGCCGTGGCAAGATGGATGCAGTGAATTGGCAGCGACGAGATGTCCCGTTCCTGTTTGGGTGGCTGCATTTTTGGACAATAGAATGTGCTTTGGTAAACTAACTTCTAATTTGTCTCACGCCAAACCAGCATCTGGAAAACCAACCTGCCTTTCCTTCCCTTCCTCCTGCTTTCCCCCAATTTCAGTCCTATCCCAGTCTAGCCACTCTATGCGTGGGAGGAAGTGAACTATAGCGAACTAAGTAACTATAACATATGTGCACACTTCAAACCCTAAAAATACACTAAGGCAGAAGCTTGTCCACCCCAAGGATCAAAGACCCAGATACAAACTGAGCAACGTGGCATATGCAGTACAATGCAGTGAGCCGTGTACATTGGGGAAACAAAACAGCCACTTCATAAACGCATGGCCCAACATAGGAGAACAAACCCATCAGGACTAGATTCAGCAGTCCATCTGCATTTAAAAGACACAGGCCACTCGTTTGAAGACAACAAAGTCCATATTTTGGACACAGAGGATCGCCGGTTTGAAAGAGAGGACAAAGAGGCCATCTATGTGAAAATTGAACAGCCCTCCCTCAACAGAGGGGGAGGGATACGACACCATCTACTGTATCTCCAATCTACAATACAGTCCTTTCAACAGTTCCAAGAAGGATCCACACCCATTTGCACCACTCAGGAGACCCTGAGGACACAGATAAACCTCTAGGAGACCTTAAGGACTCTCTAAAAGGATGGAAATGACTCGGTGTCTGCAAGGAATATAAATCCTTCCGTTCCCCACCATCCAGAGCGAGCGGAAGAAGCTTCTTGGATGAGAAGCGAAACGTCTTCAAAGAAAAACCAGCTGCCTCTTGAAAGAAAGGGAAAAAAAGCACCTTTGGGAGGAAGTGAACTGGCACCTCAGGAAAGCTCCTGCCTTTTAATAACCTTTGTAGGAAGAAGTGCTTCCATTAAGGAGGGAGATGAGTGCTTGTGTTGCTGCGGATGGAAAGGAAGCGAAGCTGGGCGAGTCCTTGAGACCCCCATGAATAATTGAGCATGGCCTCATTGCTGTGTCCAAATACAGCGCAATTTATGCTAACTCAAGGGCTGACAGGTGGCCCTTTAGCGAAGCTTGGAAGAACAGCCTCTGCCTTGCCTTGGGCACTTTCTCTCCAGATAAAGCTACGGAGGAATGCTGCCAACATCGCCACCATTGGCCCAGCCAGCCAGAGAGAGGATTGGCTTCTTGGAAAGCGAAACCTCCAAATTATCTGCTTCTCGTAACTGCGCAGGTGAGTTAGGCAACAGCTCCATGCTGCAATTAAGAAAATGAGAGGTTCTGCAGCAGGTGAGCATTGATAGGGCCTCCAAGGGAGAAAACAGTACTAAATATAAAGCCCTTTCACTGAAAGCAAAACATGTCAAGATTTAAAGCTGGGCTACGAGGGAGGGGAGGGACTCGCCCAGAGACGCGAGTTCTGCCTTTTTGCCACAAGAAGTTTCTCTTCAGCAAAGGAGCAGAAAATGCTTGGGATTTCTTCAACAAACCTTTCAGCACAGCAAAACGAAAATAAAGCTGACCCGAATGGAAATGGGGAGGCTCTCTCGGGGTAGCCCCTCAACCTGACAGGCGGGCGGTGGGCAGTGGTGGGATTCAACAGATTTTACTACCAGTTCTATGGCCGTGGGTTGGGTGTGGCTTGGTGGCTGTGGCAGGGGAAGGATACTGCAAAATCCCCATTCTCTCCTCACTCCAGGGGAAGGATACTGCAAAATCCCCATTC
>WNWU01000070.1:1192492-1209874 GCA_012654045.1 Ptyas mucosa
CCATTCTCTCCTCACTCCAGGGGAAGGATACTGCAAAATCCCCATTCCCTCCTCACTCCAGGGGAAGGATACTGCAAAATCCCCATTCCCTCCTCACTCCAGGGGAAGGATACTGCAAAATTCCCATTCCCTCCTCACTCCAGGGGAAGGATACTGCAAAATCCCCATTCCCACCTCACCCCACTAACCTGCTTTCCAACTCTGTTCTCCTGTGCAGGGCAACAAAAGATCAGCTGGGGGGCTGGGGGGCTGGGACGCAGCCAATAGATCAATTGGGTGCCCCAGCCTTATAGGCTAGGTGTCCCTGCACTTACGTGGGGCACGTGGGGACTCCTGGAATGGACAGAGCAGGTGGGGGCAGGGGCAACCAGAGGTGGTATTTGCCGGTTCTTCGAACTACTCAAAATTTCTGCTACCAGTTTGCCAGAACCGGTCCAAACTGCCTGAATACCACCTCTAGCTGTGTGTCTTGAAAGCAGTAGGCGATCCTTCCCCCCCTTAGATATCCAACAATTCGCCTAGTCTGAAGAAGGGAAGGTCCAGAGTTGATATGATAGCAATCTTCCAGTATTTGAGGTGCTGTCATCGAGAAGAGAGGGTCAACCTATTCTCCAAAGCACCTGAGGGCAAGACAAGAAATAAGGGATGGAAGTTTAGCAAAGAGAGATTCAACCTAGATTTAAAGACAATGACAATGAGAACAATTATTTAGTAGGATGACTTGCTTTGGAAGTTGTGGGTGTTCCATCACTGGAGGTTTTCAAGAAGAAGCTGGACAGTCATTTAGCTGGAGGTCTTCTAGTCTAACTTCCTGTTCCAGCAGTAGACCATCTCAGTGTATCATTTCCGACAAATGGCTGTCCACCTCTTCTTGAAAACCTCCAGCGATGAAGCACCCACAGGACTATGGGTCACCACTGTGGCTGTTGGGACAGAAGGTGAATCTACTGACCACGAAATGAGTCTCCAGCTGCTGATGGAGCATCTCAGCCATCCTTGTTCTGCTCCGTGGAAAAGTTTCGAGGTGACTTAAGTTGGAAATCAAATCCTTTCCAAATATCTACTCCAGGAAGTGAGTGTCAGGTCCACCATCATGTCCTGCCATTCTGTTGGAAGGGGAAAAGGCTTGCTGGCATTTTTTCACATGCTTTTGCTTTTGCTGTAACCACTAGGGAATTAGGGAGGGGAATTGCCTTTGGAGACAGGGCAGGTTCCCTCCCAGCCAGTTCCAGCCTGGTTCCAAGGCCGTTGTGCCCTGAGAGCGAACCGCGATCTGCCCAGCACCTCAGAGTTCTCAAAACAACCTTGAGACATCACATTGACGGCCGGTGGACTGTGGTCAGGGGGGTTTGGGGAAAAGGGAAGAATTGCTTTGTGCTTTGCATGGGACCATCAGACTCCGGCCGACTTTACTACAACCACTTTCTCTCAGTAAAAGTTCTTTGGATTCAATTTAATGAAATCGGGAGTTTTGCTTTCCTGTGGGAACAGCTGGGGCAGGTCCTTACAGTGAGAGTGTTGCTATGCCAACCACATCTGAGCGCTGCTAAAAAAAAAAAAAAAACCCCAACCCACAAATAGAGACCAAAGCAAAGATAACGTTGCCATGTAAAGGAGTGGCAGAGAAAAAGAGGGCAGGGGCTCCCAGTCGGAGCCGGAACAACAACGCTGACACTAGAAAAGACGATCTCGTTGCTAACGGATGGCTTTAAGCTGCATCTGTGACACTCCTCGCCTGCCACTATTAGGAGCGCTGATTTGAACAGGGCAAATTTAGCATTGCTATTTTATTACGTTTTATTTCTCCCCTATGATATATGACTACAGGAGACGGGAGCAAAAATAACGTTCAAAGAGAATTCCGCAAGGCCAAAATTCGCCTTGCCATTTCTTAGATCGGGGTGTGAAACTCAAGGCATGGGGGGGACGGATCCGGCCCATAGATCTGGTCCATGGGGCTGCCCTGGAAACAGCAAAGGACCGGCCCACGGTGCCTCTGTCAGTGGAAACGGAGCATGCGAGGGCCGCGGGCAGCCCTCCCGAGCTCCGTTTTCACTGGCAGAGGGTTGCAGGAGGCCTTCGCAGCCAAAAACGGAGGTGGCAGAGCAGTGGTAGGTTTCAAAATTTTTTACTACCAGTTCTGTGGGTGTGGCTTGGTAGGTGTGGCATGGCTTGATACAGTAGGTGTGGCTTAGTGGGCGTGGCAGGCGAAGAATACTGTAAAATCTCCATTCCCACCCCACTCCAGGGGAAGAATACTGCAAAATCCCCATTTCCTCCCAATCAGTTGGGACTTGGGAGGCAGAGAATAGATGGGGGCGGGGCCAGTCAGAATTTTTACTACCGGTTCTCCGAACTACTCAAAATTTCCGCTACCGGTTCTCCAGAACTGGTCAGAACCTGCTAAAACCCACCTCTGTGGCAGAGTGCTCCGGCTGCCACAGGCGCCCCCAACATGAATGATGTTGAGATGACCACGCCCAGCTTGGTCACGCCCACCTTCCCCCCCCCCAAGGTCAAACACAACCCTGATGGGGTCCTCAATGAAATCGAGTTTGACACTCTTGTCTTAGTTGGTTCCTTGTTCCAGGAAAGGTGAGCCGAGGTGGCGCAGTGGTTAGAGTGCAGTACTGCAGCTACTTCAGCTGACTGCTAGTTCAGCTGACTGCTAGTTCAGCAGATCAGCGGATCAAATCTCACCAGGCTCAAGGTTGACTCAGCCTTCCATCCTTCCGAGGTGGGTAAAATGAGGACCCAGATTATTGGGGGCAATATGCTATTTAGTATACCGTCTTTGGTGTAAGCCGCCCAGAGTCCTCGGAGAGTGGGCAGTATAGAAATATGACTAATAATAAATAAATAAGAAAGGAGTTTCTATTCTCAGTTCTCAATATATTTTTCTGCCCCAATGAGGTGGCAGCGATGGAGGGTTTTTGAAGGGGAGGGATCGGCTGCTTTAAAACCAAGTGTCAGGTTCCAATGTCATCTCAAATAAATTGCACTCCCAAGCAATTAGTCTTTCCTGAAATATTTCATTTATTAAGAACGACAGATCTGGTCCCAACTTCGTCGCAGCCAATACTAACCCTCTGACCCCAAAACCTTCCCCTTCCGTTCCCCCAAACCTCATCTTCTTTTTGGCCATCTTTCAGCTCAATCTTCTCAGCTCCTGCCTCCAACCCCAGGAATTCCCCCCTCCCATCCCATCTCCAAGCGACCCTACAGAAAAAAATAAGTAGATAAAAGTTCAAGCCTCATCTCCTCCTCTTTAGGGCAGCCTTAAAGGGCTGACACCAAGCAGAAAACCAATCCTGTCCCCTCTCCTATGACCGGGGCTCCCACCGCAGCCCCAAACCTCTAAGAGAAGTTGGCAGCCACCCTCCATAGCACAAGGGATGGAGTAACATCCTGGGGAAAAGAGTAGTTTATAGAGGTCAGTTATAATCTTCGGAATCACCTTTACCCCCCAATATGCTTATCTTGGATAGGGTTAATCCCGGTTAGTTTTCATGGAACTTTGCATGTTTTTTTTTTAATTTGATTTATATGCCACCCTTCTCCAGAGACTCAGGACGGCTTACAAGGCGTTAAGCAATAGCCTTCATACTTTTGTATATATTTATACAAAGTCAGCTTATTGCCCCCACAATCTGGGTCCTCATTTTACCTACCTTAGAAAGGATGGAAGGCTGAGTCAACCTTGAGCCTGGTGAGATTTGAACTTGCAGTAATTGCAGGCAGCTGGCAATTTAAGTGCTACTTTTAACAGCACTTAGTCCACTGCGCCACCAGGCTCTTTCGTTGTCCGAACCCAGCCTAGTGAGTTTATCTGAAATTTCATATCTTATGCAAACTTCTGAAAACGTATTTGTGCAGTACAAACATTAAGACTGAAACTGGAATACAGCTAATGGATTGTGTAATAAATAAAATAAAATAATAACTTTATTATCATTGTACGTGTATTCACAATATACCCATACAACGAAATTCACTTAACACCCAAAGACCAGGTCCAACACATATCACAAAATAGGAGCCTGGTTTAGCTCAGCAGACTAAAAGCATAGTGATCAACACCAGCTGTCTGCAATTATTGTAAGTTCGAATCTCACCAGGCTCAAGGTTGACTCAGCCTTCCATCCTTTCTAAGGTAGGTTAAATGAGGACCCAGTTTGTGGGGGCAATAAGCTGACTTTGTATAAATATACAAAAGTATGAAGCCTATTGCTTAACGCATTGTAAGCCGCCCTGAGTCTCTGGAGAAGGGTGGCATATAAATCAAATTAAAAAAAAAAACAATCCCCAAACACCCCCTACCCACCACAAATTCCCCACCCCTAAACCACCCAAACATCCACACAACAGACCAAGTAATGCTGTCCAACAGCTCACTAATGGTGGCCCTTGAGTTCATGGTTGAGTGCCATTATAGCTCTGGGATAAAAACTATTCAGAAAATCTCTCTGTAGGGGTCAGTACAGGTAATTCTCGAGTTATAATCATCCACTTAGTGGCTGTATAAAGTTACAACAGCACTGAAAAAGACTTATAACCGTTTTTCACACTTAACGACCGTTGCAGCATCCCCATGGTCACATGATCAAAATTCAGATGCTTTGGCAACTGACTCATATTTATGACGGTTACAAAGTCCCGGGATCATGTGATCTCCTTTTGCGACTTTCTGACAAACAAAGTCAATGGGGAAGCCAGATTCACTTAACAACTGATTTAACAACTGCATGATCCACTTTACAACTGTGGCAAGAAAAGTCTAAAATGGGGCAAAACTCATTTAACAATTGTCTCGCTTAGTAACAGAAATTTTGGGCTCAGTTATAGTGGTAAATCAAGGACGAACTAGAGCTGGAACTGAAGGGATCTTGGAGGTCTTCTAGTCCAGCCCCTTGCTGAAGCAGGAGACCCTATGCCATTTCAGATAGGTGACTGTCCAGTCTCTTCTTAAAAACATCCAGTGATGGAGCACCCACAACTTCTGGTGGCAAGCTGTTCCACTGGTTAATTATCCTCACTGCTAGGAAGTTTCTCCTTAATTCCAGGTTTTTCTCTCTTAGGATTAGTTTCCATCTGTTGTTTCTTGCCTTGCCTTCTGGTGCTTTGGAAAATAATTTGACCCCCTCTTCTTTGTGGCAGCCCCTCAAATACTGGAAAAATCTGTCGCCCTCTAATCCTTCTTTTCTTTAGACTAGCCAAACCCAAATCCTGCAGCCATTCCTCATACGTTTTAGGAACAGTTTAGAAACAGTTCCTGTTAACTAAGCCCCAAAACCTCTGCTTTATATAGTGGAAACTTTATATAGTGGAATATAAAAGCAGAGAAATGCCACAAATCACTACCTGAGTGGTTGTGTCACTACTACCTGAGGTTGTGTCAGCCACTACCTGAGTGGCTTGGAGGAAATGATCTGAAAATCCAGCCTCTAATTGAATTGCACACAGAGCCCGTTTTATTTCTAAGGGCATTTCTTCATAATTAACAGCAACGTATTTGCCCATTCTCCTTCTGCTCTGCCCTTCATCAAGGTCCAAGGGAGACATTGTACAACTCTCAAAATATAAAGTTCATGAAGGGATGTTGCACGCATTTTTTGGGATGAAAGCACAAAGGATTTCAAATAAAAAGTATAATTTTCAGGAAGTGTCAACAAAACATACCCAGAAAAACAGCAACATTTTTCTTTCTATCTAGGTGTGAAAATGGACCTTATCCTCTTGTTGCCTCCCTTTTCAAGGAAGCTCTTTAAAAAAATAAAAAGGCCTGGAATGGTAGAGGGTCTCCTGCTTGAGCAGGGGGTTGGACTAGAAGACCTCCAAGATCCCTTCCAACTCTGTTATTCTGTTCTCAGGATGAAATGGGAAGCTTGCACCAGCCATCCTGCCACCTTCCGGCTGTGAGTGGAAAAGCAGGATCGAGAACCACATATAAACTAGCAACTTTAAGACTTGTGGAGTTTAACTCCCAGAATTCTGGGAGTTGAAGTCCACAAGTCTTAAAGTTGCCAAGGTTAGAGACCCTTGAACTAAAGGGTGAAATACAGCCTCCACATCCCCGTCCTCTTCCTAGCCACACCGCAAGGGAAGAATGAAATAAGATTGTTTTGACATGATCTGTTTTTAACAAACCTGTGCTGGCTACTAGTTATAACTCTATAATGTTCATAGATCTGTCCGTCCCCCTCCCCAGTATCTTCCCATGTATTTTTTTTAAAAATTTGATTTATATGCCATCCTTCTCCGGAGACTCAGGGTGGCTTACAATGTGTTAAGCAATACCTTCATACTTTTGTATATTTATACAAAGTCAGCTTATTGCCCCCACAAACTGGGTCCTCATTTTACCTACCTTAGAAAGGATGGAAGGCTGAGTCAACCTTGAGCCTGGTGAGACTCGAACTTACAGTAATTGCAGACAGCTGGTGTTGATCACTATGCTTTTAGTCTACTGAGCTAAACCAGGTATTGATGTTAGGCTGATTGGTCAGTAATTTCCTAGGTCTGTTTCCCCCCACCTTTTTTTTTTTTGAAGAAGGGAATCACATCAGCTCTTTTCCAATCCTCTAGTACTTCCCCAGTGTTCCAGGATTTTTAAAATACTGTATATGGTACAGTGGTTCTGCGATAACATCTGCCAGCTCCTTTAGAACTCTGGGATGTAATCTGTCAGGTCCCTGTAATTTATATTCATTAAGATCAGACAGGTGTTCTCTTACCATTTTCTTGCTTATTTTAATTTTTATTTAATGTATTAAATTGGTAAGGTTGTCCAATTCAATATGACTCTGGATGGAGCATTCAGTCAGTCACTCATTCAAAAGATTTGCTTATGCCACCCACAGAGCACAGCTCAGGGCAGTTCACAACAATAAAATGACAAAAACAATAAAAACCCATAAAAGCAGTGTTTAAAGCAGATGTAAACAACTTTTGGGGGGGGGGGCAGAGATGATGCATATCTCCACACAACAGGAGTCTGTGTCAAGGGGAACTAGGATTAGTTCGGATTTCAAGAGTTGATGGGAGAAAAATGTTTTACTTTGCAGTTAAACGCAAACTTGCCTAAATTCACATTTCTGAACCCAATTTTTACACATTTCCCAAACTTGTAGGACAATTCAGCAAAACCAGTACTAAAGAAAAGGCTGAAGAAAATCGCTGTATTTGATGTGAGGGAGGGCTGCTTTGAATAACTGTTTTCAGTAACAAGGGGCACCTTTGATTTAAGCTTCTAGTTTCTTTGAAGTAGCAAAGCAAGAATGACTCACATTATCCCAGCCAATGAGAGGAGACATCCCAGACTTGCATTGAACTGTATTAGAACTTAGAATAACTATATTGTCTCTTTGAATGTACATTAATCGGCATACATTAAAATGAAATTTGGTTGCCTACAGCCCTCAAAGGATCACCATCTCCAATATACACTATATAAACATGACAAAACAAACAAACACATACATATATACAAAATTATGCATATACCGACATATATGACACAGAGAAACAATACAGCCTACTTCGGATGTATACATGTATACATGGCAAAAAAAAAAACAAAAGCCCCGAATCTTGTGAGTTTACCAGACAGATGGCATAAGGAACAAAACTTACAGAATCTGGTAGCCCTGCTAGAAATACTTCAAAACCTCCTCCCATTGGGAGCAACAGAAACAGACCATGAAATGAGTGTGCGGGGTCTCTAACAATGCTTTGAGCATATAGCGCTTATAAGCAATATCCTGAATAACAGGAAGCGGGCTTTCTATAATCTTCTCCACTGTCCTCACCACTCTCTGTAGGGACTTTCTATCTGAGCACTGCTGCCTCCAAGTCAAAGAGCGTTTGTTACAATGCTCTCCATTGTGCGTCTGTAAAAAGTGGCCACGACAGAAGGAGAAAGAGGTGTTCTCTTCATCCGATGCAGGAAATGCAGACGGTGGTTTGCATGCTTCACTAAGGATGATGTGTGGAGAGACCAGTTCAGATTGTATATAAAGTGAGTTCTCCCCTTTTTTAAGGGACTTTGTACCTGTGGAAGACCCATCTTCTTACTTATGCATAAATAAAAGATATGAATCTACCTTTCCAGCTCAGATCCTATTTTAGCAGAAGCACCCCAGGCTAAGAATCTTGCCATGATTTATAACTTAGATATCCATAACTATAATGTACAAAAACACAGTGAGGGGACTGCCTTAAAAATATGTATATTAGGAAAATTGGGAGACCAAAAACGCATGGTTCTGCCCTGTGCAGCAAAATGCATATTTTAGCATGAATGGTTTTTTTTAAAAAAATGTCATTGCCCCAAACTGTAATTGCAAAAAGTCCTTCCTTAAATGGCTGTTAAGACACCCTCAGGCCCAGTCAGATGTCTTCTCCTTGCCCCAAATTTGCTGCAAACTGACTTGTTTAATATCTGTACTGCCTCTCTGAATCTCCTGGGTCTCCAGGGGAGAGTTTGCATTTGACCAAGAGTTGCATGAATCACAAAATGAGGCATTTTGAGGACAGAAAAGACTCTCCATTGGGAGGGAACCAAGTGAATGATTCATGAAGCGCATTCTGGAGTTTCTGACAATACGCTGGTTTGCGTTGCAGACAACCTCCAAATCTCAGAAAAACCAGAGGCCGCCAGAACTTAACCTCCCTTCTTTTTTCCCTGGCTCTCCTCCAACCCACTTTCCCCCTTTCTGGCCAAGATTAGGAAAATCCCTTCTCAAGCCACTGTGCCCAACCTTCCTATCACGTCTCTCCATCTGATCAGACAATCAAGGCTGCTCAAAGAAAAGCAGCCAGCAATGTGACAGGACTGCGAAAGAGACAGCAGGATTTGGAGCTACACTAGGATTGCAATAGCATTAGCATTTAGACTTATATAATGCTTTACAGTGCTTTTACAGACCTTTCTAAACAGAGTCAGCTTCTGGCCCTCAATAATTTGGGTCCACATTTTACCCACCATGGAAGGCTGAGTCAACCTGGAGCCGGTCAGGATTGAACTCCTGTCGGTGAGCAGAATTAGGCTGTAATACTGCATTCCAACCACTGTGACACCACGGTCCGTCCTTCCTTCCTTCCTTCCTTCCTTCCTTCCTTCCTTCCTTCCTTCCCTCCCTCCCTCCCTCCCTCCCTCCCTCCCTCCCTCCCTCCCTCCGCAATAGCACTTACTTCAAAGTGCTTTGCAGCCCTCTCTAAGCGGTTTACAGTATATTGCCCCTAACAATCTGGGTCCTCATTTTACCGACCTCGGAAAGTTGGAAGGTTGAGTCAACCTTGAGCCTGCTGAGATTTGAACTGCCAAATTGCAGGCAGCTGGCAGTCAGCAGAAGTAGCCTGCAGTACTGCACTCTAACCACAGCACCACCTTGGCTACCTACTAGGATGCCCTGGCCATTACTGCAGGGGCCCCCAATCCCTGGGCTACAGCCTACTACTGAGCCGTAGCCTATTTGGAACGTGAGCGGTGGGCCAGAGTGCATGCACGCAGCTCGACGTGTGAGCAGCAAGGTTGCGCTCAACTTGCGCAAGTCAAGCACGCCGGCTTGCTGCTTACACGGCCCAGTTCCCCCCTCTCTCCCCCCGCCCCCGACCAGGCCATCAAGTTGCAAAGATTAGGGACCACCGGACTACTGCAAGATGCTCTACATGGGGCTTCCCTTGGAAAGTATCGAGAAACTTCAGCTGGTAAAAAATGTGGCCAGGTGAGCATCCAAAGAATGGCACATGTAACACCTCTGCCACATGAGCTGCAGAGCAGGTTCCAGCCTGCTTGTGGGTTCAATTCCAGGTGTTGGTTATGACCTCTAAAGCCCTACATGGCTGGGCTACCTATGGAACTGACTTTTTTTTTCTTTTTAATTTGATTTATATGCCGCCCTTCTCCGGAGACTCAGGGTGGCTTACAATGCGTTAAGCAATAGCCTTCCTCCATTACATCGGCCCATCCCACCCGATCAGACAGGGAAGGGGAGAGAGCCTTCTCTGCCGTTTCCCCCCATCTTGTGGAATATCCCCCCCCCCAAGGTGAGGTGGACACCCCCACTCTGTTGGCCTTCAGGAAAACGGAGAAAGCCTGGCTCTGCGTACTTGCTTGGGACGGGGAAATAGACCCCTGAAAGCTCTCCCTTCGCCTTTTCAGCTGATTTTTAACACGGCTTCCCTCTTTTAAATTTTACGTACTGTTTTTAAGCTTTTAATATTTTAATATGCTTTTAATCTTTTATTGCATACTGCCCAGCGTCCCTCTGTGAGGGAGATGGGCAGCTCTTAAATATGATAAATAAAAACCGTACATATACAGTGCATATACGTATGTGCACATGTGATCTTTCCATTGGGCGAGATCTCATCTCCGCTCCGCTCGCATGTTGACAAGACAAACCAGAGTGGTTGTGGAGAAAAACCAGGAGGCTGAGAGAGGACTGGAAAGGAAGCCCCATGGAAAGGGAGGAAAGTAGCTGGGGCTATGAAACCAGGAGAGAGGGTAGCCTTCTTCATATATCTGAAAGGATGCCGCAGAGGAAAAGGGAGGGGGGAGAAATCTGTTTTTCCTCATTCTGAAATGCAGGAACGGTGGAGTGGAAGCCAATTCAGGCTAATGTTAGGGAAGCTTCCTCAGGGTAAGAGCAGCTGGACAGCCAAACCAAAGGAGGGCCCAGGAGAGGCTGGCAGAGGCTGACCAGGGAGGCTTTAATCTGGATTCCTGACTTAAGCAGAGAGGCAGGGGTGAAATCCAGCAGGTTCTGACAGGTTCTGGCGAACCGGTAGCGGAAATTTTGAGCAGTTCGGAGAACCGGCAAATAGCACCTCTGGCTGGCCCCAGAGTGGGGTGGGAATGGAGATTTTGCAATATCCTTCCCTTGGAGTGGGGCGGGAATGGGGATTTTGTAGTATCCTTCCCCTGCCACACCCACCAAGCCATACCACGCCCACCAAGCCACGCCCAAAGAACCGGTAATAAAAAAAATTGGATTTCACCACTGCAGAGAGGGTTCCTTCCTGCATACCCTGATTCCTAATAGTACTTCTTATCTTGGACCCTAAGTGCCACAGTCTTCATGGTGCCTTTGCCACAGCATGTGATGACACTTCCAGACACTTCTTCAGATGCTGTTCAGAGGAGGATGAGCCAGCAGCCAAGGGCTACGAGCCAGAAGTGGAGGGGGCTGGGCACAGGGGAGCCCCCAGGCGAGCAGCCTGCTGAGCTAGAGACAGGAGAGGCACAGCTGCAGCTGGGAAGCCCAGAGGCTGTGGGTGGAGAGGGCACCACAGCTGCAGCTGGTCCATGGAGATGGAAAAAAACTGCCTTCTCCTCCAGATCCCAGAGCAGGTAGGGCTGAGAGGAGGCAGGTGCAAAGGTCAGCCAGGCTACCTGCGAGGAGGCAGCCCCAGTAGTGGGTTTCAATTTCGGCTGCTACCGGTTCGTTCATGGGCAAGCGCTTGCTCGCATGCACGCACAACGCTCCTGCGCACATGCGCAGAGATGTCTGGGCAGGTGGGTGGAGCCGGATCGGGCAAACCGGTAGCAACTCACCACTGGGCAGCCCCATCCCTCTCAATGAGTTGCACCAGGAAGCAATTATTTAGCTCAGCAATGGGGAGTGGAAATGATCCTGGGAAAAACGTGTCCATTTCCTTGCTGTGTGTTCTTGCCTTGAATTTTGGATTGTGCTTCTTGACCTTGCCTTGCGCACTAGTTTCGGCTTCTTTTGAGTAGCCTGTTGAACTCATTTGGGGGGGGGGTGAGCTGGTGCTTCCACAGGGAATTCCTGGGGAATACCTATTTATTTATTTATTTATTTATTTATTTATTTATTTATTATTTAAATTTTTATACCGCCCTTCTCCCGAGGGACTCAGGGCGGTGCACAACCATAATAAAACAACATATATCCATAAAATTTCAAAACAATTTAAAACATGTTAAATAATTTGGCCCTTATATTAAAAAACTAAAACACCCATTAAAATTCATTTTTTTTAAGCCAGCCCAGCCTGTTGAAACAATAAAATCTTAAGGGCACGGCGAAAGGTGGGTAGGTCAAGGATCATCTGTATCTCCGGGGGCAATTTATTCCAGAGGGCAGGTGCCCCCACAGAGAAGGCTCTCCCCTGGGAGTTGCCAGTCGACATTGTTTGATCGATGGCACCCTGAGGAGTCCCTCTCTCTGGGACCGTATTGGCTGGTGGGAGGCTATTGGAGGCAGAAGGCGATTTTTTTAAAATTTATATTTATATGCTGCCCTTCTCCAGAGATTCAGGGCAGCTTACAATGCGTTAAGCAATAGCCTTCATACTTTTGTATATTTATACAAAGTCAGCTTATTGCCCCCACAAACCGGGTCCTCATTTTACCCACCTTAGAAAGGATGGAAGGCTGAGTCAACCTTGTAGCGATCTCGTAAGTACCCAGGTCCTAAGCCATGGAGCGCTTTAAAGATGGTAACCAGCACCTTGAATCGCACCTGGAAGACCACCGGGAGCCAGTGCAGCTCGCGCAGGAAAGGCGTTACATGGGTGCGCCGTGTCGCTCCCATAACCACCCGCGCGGCCGCATTCTGGACCAGTTGGAGCCTCCGAGTGCTCTTCAAGGGGAGCCCCATGTAGAGAGCATTACAGTAGTCCAGACGGGAAGTGATGAGGGCATGAGTGACCGTGCGCAGGACGTCCTTGGAATTCAGGCTTGGAAGCCTTAATGAAGACTCCTAACATCCGTGGGGTGTGTGAATGGGACGTGAATGGGACAGCACACAGCAATAGAAACAGCAATCAGTGTGGTCCCCCACCCCTTTCCTGGAATTTCCTTTCTTGGACGAAGTGGCTCTAATAGCTGCTGAGCCCAGAAGCCAGAGGTGCCTCAGGGGCTTTCAGTTACCCCTATTCTGGGCCAGATCACCAAAACCTGAGCTGGCCAACTTTCCCACTTCTTGTTCTGTCCCCGTCCCCCACACGCACAAACCCACACAGACAGACGAGGGTTAAATGACTGGCACACACGGAGGTTTCGTTATCAAGGCTTGGGCAGCCCTATGGGAACCGGCTGCCAAGTTCTTTACTAAACAAGGGGGGGGGGTGTTCCTTCACCAGATAACAAACACATACACACCAGCTGGGAAAAACACAGTCCAAATTCCAATCCTTGAAGCCGACTGAGGTTTGACACCAAGAATGAAACTTTGTCCGTCACAGAATTCAAACTGCCACCCCACTCCTTTATATAGCCTGTGGGGTGTGGTCCAGTGACTCAGCTAATCCCTGGCACACCTCCTCATTTGCTGGGATCTTTTAGCACGCCGACGCTGACGTGGGTCCAGCCACAGCCTGTCTCCCTCATCACTTTCCGACCGATCGGAGACACCTGGCTCCTGGCTAATCTCCTCTCCTTCGGCCGGCAGCTGAGGAATTGCCAGAGAGGAGGGGCCGGGGGAGGGAGGCCTGACTGGTCCTCTCCTTCATGTTCGGAGCCTTCTTCCTCCGATGTGATGGCCTCGGGGGTCGGAGCCACAACACTTCTCTTGACCATGATTTTTTTATCAAGTGACATGTTTTGCCTCCATCCAACACGTTAATCAAGGCAAATACCCAATGGTGTGTGTGTGTGGATAATCCATTGAAGCATTCAACAATTGATGATCCTGGAAGGCTTGGGAAGAACGAGTGGCCTCTGGTGCACCTCACGGTTACTGGTCAGGAATGATAGCAATCAAGGATCCTCTGGGTGGCCTTTACTGTACCTCCTCCACCTCCATCTCCATGTGCTCCATCTCACTAAGGAATTCCCCTGGCAGGCTGCCCTCCCATGTCTTGGTTATTGCTCAGGGTTTTTTTTCCCCTTCCTCATTCACAGCTGTATTGTGCTGTTAAGCAGGGTGATTTCCAATTAAAAAACCATTGGAAGCAATACACTCCTTTGAGCTTCATTAACTTTGGCTAGTTTACTCAGCCTGTGAAAAAAAACAAGTGAGCCGACTCGATGACAAGCTATTCAATTACCCAGCAGTCTGGTCAGTGAACGTTGTTCAAAGAATCCCGAGGCTCTCGAAGCTCCGCAGGAATTAGCCTCAGTCAATGAGATTCAAATGGCGTCAATCAAAGGCACATAAAAAGGCTGCTTCGTAATCAGCCGCCGATGTCCTTCTGGGCCCAGCGCAGGTGATCCTGCATGCTGAAGAGATCCTGTCGATTTCTCACAACCTACTACAACCAGAGGTGATATTCAGCCGGTTCGGATCAAACTGGTAGCGGAAATCACAGGTGGGAAACTGCCCACCCGGCCCGGCTCTATACCATCCTATATAGACACGTTTTTGAGGCTGGGTGCATGCGGGAAGGTGCGCGTGGCAGCAAACCTAAGAATGAATGGGAGTCTTGACCTGGGAACAGCTTCTGACCCAAACTTACAGGGGTCTGAAGCATAAAGATTACTGGTAGTCTTCAACTTATGACTAGTCGCTTAGGAACCATTACAATGGGCCCCCCGAAAAGCTACTTCTGACCCACGTTCACAGTTCCGACGGCTGACCCACCCTATCCCCTGATCTCGTGATTGCATTTTGGATGCTTGGCTACATCAGCTCTTTTCCAGTCCTCTGGTAGTTCCCCGGTGCTCCAAGGTTTTTTTAAAGATATGATATGCTTTCATGCAGTGGTGAAATCTAAAATTTGTTACTATCGGTTCTGTGGGCGTGGCTTGGTGGTGGCGGGGTAATGTGACTGGATGGGCGTGGCCAACTTTTTTTTTTTTTTACTTTTAACACCATTTTTTCTACAACCTCTTTGGCCGAAGAGGTTGTAGAAAAAATGCTTTTAAAAGCTTCTGACGATCCCAGCTGAGCCGCGCATCATCAGAGCCTTTTTTTTACTTTTAAAAGCATTTTTTTCCGCCAAAGAGGTTGTAGAAAAAAAATGCTTTTAAAAATAATTTAAGAAAGTCTCTGATGATCGCGCGGCTCAGCTGGGCATGGGGGTGGGGCATGGATTTTTGCTACCGGTTCTCCGAACCACCCGCCGCCATCGCTACCAGATCGGGCGATCCCGTCCGAACCGGGAGCATTTCACCCCTGCTTTCATGATATGATTGTCTATGATATGACTTCAAGTCAATAGAGGCGCATGGACACTGCAAGGCAAATCTCCTATTGTCCTTTATTGGCAAGTTCTTTGAAGTGAAGGTGCTGAGAATGTTTTGAAATTTCTTCCCAAGTTTCTGAGCATCTCAACTGAGGTCCCAGGCTCCCCGCAATTCCAGATCACATGAATGCTTCAGATCAAAGCCCTCCCAGATAGTCAATCTGATTTTGAAGAAGGCTTGCATTTAAGTTCTCAACCATTGACAATTTAGAGGCATCCAAATTCAGTTTGACAATGTGATCTACTGCTATTGGGTCCGGAAAGTTCCTGCACTATGGAATCTTCCTGTTCTGTCCCCGTCTCACACACGCACACAAACAGTCAGCCGGGGGTTAAATCAAACTTGCAGACAATAAATTCCTTCGATAACAGGATTGGCAGCAACCCAGTAGCTGCTTGCCAAGAACTTTACTCACAGAGGGAGGTGTTCCTCCTCCGACAGATAAACCAAAACAAATACACAAAGTCAAAGAATTGTCAAGTCCAGTCGGTATTAAATCCAAGGCAGGCAGATAACATAGTTTCAGAGATACAAAGCGACTTGCTAGTTGTTTAGCTTTGTCCATCACAGAGCTTGAATGACCACCACACCCCCTTTTATCCCCTGTGGGGTGTGGTCCAGTGACTCAGCTTAATCTCTGGCACGCCTCTTTTTCTGTTGCGTGCGCTTGTCTCTCGGACGCTGGCGTGGATCCAGCCAAGACTGCGACTGCTTGGGGATACCTGGCTCCTGGCCAATCTCTTCTCCTTCGGGAGACACCTGAGGCATTGCCAGAGAGGAGGGTCCTGGAGAGGGAGGCCTGGCCAACTCCTCTCCTTCACTTTCGAAGCCTTCTCCCTCCGATACGATGGGCTCGGGGGTCGGAGTCACAACACTCCCCACCTCAGAGCTATGAGCAGCCAAGCCATCCTTGCTTTCTAGAAGCAAATGAAGACATCATTTGCCATCAAGCCATTGTGGATGCCATCTAGAACAGATAAGGTGTGATTCTATTCCTTTCTTTAAAGTGCAATTTGGTGTGTTCATTAAAAGCACCAGGCTGGGAGAGTGTCAGACCTGCCCCAGCGAAGTCCCTAGGAAAGAAAGACGCTCGACTCCATTTGGTTGAAGTGATAGGTTCTTTTACTAAGGGTTAGTGGTTGTGGCAAAAGCAAGGCAAGGTCTGAATATTTCCATGCAAAGGTACAAACTTTTTCCCCTTGTACGTGGCCTCCCCCCCCAACAGTACCGTCAGTGTTCAATAGCACCCCAGTTTGATGTTTTTGGAAATGCTTTGATTGTAGGTGCGTCTCGAACAGATTTTGCATCCTTTCACCCTTCTCTCCACCTGCACAACTTCCCTAACTTTGTCTTTCCCCCTCCCTCCATTTATGGAAGGATGCCAACAAGCTTAGTGATGCTCTGTAGTGAAGATGGCAGAGCTGACAGCGAGTTTGAGTTGTGGTTCTGCCTTAAGTGCAAAGCCAGTTGGTCTCTCTCCCTCTCTCCCTCTCTCTCTCTCTTTCTCTCTCTCAACTCCCGGAACCAAGTTTTGCCAAGAAAACTGCAGACTGTTGCCAGAAGTCAATACTGCCTTGAAGGCAGAAGTCTCTTACAATTTAGAGGAAGTGAAACCCTTCATTAATTTAATTAATTAATTGGATGTGGAACCTCAGACAGCTCTAATGTTTAGGAATGGATGGATGGCAAACTGTATACCGAAAAGATCCCGCACCGGGCAGGGTTGAGACTAGTTCAACTTTATGATTCTATGAAGCAGCTGTGCACATCCACAATTTTGGAGAATGCTATGCTTTACGCTCAGAAGGGACTCCAATGCAGATGCTGCTTTCCTACCTCCGCTGCTACTTTGGGGAGTCTGCAAAGTAGAGCTAATGTTCAGTTATTGCTGATGATCACTGATAGAAGCTCCAGGAACTGGCAACTTAAATCAGGAAGCAAAGGGAGTTTCACAAGTTGCTCTCCTTCTTATTTCCTGGATTTTAGGCTGAGCCCCATAATGGAATGAAGGAGAAACTTCCTAACAGTGAGGACACTTAACCAGTGGAACAGCTGGCCTCCAGAAATTGTGCGTCACTGGAGGTTTTTAAGAAGAGACTAGACAGCCACTTGTCTGAAATGGTATGGGTTCTCCTGCTTGAGCAAGGGGCTGGACTAGAAGATCTCCAAGGTCCCTTCCAGTTCTATTCTATTCTATTCTATTCTATTCTATTCTATTCTATTCTATT
>WNWU01000070.1:1210915-1248046 GCA_012654045.1 Ptyas mucosa
TATTCTATTCTATTCTATTCTATTCTATTCTATTCTATTCTATTCTACTTAGTCTAGTCTAGTCCAATTTCTATCCTATCCTAATTCTATTCTTGAAAATTAATTTGTGTCTCCAGCCACCCAATGTTGGGGGTGTGGGGTGTGGAGCACTATATTTTTTTTACAAGAGCTGATTTGCAAAACCAGAAAAGGATATGTATCTGTTGGAATAATACTAAATTTGTAATGTGAGAGGATTATCCATCCTCCTCCATGCTTCTTAGGAAGGTATCCCCCCCAATTGGAAGAAAACAGCTTATCTTGCCTCATCCAGATCATGCTGAAATTAATTCACCTTCAGGAAAACTGATATCTGCTTTCTTGGAATTGGGCAGTAAGGAGAAATAGAGCTCCAGGTGATATTCCCAGCAGTTTGGGGTAACTGAAGAATAGCCGTGGAACTCAATGAAGCTATGAAACCATGGTTCCAGGTATCACTGGGCCTGAGAGGAAGAAACGCATCACTGCAAAAGGATGTCCTTGAAATCTCATCCAATTAGATGGTCCTGAAAGATTCTACTTTCAATGCTTGGAAAGTCAACAGGAATTTCAAGAGGTCGGCCCTTACCCCATCCCATTTCCTGTATAGGTCATCCACCAACATTACGGTACTCTTTTCGTATTCAAAAGCTTGACTGAAATGGGTCCAGATAATTTGTATCATCCAGATATCTCTTGGAGCTACAAGGTCACACTCTTCTAATCCTCTTTCTGACAAGTGTATTGTCTGCAATGACCCCCTCCCCCACCACCTCTGGGTCAAGGGAGGATTTTTTTTTCCAATAATCATTACTGACTATTTTTAGGGTGGAACAGATTCCAATCCCTACAGAGAAGATTTGATCACCTCTCTTAACCATAGGAAGGTATATATAGCATAACAGAGTTGGAAGGGACCTTGTAGGACATCTAGTCCAACCCCCTCACCCAAGCAGAAGACTTACACCCTTTTCTGACAAATGGCAATCCAATCTCTTCTTGAAAGCTTCCAGTGATGAAGCTCCCACAATTTTTGAAAGCTGTTCCATGGGTTGATGTCCAGAAATTCCTCCTTATTTCCAGGTTGAATCTCTACTTGATCAGTTTCCATCCATTATTCCTTCTCTGGCCTTCAAGGTCTTTTATTCTTTCCCATTTAACAGCAAGATAAAAAAATCAGGGGCATCTTAGTGGTATTCATCCCTGTCCACCGTCCTCAATATCTATAAGAATCCAAAATTTACAAAACAAATTTACTGAAATTACATCTCTATGCCCCTTCCGATCGAATTGCCTCTATCTGACAGCGGATGGCGTGAATTATTCATGGCAGACCATCAAGTGTTCTTGCTGCCATGCCTAGAGTGTCTTGATGAAGATGGAAAGGCAGCCTAGTCTGTTCTTTCAGACCCACTTGAAGCGGAGAGAAGGGACTTTTCGTGGCCATCTCAGCCAGTCTTTGAGTGAGCCTTCAGAAGGGCATCACTCCATAATTAGTGAGATTTATCCCAAGAGCTTTTGTGCTCCAGCTGTCATTCCGTCTGTTTCATCACAAACCTAATCAAGGGGCTTGATTGGGCATGGCAAGCAGGAAGAAGTACTTAGAAATAACAGGGTGAACTTCCAGGCAGTTCTGTCCTCTATATATCCGTTGAGGTGTCAACTAAGCCACCTGGGAAAGACAAGAGAGATCATCAAAACCATCAAAAAGTGAAAGTTAGAATATTTCGGACATGTGATGCAACACCCAGAAAAATACGCCATACTTCACTTAATCGTCCAATGAAAGATTGAAGGCCAATGAGGTCCAGGCAGAAGAAGAACATCATGGCTTCCAAATCTAAGGGACTGGTTTGGACAAAACTCAACGTGTGGCTGTTGATAAAAATAGGATTGCCAACATGATCGCCAATGTCCGATGATGGATATGGCACAAGAAGAAGACGTCAACTACCCATAACAAATACAATGAAAAGCCGACAAGCTATTGAAATCCAATAGATGTGAGTTTGGAACATTTTAACAAGTCTTCTACTCATGCAGACATTTCTATTATCTGACCAGTGAGTGATTTCACCATGACAACAGTCACCCAAATCACCACCATATGCAAATGAACTGATGGACCCAGGAAATCCTGATTGGGCTGAATCTCAAGAGTTAAAGTCAGATTAACACAGTTGGAAGGAACTGTTGTGGTCCGCCAGCAGCCTGAGGAGCTGGCAGCAGAGTTGGACAGTGAGGAGGCTGAGGAAGAACATGGGCCAGTCCTGGAGGCTGGGGAAGACCCGGATGAGGACTCTACGTCGGAGGCAGAGATGGGGCCAGGGCCATCTGGGAGTGATATGCGGACTCCGGAGCCTCCAGAGGCTGACAGCAGAGGAACAGGAGGAACCTGTTCCTAGTGCACGCATGAGAAGAGCTGCCAGAAGGCAAGAGCAGCTAAAGCAAAAAGGATGACTTGGGAATAAGGCCAAGAGATGATTGGCCCCTCCCATAAGACTTAAAAGAGCAGCAATGGCTCTTGGGCTCTTTGTCGGAAAACAACGTTGATAGATTTATTTCTTGTCTTGCTGCATTTATTTCTTGTCGGCGTCTTCTGCTTCTGAACATTTACCAAGAAAAGCCTTTGGCAGGTTGCCAAAGTAGACCAAGGTTGAAGAATTGTGTTATGAAGAATTTGTTTTGAATTAGTTTGGACTACGCTGAGAATGAATTAATTCTCAGCTGTTCTAATAAAATCTGTTTGTTTAGAACTGATTGCGTCTGATAATACCTACTTGGGCCTGGGTCACAACAGGGACCTTGTAGATCATCTAGTCCAAGCCCCTGCCTACTTCACCATTTCTGACAGAGGGCAGTCCAGTCTCTTCTTGAAAGCCTCCAGTGATGAAGCTCCCACAACTTCCGAAGGCAACTTCTGTTCCATGGGTTGATTGTTCTCACTGTCAGAAAGTTTCTCCTTATTTTCAGGTTGAATCTCTCCTTGTTTCCATCCATTGTTCCTTGTCTGGAATTATCAAGGATGAAACAAAATTATGGCCCCCTTTTCAGGGAGCAGTGTCAGAAGTCCCCCAGCACAAGGAACCTTAAGTACTCCAATTTTATTTTATTTTTTTTTAATTTGATTTATATGCCGCCCTTCTCTGGAGACTCAGGGCGGTTTACAATGCGTTAAGCAATAGCCTTCATACTTTTGTATATTTATACAAAGTCAGCTTATTGCCCCCACAAACTGGGTCCTCATTTCACCTACCTTAGAAAGGATGGAAGGCTGAGTCAACCTTGAGCCTGGTGGGATTTGAACTTGCAGTAATTGCAGGCAGCAGATCTTAATAACAGTGAATTAGTCCACTGCGCCACCAGGACTCCTGTGCCCAAAACCTTCTAGCTAACTGGACTTGTGGTAAGATGTTAGAAGCTAAACTAATAATATTCGGACATTGTCTGGCCACCCAAATGCAGCAGTGTACACTCAAGACTAGCAAGGAAGTGAGTGAAGTTCAAATGAAACTTCTGGTCAGGAAAAGAATGTTTCTAGGACCCAGAGGCACTTTCCTTTCCCTTTCCTTTTTGCTCTGCTTGCAATAGTTTGGAGGCCAACACTGAGAGAGAAAAACAGAATAACAGAACTGGAAGGGACCTTGGAGATCTTCTAGTCCAACCCCGATGAACAATTTCACTGAAATTAGGATATACCTTTGCCGTAAGGCATAAAATAATAGGGTTCAAGGGGCTTTGGAGGTCTTTAGTCCTGCTCACGCAGGGGATCCTCTACTCGTAATGGCGAACCTCTGCCACGCAGAGCCCTCTCTGTGGGCATGAGTGCCATTGCAGCTGCTCTTCTGGTTTCCAGCATGCGTGCCATGCCAGCCAGCTGGTCTTCACGGGCGCCTGATGGAGGCTTCTGCTCACACATCAGACATCCAAAAACTCTGCTGTTTGAGATACTGTGGTGTTCTGGAGAACCAGCAAGCAGGAAGCAAAATAGTACGTTTCCCTGGGTATCTCTCAGTCTGCCTGGGCAGGTGGTTTTGCTCTGCCTCAGAGGAAGGTGGGTGGGTGGTAAGAATATGACCCTGGTTGAGCTTGCTTCCTCCCACAACCTCTCAATCTAGAACTGGAATGGATGGACTCCAGCCACTTTCCTACAAGATCCCAGAAAGGTTGCTCTTTGCCCAAACAGGCTCTCTTCTTCTCATCCTTTAAAGTCAGTCCAGACCAGCTTGGTCATTCTGCAGTCAAGGATCTGCAGCTGAACAAGAGGTAGCTTTGGATTCATGATGGATACTTGGACTGGTTGCAGAACACCTAACTGAGTTCTTGGAGAAATGAAGCCAAGAGAGGAGCTTGTCAGAACAGAAGCAGAAGTTGTCAAATAATATCATCCACCTCTGCTCCTTTCCTATCTCCTTGCCACTTAGGCATGCCCACCCCTCCCCCAGCCCTCTTTTCTCTCTCCAAGCAGGAAAAGAACATTTATATAACCACTTACAGATGGCGATAACTGCTTACCGTCAGGCGTGAAGAATCAGGAGTAGATTTTAAGTCATTTAAGCAATAGCAATAGCCCTTAGATTTATATACCTCTTCACAGTGCTTTTACAGCCTGCTCTAAGCAGTTTACAGAGTCAGCCTCATGCCTCCAACAATCTGGGTCCTCATTTTACCAACCTCAGAAGGATGGAAGGCTGAGTCGACCTTGAGCCTGTCAGGTTCGAACTGCTGGCTGTTGGCAGAGTTAGCCTGCAGTACTGCATTCTAACCACTGCGCCACCATGGCTCTTATTGCTTCTATAAGAATCTAGTCAACTAATGGTCAGCAGTACATTGGCGCTAGATAAGAGTCAATGGAATTCAGGGGAGGGGGAGGCAGGACCTGGATCACTTGTGACCACATAACGACTCCAGGCCGATTCCTCTCTTGACTCTGCCTCTTTTCCTACCCTTGCAAGCTCATTGTCACTGCCTGGCATGGCTTTAGATGAAAAGCTCTGGGAAATTGTGCCTGATTGCCTAAAGTCAGGGTCCTGAGCAGTCTTAGCCAATGAGAAACAGACATATCCTTCCCCTGCCTTTGTGTTTGTTGAGGATGGCAGCAGCTCTGTTGCCTGTGTACTGCTTAAGAAAAGCAAAATGAAACTCACCCAGCAACACACACACGGCTGCATTTGTCTTTTCACACTTAAGCGTTTTAATTATCCTCCTCCTCTCTCTCTCTCTCTCTCTTCCCCTTTTCTGTAACGGATGTCCTAAGTAATTCCCTCGGAATAATAGGCGGGGAGATTAACAAATTACCTCCATGAACTTTTTGCTTAATGAGCTGCTGGCTTCCAACTCCTCTAGGAGATGAGCCCTTGTTTTGCTGTCGATTTCTTTGCAGCTCTCCTCTTCAGCCAACCCAGTGAGCCAAAGAGCATTCCCAAAATAAGGCCATTAATTTACGGATATTGCCATGGGGCCTTTCAAGTTTGCGTAGGCGTGAAGCAGAATCAGCAATATTGGAGCTGCACAGGGAACAGATGCTGGAGAATGTAAGGTACACACCTGAAGAGTCTCAGAAGCCACGGCTTCTGGCTCTCGCAGCACACAGGAGCTGCCTAAGCAAGAGGTCCAAAGAGGAACAACGGTCCACATTTGCTGCCTCTCCAAATCCTCCAGATGTAGTCACCAAATTACAGTGATTTGTTTGTTTGTTTGTTTGTAAAATCTATTAGCCACCCATCTTGCCACATGGGAACTGGGTGGTTTACAATGTTAACAGATTTAACAAGATTTAACAGATTAACAGAGTTGGACAGATTTGGTAATCTAGTCCAACCCCGCTGTCCAAACAGGAGACCCTACACCCTTTCTGACAGATGGCAGTCCAGTCTCTTCGTGAAAGCTCGAGCCTGGTGGCGTGGCAGACTAAGCACTGTAATCAACATTCAATTACTGCAAGTTCAAATCTCACCAGGCTCGAGGTTGACTCAGCCTTCCATAAGGTAGGTAAAATGAGGACCGAGATTGTGGGGGCAATAAGCTGAACTTTGTATAAATATACAAAAGTATGAAGGCTATTGCTTAACGCATTGTAAGCTGCCCTGAGTCTCCGGAGAAGGGCGGCATATAAATCAAATTTAAAAAAAAAAAAGCTTCCAGTGATGAAGCTCCCACAACTTCCGAAGGCAACTTCTGTTCCATGGGTTGATGGTTCTCAGTGTCAGAAAATTTCTCCTTATTTCCAGGTTGAATCTCTCCTTGTTCAGTTTCCATCCATTATTCCTTGTCTGGCCTTCAGGTGCTTTGGAAAATAGCTTGACCCCTTCCTCTCTGGGGCAGCTCCTCAAATATTGGAAGACTGCTATCGTGTCTCCGCTGGTCCTTCTCTTCACTAGACTAGCCGTGCCCAGTTCCTGCAACCCTTCATCGCATGTTTTAGCCTCCGGTCCCCTTGGTTGCTCTTCTCTGCACTCTTTCCAGAGTCTCAACACCTAAATCTGAGCAGCCCATCACATTTATAACTACAGGTGTGCTTCATCTTCCCTTCCTACCTCCTCCCCATCTTCCTTCAACCGTTGACAAAGTATGCACACAGCCTGACCTTTCCTGAGGCTTCTCAAAGCCTCTGCAAACCTTCAGAATCTAACCTGCTTAGCAATATTGCATAATTCTATTGTAACCTTGCTAAGATTCAGCATCCTCCTGAGTGTGAACGTCAACTCTCAAAAATTCTCCAGTCAGCAACTGACCATTGTTGAGAAGCTGGGAATTGCAGTGGCTCAGCTACCAAAAAAGCCAACATGTCTGGTTATGTCTAGTCTAACAAAGAGAAGGATTGGGGTGACATGATATTTGAAGGGCTCTCACAGAGAAGACAGGGTCAATTTATTCTCCAACGCCCTTGGAAGGCAAAAGACAAGAAATAACAGATGGAAGTTATCAAAGAGAGATCTGGAACTAAGGAGGAATGTCCTCATAGTTGACAACGGTTAATCAATGGAAAAGTTTGTCTCCCGGAGTTGGGGGGTACTTCATTGCTGGAAGTTTTGAAGAAAAGATCGGATAACCATTTATCTGGAATGAAATAAGGTCTGTGTCATCGTTCCAAGTAAGGCATCCGCCAAAAGCAGAACTCCAAGGTAGATTCCTCGAAGAAGATGTTTATTAGATACATCATATCAGCACAGCTAAAAGTTCCCATGGTTTTCCCCTAATTAAAAGAGCAAATATTTCCCTCCCCAGATATCACTGGTCACACTGTCCAATTAAAGTATCTGGGAGGCTGCCTGGTCACTCCTCTCCTCCTTCACTTGCCATCTGTTGGGATGACCTTGGTTCCCACAAGAAAACTTTTTGTTTTGACTGGTAGCTGGTCTATCTACTCCCCCCCCCCACACACACACACACTCCCTTCCAACGTTCATGGCAACTATGAGGCCGGAAAAGATGGCTCCAGCTGGGCTCGCTTCAGAGTTGACGGTCTCACCCAAGAGAGCACCGAAAGAAGGTTGCTGGAGACACACTGGAATAAATGCCCCCATCTTTTCTCCCGATGACTCAGTTCACGTTTGCTGTATATCTAGTGGGCAGTTTTGAATGACTAATTGCTGGAATTAGCTCTACTATAGTTTTAGATTGAACTTTTTTCTCCTTCTGTTTGTTTTTCCCTGTTGTGTTCTGCGGACGTCACCCTCCCAAAATATTCATAGTCTCCTAACAGCAGGATACTGTAGTCCTGGAAGAGAATTTGAGAAATGGCACTTCCCTTTCTCTTCTTCATCTTCATGTAAAAAACAACACTACAAAAAAGCTCCTTCAAATCAGTCTGGGATTAGTGTGCAAAATTATGAGAGTTGGAAAGGACCTTGGAAAGTCTAACCCCTTGCACAAGCAGGAGACCCTGTACCATTTCAGACAGGTGGCTGTCCAGTCTCTTCTTAAAAGCCTCCAGTGATCATCTAGTCCAACCCCTTTGTCCAAGCAGGAGACCCTACACCATTTCTGACAGATGGCAATCCAGTCTCTTCTTGAAAGCCTCCAGTGATGGAGCTCCCACAACTTCTGAAGGCAACTTCAGTTCCATTGGTTAATGGTCCACACCATTAGGAAATGTTTCCTTACTTTAGGTTGGGTCTCTCTTTGATTAGATCTGTAGAGATTCTCAAGTCATCCAGGTCATGGTTGTCCCAAAGGTGCTTTTTTTCAGGAGGCAACTGGACTTCCTTGTTTTTTCCTTGAAGACATTTTGCTTCTCATCCAAGAAGCTTCTTCAGCTCTGAGAGGATAGTGTGGAATGGAAGGATTTATATTCCTTGCAGATAGATAGCTGGTCCTTTGCATCCTTTTAGAGGGTCCTTGAAGGACTTAGGAGGTTTATCTGTGTCCTCAGGGTCATCTGAGTGGTGCAAATGGTTCCTGTAGTCTGCAATTTTTTTCTCTGGAAATCCATTCCTACTCCTACCCCATTCCAAGGGTGTTCATCCCAAATTGTATAGCGAAAAGTCTGTAGAGATTCTCAATCACCCAGGTCGTTGTTGTCCCAAAGGTGCTTTTTCAGGAGGCAACTGGACTTTCTTGTTTTTTCTTTTGAAGACATTTCGCTTCTCATCCAAGAAGCTTCTTCAGCTCTGACAAAGCTAATCTCTTTGAATAGCTTCCATCCATTGTTTCTTGTCCTGCCTTCAGGTGCTTTGGAAAATAGGTTGACTCCCTCTTCTTTGTGGCAGCTCTTCAAATACTGGAATATTGCTATCATGTCTCCCCGGTCCTTCTTTTCACTAGATAAGCCATACCAAATTTTATCCTCCTTCTCTGAAGGACCTTCAAAAGATCAAAATACTGACATCACCTTCTATGATCTCATGGTAACCAGCACTCCCAGGGTTTTTAAAATACTGATCTAGTGGGTTTTTTTTCAGCTACTGCAACACTGCTGGGATATGTGTTTTACACATGTATTTTAAGACTCCTGTTCTCATCTGCTAAATACAGTCTGATGTAAAGGCAAGAGCGACATCGAAACAAACATTTTACATTTTGATGTTACATGTTTAAGCAAGGTCCTATAATTTGTTTCTTTGTTCTGAGACAGTAATGGAATTGTCACTGAAATAGCAATCACAAAATTCTGCAAAAGAAGATGTAACTCTGAAAGGAGTCTGGTTTTCTTCATTCCCTTGGATAAGAAAAGCCTAAATCAAGAGGGGGTATTTTTTTTTAATCTCAGTAGAAAAACTTCCTCTACCTCCACAGATTCCTGCTGAGGCTTTAATATTTTATTAAATATTTACTATTTTGATGTTCACCAGACTGGAATCCATCTCTGGTGGCTTTGAAGAAGAGGCTGACTAGCTATTTCTCACAATGGTTTAACTGATTTTCTTACACTTTGCAGAGGTTCCAGCTAGATTATTCTTCTTGTTCCTCCCGAGTAGAATTTTATAAAAAATGACTTTAAATTTCTAACGAAGAAAGAGTTCCATTGAAAAATTCTGTTCAAGGCAGCAGCAGCAGCACACCAAATCTCACAGAAACCTGTATACCCTCCTCAGTTTGTTTGTGATCCAGAAGTCACAATTTTCTCTCCCAACTCCTGCTTAATGAGCAAAGAGATTCTGTTTCAGACACCAAGAATATCAGTCTGGATCCTTGGAAGTAAGATGTGTCATTTGGCAGCTTCAGCTTGCTAATTTGGCCTGTGTTCTGACGCTTCAACTTGTGCCAGAGCCATTTAGCAGTTCTAAATGATTATTGTGGATCCGGGAGAATCCCATCCATTAAAAGAATCCTGACTGCCAAGTATCAGAAGGTTCCCCCTCATGCACCAAAGCTCAGGGTTCCAAGTAATACGCCCATAGCAAATAAGAACTCCGAGGCAGGTAGGTTCCTCAAAGAAAAGTTTTATTTGACATGTCATATTGGCACAAGCTGATGAAAACCGACTTCCACGGTTTTCACCTAATTAAAAGTAAAAGTTTCTCCCTTTTCCCAAACAGTCACATGGGCCAATCAAGGTTCCATCTGGTTGCTTGGTGACATCGCTTCTCCTCTCTCCGGCCACCTGTGGAAATGTCCTTGGTTCCCAGGAGAAAGTATTTTGTTTTGGTAAGTTTCTACCGGTTCGTACCAGTTCAGGCGAACCGGTAGTGGTAATTTGGCCTGGGTCGCCGAACCGTTAGCGTCTGCTGGCTGGCCACGCCCCTGAACTGGTAGTCTGGTCGCCGCTCGCTTGCCCCGCCCAACTTCCAGGAAGCAGCTCTCAGAGAACCAGCAGCTGGGAGGCTTCTCACAGTCACATCGAAAAAGAAAAAGCCTCTCGGCCACTACCTCTTTGAGAGCCGCTTCATAACAATGGCAGCTGGCTACCAGAGGTCAGCTTGCCTTCCGGACTCCAGACCAGCCACCATGGGAGGAAGGTAAGCAGCCCAAAGAAAGAGGCAAGTGGTGGCAGAGCATGCAGGACTAAGGCCGGGGCCGCTGAAGGAGGGGTGACACGTGTGACTTACAACGGGAGGGCAGAGCGGCATGCAGGAGGGGGCCTTTGATAGATTTTCTGCCTGGCAGAAAACAAGTAGATAGGTAGAAATTCAAAAAAAAATCCTACCTTTTTCTGTGGGCTTGGCTAGGTGGGGTGGTCATGTGACGTCAAGTTGGCCATGCTCGCCCCCAATAGTCAGCGATGGAGTCAACTGACTATATCGGGATGCCGGGAGCCACAGCCACTCAGTCTTGGAAGGGTTGAGCTTGAGCCTGTTCCTCCTCATCCAGATCCGCACAGCCTCCAGGCACTGGGACATCACTTCAAGGGCATTGTTGGGGAGGGGCCAATCATCTCCCAGCCTTACTCCCAAGTCGTCCCTTTTGTTATAACTGTTCTTGCCTTCTGGCAGCTCTGCGCACGTGTGCACTGGGAAAAGCTCCCTCTGTTCCTCTGCCTTGCTGAGGTCCGTCTCTGGAGAATCCAGAGGCAGCACATACCTTCCAGATGGCCCTTTCTCTGCCTCCGACTCAGAGCCCTCGTCCAAGCCTTCCCCAGACTCCAGGACTGGCCCATGTTCTTCCCCAAACTCCTCACTGTCCGACTCTGCTGCCAGCTCCTCAGGTTGCCGGCGGACCACAACACAACCTTCTGCAGTGGGAATTTTGTGCTGTGGCTGTTGATTAGGGCTTGATCAAGAGTGTTCAATCTATTAAACTCTTTTTCTTGAGGAGCACAAACCCAAGAGGAAGGAGCCTGCGCTAGGAATGAGGGAAACGGGCAAGAGCCAATTTAAGGCATCGGTTCAGTTCAAAGGGTTTTCCATCTTGTTCCAAATCCTCATTTGAATTGTGGAATCAACCCACTTTGCTCCGCGGTTTGAACAGATAGACGCATTGTGGCTGCACACAAAGTTGATTGGACTGCCATTTCAATTTGACAGCCCCTGATTTGATCTGATATGTCAAACCAGATAAGCGATTCAATTCCCCTCCAAGCAAGGCAGCATCTAACCAGCTGTCTTTCAGCGCACCCCAGCCATTCCACATTACTGGTGATTTTGGATAAAAATGCATCAGAGTAAAGGAACTTTAACAAATACTGCACCCAGTTTTGGTCACCGCACTACAAAAAAGATGTTGAGACTCTAGAAAGAGTGCAGAGAAGAGCAACCAGGATGATGAGGGGACCGGAGGCTACAACAGCCTTGGATAGTACAGTGGTCTAAAGCCCTGTTATTAACATCAGCTGCCTGCAATTATTGCAGGTTCGAATCTCACCAAGGCTCAAGGTTGACTCAGCCTTCCATCCTTTCTAAGGTAGGTAAATTGAGGACCCAGTTTGTGGGGGCAATAAGCTGACTTTGTATAAATATACAAAAGTATGAAGGCTATTGCTTAGCGCATTGTAAGCCGCCCTGAGTCTCCGGAGAAGGGCGGCATATAAATCAAATTTAAAAAAAAAACAAAAAAAAACATACGATGAACGGTTGCAGGAACCAGGCCTGGCTAGTTTAGTGAAAAGAAGGACCAGGGGTGACAGGATAGCAGCTTTCCAATATTTGAGGGGCTGCCAGAGAGAGAAGGGCGTCAAGCTATTTTTCAAGGCACCCGAAGGCCAGACAAGGAACAATGGATGGAAACTGACCAAGGAGAGATTCAACCTGGAAATAAGGAGGAATTTCCTGACAGTGAGAACAATCCACCTGTTCTGTCCCCGTCTCACACACGCACACAGTCAGTCAGCCAGGGGTTAAATCAAACTTGCAGACAATAAATTCCTTCGATAACAGGATTGGCAGCAACCCAGTAGCTGCTTGCCAAGAACTTTACTCACAGAGGGAGGTGTTCCTCCTCCGTCAGATAAACCAAAATAAATACACAAAGTCGAAGAATTGCCAAGTCCATCATTTATACTCCAAAAAATTGTGTGAACTGGAAAATAAATTAAATTCAGTAACCTGTTCAACTGGTAGGGGTGGGTTCTACTTACCTTTACTACCGGTTTGCAATGGGGCTGCGCACACATTCTTGTTTCACTTGTGCATGCGCAGAAGCTTCCTGATGATGTCGGGGTCAGTGGGCGGAGCCTCCTGCCGGTTTTACTACCGGTTCTTGCGAACCGGTCCGAACCGGGGGCAACCCACCACTGTCAAGTGGGTTGAGTGAGTCCCAATTTACTACAGGTAGTCCTCAAATTATGACCACCATTGAGCCCAAAATTTCAGTTGCTACAGTTGCTAAGTGAGTTTTGCCCCATTTTATGACCTTTTTTGTCACGGTTGTTAAGTGAAGCACCACAGTTGTTAAGTTAGCAATACGGTTGTTAAGTGAAACTGGCTTCCCCGTTGATTTCGCTTGTCAGAAGGTCTCAAAAGGGAATCACATGATCCCGGGATACTGCGACCGTCATAAATGTGAGCCAGTTGCCAATCGTCCAGATTTTGATCACGTGACCGTGGGGATGCTACAACGGTCATAAGTATGAAAAGGGACGTTTTTTTCAGTGCTGTTATAACTTCAAATGATCGCTAAATGAACGGTAAGTCAAGGACTAATTGTACTGTATGTGCCTCAATTGGAAAATAAATTCTGTTCCTCTTTTCTATTGGTTAAACAAATTCCCTTTAAGCAGGTAAATTTCCCGGTTGCATGGCTTCGTTTGGTGAATCAGACAGAGGGAGCACAAAGTATATAACCTGCCAAGATTAGGCAATTAGTAGATTATCATCTGAAGGAAAAAATGAAAGAGAGAGGCAGTCGAAGCTAAGGCGGACGAGATCCCAGCTCTGTGTTTACTCTTTTGATCAATGCATCTGTTTCTTTCCCGAGGGAAGGGAATCTATGTGGGCCATTTAACCCAAAATCGCAATCATACTGTGAACAGGAGAATAAAACATCCCTGGTTAGCTTGGAATTCTCAGCATATTTTAAAATTCACATCCCTATGACCAAGTGGCCCAAAAATCAGTCTGGACCTATTGCACGTTCCCAGTCTGGAAACAAAGAATGCTCTCCTAAATATCCACTCCAAATGATGCAGAAAAGAAAGCCAATTGAGGAAAAAAATGTGCTTTGTTGCTCTTTATTTATTTATTATTTATTAGTCCAGTTTATATGCCGCCCTTCTCCGTAGACTCAGCGCGGCTTACAATGCATTATAGCAATAGCCTGCATACTTTTATGTATATACCTGCTTATTAGGGCTTTCGCCCCCCCCCCCCAAGCGGTGTTGTTCTGTACAAAGCTGGCTTATTGCCCCCACAACCGGGTCCACAATTTACCTACCTTTGAAAGGATGGAAGGACGAGTCAACCTTGAGCCTGGTGAGAATTGAACTTGCAGTAATTGCAGGCAGCTGGAAGCTAAATACTACCTTTAACAGTAGCATTAGTCTGCAGCGCCACTCAGGCTCCTTCCTTCCTTCCTTCCTTCCTTCCTTCCTTCCTTCCTTCCTTCCTTCCTTCCTTCCTTCCTCTCTTTCTCATATGCAGGAAGGAAGTACTGGATGACAATTGCCACTTGGCCTCTATTTGCCCCGTTAGACTGAGCCAGATGTTGTGGGATTCTACTGGTTGTGGTCTACTCTAAAGAACTGGGGTATCTTTAGGGCAGGCATTCTTTCTCAACCCAGTGTTGTGGCTCCGACCCCCGAGGCCATTGCATCGGAGGAAGAAGGCTCCGAACAGGAGGGAGAGGAGCCAGCCAGGCCTCCCTCCCCCGGCCCCTCCTCCCTGGTAATTCATCAGCTGCCGGCCAAAGGAGAGGAGATGAGTCAGGAGCCAGGTGTCTCCGATCAGTCGGAGGATAATGAGGAAGGCCAGAGGTGGCTGGACCCACGTCAGCGCCGGCGTGATAAGAGAGCCCAACAAATGAGGAAGCGTGCCAGGGATTAGCTGAGTCACAGGACCACACCCCACAGGTTTTATAAAGGAGTGGGGTAGCAGTTGGAATTCTGTGACGGACAAAGTTTTACCCTGGCTAGTCCTTGGAGCTAAGCATCAGCTGACTGAAAAGATTTGAACTTTTGAATTATATTTCCCTCAATTGGTGTGTACGTGTTTTGTTATCTGGTGGAGGTATTTCCCCCCCACCCCCCTTGTTTAGTAAAGACCTTGGCAGCCGGTTTACAAAGGGCTGCCAAGCCGTGATAACGAACCTTCCATGTGTGTGCTACTCCTTTAACCCTCGTCTGTCTGTGTGGGTTGTGTGTGTGGAGGACGGGGACAGAACACTCAGCCTGCCTCACAAGACAGTTGTTGCAAAGACAGAATGAGGGATGGCTGCCTCCAAGCACCTTCCTTTTACTCCCCTCAACAATGTCTCTGGTGTCAAAATCATGGAGGAACCGGGAACGTCCTGAAGAGGCCTTCTAAATCAGACGAGAGGGGGAAATTGGTTTTAGTGAAGGGAAACAAGATCAGAACGGCAGTTTAGAAAGGGTGGTATATGAAGCCAAGGCGAGATAACCATCCCAGGTAAACATTTGTGTAGATCACAGCTCACAGATCCAGACCCTGAAATTCCAGACAGCAGAAGAAATGGTGAAATAGACTTTTGCTGTCAGGTTGGCCGGAATCTTGCAGTTCAAATCTGGAATCTACACTTGGATGACCATTGCAGAGGTGGCATTCAGACGGTTCGTACAGGTTCGTGCGAACCGGTAGCGGAGATCGTGGGTGGGCCCGTCCACCTGCCCTGGCTCTATGTTGTCCTATTTAGGGATGTTTTCAAGGCCGGGCACATGCGCGGAAGGCACGTGCACGAAGCAAGCGTGCGCGCTCAGCAAACCGGTGGTAAGAATATTGGAAACCCACCACTGGGCCATTGGAAACTGGGAGGGGGATGTTTCTATAAATTCATGGTTCTGCCTGAATCCTGCCTGATTTCAATTACCTACTTGTCTCAAGCTCTTCCATCTGGCTTCTGGTAGACTTCACAGTCTTTCTAAGCTATTCTGGCACCTGGGGAGAAAATAGATTGGATTCCACAGTGGAAACTCAATACCAGCTGGGCCGAGAAGGGATTGTCCCATGGGATCACGGGAGAAAGAACTACCAGACTAATCGTGCTGTTGCCACCCAGAAGATGGGATCTGTGTAAGCACATCCATCCCCACCAGCTCAAAGCATCGAAGGCATTTATCAATGGCAGCAAAGTTTGTGCCAACAGCTGTCTCAGAAGAAACAGGGCTCAGCATATTGAGTGTCGAAGGTTTTTGATTAGGTAAGGGATGTACGGAACAAATCATTCAGTGAGCTTGTGTTTTCTGTCTTCAAGTTCATGTTTGCAGGTTCTGAGGATGGCTTGGAGAAGAGCTCCCTGCCGAAGGCCAAATATGGCTTTTTAGGCTTGTGCCTCAGCATGCATATTTTCCAATGAGACGGACTGAGACAGGAAGATCAATCAATCAGAATAGAACTGGAAGGGACCTTGGAGATCTTCTAGTCCAACCCCCTGCTCAAGCAGGAGACCCCATACTATTTGTGATGAAGCACCTACAACTTCTAGAGGCAAGCTGTTCCACTGGTTAATTGTCCTCACTGTTAGGAAGTTTCTCCTTAAATCCAAGTTGTTTCTCTCCTTGATTAGTTTCCGTCCATTGTGTCTTGTCCTGCCCTCTGGTGCTTTGGGGAATAAGCTGATCCCCTCTTCCTTGTGGCAGCCCCTCAAATACTGGAATCCTGCTATCATGTCACCCATAGTCCTTCTTTTCTCTAGATTGGCCATACCTAATTCCTGCAATGGTTCTTCATATGATTTTGTCTGCAGACTCTTAATTGTCTCACTCTCTCTTCTTTGCACTTTTTCCAAAGTCTCAACATCTTTTTTGTAATGTGGTGACCAAAACTGGATTCCAGGTGTGGTTTTTAAAGTACTGCTTTATAAAGCAGTACTAATACTTCATGTGATTTTGATTCTACGCCTCTGTTTATACAACCCACGATTGTATTAGCTTTTTTGGCTGCTGCCCAACACTTCTGGCTCATGTTTAAGTGATCGTCCACCAGGACTCCAAGGTCCCTTATCAAAGTTATTGTTTTTGAGCCATGTTTCACCAAATCTGTACATGTATCTTTGGTTTTTCCTGCCTAGGTGTAAAACCTTGCTTTTCTCCACATTAAATTTCATTGTGTTGGATAAGACCTATTGTTCAAGTCTGTCAAGATCTTTTGGGATCCTGAGCTTATCTTCTGGGGTGTTGGCTACACCTGTCAGCTTAGTGTCATTTGCAAATTTGATGAGTTCCCCTTCTATATTCCCTCATCTAAATCATTTATGAAGATATTGAAGAGTACTGGGCCTAAGATGGAACCTTGTGGTACCCCACTGCTTACTTCCCTCCATGTAGACATAGTATCATTAAAGACTACTCATTGAGTATGGTTTGTTAGCCAGTTACAAATCCATCTGGTGGTCATGCTGTTTATCCCACATTTTTCTAGTTTACCAAGAAGTAGGTTGTGGTCTATTTTGTCCAATGCTTTGCTGAAGTCTCAGTATACTACGCCCATTTAATACAATTTATTAGAATATTTAGTATTAGATATTAGATCATTTAGTACTATTTATGAAAATATTCTGATAAAAGGGATTCCTCTCATTCAAGGAGGGAACCCAGATCCTTAGCTTACATTCCAAACGCAAGAGATTGGACAGAACAAAAGTAATTTCCCTTTTGCACAGGAAATCAGTTACATGAAGTCAAACATCTTACATATTTGCATCGCATAATACCACACAGGTTCATTAAAATGAAGTGTGATGACAGAAGGGGCGTAAATGTTAGGATGTTAATAAGGAAAAAGGTTGTTTAGAAGGGACAAACCAAATGCCAATTAGCGCTAACCAGCTTACTCTCATCAAGAAACATTATCCAGATATTGCCTCTTGTAACTTCTCTTCACAGTTACAAAGTGTTAGAAATTATCAATCAATCTATACAACAACAGGATAAAAGGTTTTCCTATATTGCAATCTGTAATGGTTTGATGAGCTCCTATCATCATTTTAAAAGAGAGGAAAATATATCAAATTAAAATACAAAGTACAGTAATTAACTAACAGAGGGATACAATCAAGATCAAAGGAGGTACTAATATCACAGTATAAAGCCTTAGTAAGACCACACCTAGAATACTGCATCCAGTTTTGGTCACCACACTATAAAAAGAGGTTGAGACTCTAGAAAGAGAGCAGAGAAGAGCAGCCAAGAAGATTAGGGGACTAGAGGCTAAAACATACAATGAACAGTTGCAGGAACTGGACATGGCTGGTCTAGCAAAGAGAAGGACCAGGGGAGACATGATAGCAGTCTTCCAATATTTGAGGGGCTGCCACAGAGAGGAGGAAGGGGGTCAAGTTCTTTTCCAAGGCACCCGAAGGCCAGGCAAGGAATAATGGATGGAAACTGATCAGGGAGAGATTCAACCTAGAAATCAGGAGGAATTTTTCTGACAGTGAGAACAATCAACCAGCGGAACAGAAGTTGCCTTCAGAAGTTGTGGGAGTTTCATCACTGGAAGTTTTCCAGAAGAGATTGGATTTTTGAAGAGATTTTTCAGAAATGGTGTAGGGTAATGTGCTTGGGCGTGGAGTTGGACTAGATGACCTACAAGCCTGGGACTCAAAAGACAACCTACAACCTACAAAGTCCCCATGGGAGTCTGACAACCAATCAGAACACAAGCTCAAATTCAAAACCCAACAGAGGGCATAAAACCCAGGCACTCTTGGCATCTCTGCCCTTTTTTTGCCCAGGATCTCCAAGCCATGTGATCCTGTTCATCAATAAACGTTTCCAAGCAACTGCCATGAATCCAGGGTCTTTTTTCCCACTTGGAACTGAACCCAGATGGATATTTCTTCCAACAGTACCACGGACTGCGCGAACTGCACAAAAACCGGTGCTTCATGGGAAAAAAAGGGGGAAATGAGAATTGAGCTTGAATGCTCCAACCAAGTTCTACCATAGGCAAATAAATCCTTCTTGAGGCTGGCGGTGAAATTTCCTGCAATGGGAGACACACCATTGGGGTCAAAGCCAATGAGGAAATAAAAGATAAAAAGGTAAAAATATCCCATTTGTCACCCATGCAACTGCCTGATTTCAATGAATATTTCATATCCTTTAAAAAAAAAAGGCGTTGACATTTTGCTCTATTGTTTCAATTAGCACCTCAGGCTCATTCTCCTGCAAATAAGAAAATAGCTAATCATAATGCTTTATTAATCCATTTTGCAGGAGAAATTTATACGTGGGCATCCATGCAGCCCCCTGCTGCACCCTTTATTAGTTATAAATGATAGAGTAATTGCTATTGATTATTAAAAGAGAGCTACGTACATCTGAAATTAGGTCAAAGGTACAAAGAATGTTCTCCTTGCCTTAAGCAGTCGAAAATGTGTTATATATTGGCAAAGGATTCTAATGTGGTTGGTTGGAAGAAATGACTGGACAGAGATTGGAACTTAAACCAGAGTTATTCCTATTAGGAATTATAAAGGAAGGTCTAAGACTCAGTGTTCCTCAACCTTGGAAGCTTGAAGATGGGTGGACTTCAACTCCCAGAATCCCCCAGGCAGCGTTGCTGGCTGGGGGATTCTGGGAGTTGAAGACCACCCATCTTCAAGCTACCAAGGTTGAGAAACACTGGTCTAAGCAAAGGGTTAACCTATTTAACACTGCATATCATAACAGCAGCGAGAATATTTTATGCCCAACAGTGGAAGAGTGAAAACATACCTAAAGAAAGTCAAATAACAAAGAAAATACTTGATTCTGCAGAATGAGGTAGGCTGATGCTAGAACTGAAAAATAAAGGAGAGACAGAATGCTATGAGATTTGGAATAGATTTTGCCAATGGTTAGACTTAAAGAATGGAAGTTGGAACGGATAAGAACAAGGATGGGTAGATCGAAACAAGACGCAATATATGTAATATATTATGTAATTGTAGGCGTGTAGAAGAGGTTAAGTATGTGTGTATATGATCAGTAAGTAGTAATGTATACTGAATATGTAAGAGACTCACGCTACACTTTGTATGGTGGTGATATTGCCAAGACGGTTCCACCATGTACAACAATAAAACAATTACTGCAAGTTCAAATCCCACCAGGCTCAAGGTTGACTCAGCCTTCCATTCTCTCTAAGGTGGGTAAAATGAGGACCCAGTTTGTGGGGGCAATAAGCTGACTTTGTATAAATATACAAAAAGTATGAAGGCTATTGCTTAACGCATTGTAAGCCGCCCTGAGTCTCTGGAGAAGGGTGGCATATAAATCGAGCCAATATATAAATAAATAAGTAAGTAAGTAAGTAAGTAAGTAAGTAAGTAAGTAAATATTATTTTATACACTCTATACTAATATAATAATGCAACACACACAACACCCGGGGGTAGTATTCACTTACCTTTGCTACCGGTTTGCAGATGTGTGCGTGCAGGACCTTCCACGCATGCGCAGAGCGTCAAAAACAGGACATGTTGATGGGTGGGTGGGTGGAACGTCCCGCCACCACCGCTACCAGTTCATGCGAACCGGATAGAACCGGCTGAATAGCACTACTGATAACACCAACCTAGCCACCTCCAGGTATCCAGGGTGGCAGTTTAATTCAATCATGACATCACGCCTGCCACGCAATCCTGTTAAGAACAGCAGGCTGGATCTGATGAGCATCTGACAGAGAACCACATTGTGGCTTTTGTCCTGTTGCGAAAGGGACAATATTTCATTTCATTTCATTTATTAGATTTATATACCGCCCTAGTCCTGAAGGACTCAGGGCGGTGAACAGGCACAGAATAAAACACATAGATACAAAAGTTAGAAGCATAAATAAAACCAGATTAGATAATTTAGCCCAAGACAGTTAAAAATCCCAATAATTTAAAAACAGATTAAAAATTTCAATTTAAAAGAAAAGGGGAGAAGGTTAGGCCAGGCCGGCTTGCTGGAATAGGAGAGTCTTAAGAGCACGGCAGAAAGTGCGCAGATCCGGGATCCTCCGTATCTTCGGGGGGAGATTGTTCCAGATAGTGGGTGCTCCCACAGAGAAGGCCCTCCCCCTAGGGGCCGCCAGTCGACACTGTTTGGCCGACGGCACCTGGAGGAGCCCCTCTCTATGAGAGTGTACTGGCCAGTGGGAGGCTGTTTGTGGTAGTAGGCAGTCCCATAAAGAACATTTCTTAGGTCCAATGAATGGGTCTGGTATCAGGAGACGGGAGGCCTTTGCAGGAATGGAGAATTTAGAGGCCCCACGTTGGACAGTTTCAAGGTCACTCCCGGATCTTCTCACTTTCTACATTTTGGCTGTAAAGGTCATACTTTTCATTGGCAATGTTTTCCTTATAGATCTCCACAAGTATATAATTTGTGACTGCTTATTCGGTGCTCTTCTGCTGCTCTTTCCGAGAAGCCTGTGACCACCACAATTTCTGTGCAGGCCTATTAAATATACAGTGTGTGTGTAAATGCAATATATTATATATGTATATGTTCCTCAGCCCTGGTTCTGTGAAATCTCATTCACAACTTCTGGGCTTTTTACTTTCTAGCAGACTGCAACTCTGTGTTGCTCTGTGGGAGACTCAGATAGATCCATTTCTGTCTTATTAGAAAATTTTCCTTATTAGGAAAAAGAAACATTGTACTTTTTACAGGGAGGAATACTTGAAATAGGGTGTGGCTCACTGACGAAGTCTAATAAGACAGAAATGGATCTATCGGAGTCTCCCACAGAGCAACACAGAGTTGCAGTCTGCTAGAAAGTATATATATAATTTTATTCTCTTCTCTTTTCGTAGGTCTTTGTGTATTTTTGTTTCATCCAGGTTTTTCCTACGTAAATCAAGATCTTTATACAGCCATGGTTCAGTGAAATCTCCTTCACTAGATTTTTTGGCTTTATCAGACATCAAAGCAGCATTTTGCTGTCTGTTTTAAGATTTAAGGGAGACAGATAGCTATTTCTGGCTTGTTTGCCTTCTTCAGTTAGCCACACCCTCATCTCCTGACTCCTCCCTGTAAAGGTCAAATATTTATTTTATTTTATTTTATTCTCTTTTATACACACACACACACACACACACACACACACACACACACACCCTGTTTCCCCCAAAATAAGACCTTATCCCCTGATAATAAGCCCAATTGGGCTTTTGAGTGCATGGCAATAAGGCCAAGCACTTATTTCAGAGTTCAAAAAAATATAAGACAGGGTCTTATTTTCGGGGAAACATATATTGCATTTGTTGCCAAGTTCTTTGATTTTTTTCTTTAAACAAGCATTGTTCTTGCCACACCCAGGACTACAACTGTGCAATTTCTCGTCAGGGTCAAAAAAACAGCCCCTATTGCTTTCCTGACCCTCTCTTTTTCCCCTTCAGCCTGCAATTTCTTTCTCCAAAAGAGAAAAAAAACATGTTGCATTTTCTTATGAGTAGAGAGAATCTCAGCCCTTTTTCATAGCTTCTTCCACTACTAACAAAAATGTTCCCCCATCACCTCGCTTTTCTAGAATAGATTGTTCCAAAAATAATAATGATAATGAAGCAGCTTTTTTTCCCCACCCGCAGGAAGAGTTATGAAATAGGGCCACAGCACTCTCTACTGATGAAGAAAACACTGCAGCTTTCCCCCACAAATAACACCATAGCATCCCAAAAGTAATGCAATTGTATATTATTAATAAGCTTAAAGTGGAAACATAAACTTGAAAATAATGCAATGAAGTCATTTTTTCTTCTGCTGCTTGACTGTATTTATTTTGTCGTTTGAATTTTTACCTCAAAAATAATGTAACATTATATTTCGGTCACAGCAAAATGGACGAAAGCAATCAAAGGAAGATAATAAGGTCAGCAGCACCAGCTCTAAATCCATTAACCGGCCTGGAAGTCTTCCTCAGAGAGGAGCTGTCAGATCTGTCGGGCTCAGCTGGCGGGGGCCTCACAGGCATCCTGCCATAAAAAGAAATTTTTATGGGGGGGAATGAAAGGGCAATAAAGCTTTTATGTGTACATGGTAGGACCGTGATGACGAACCTATGACACACATGTCACTGCTGGCACGTAGAGACCTCTCTGCGGACACATGAGCCATTGCCCAGCTCAGCTCCACCACACATCACATTCGCCTCCCACTGGCCAGCTGATTTTTGGGTCTCTGCCATGTATGCGGGGGGGGGGCGGGGGAAAGGGGGGGGATGCGGGTTCATGCCAAGGGGGGGGGGGGCAGCATGTGCATGCACGGGGGAGTGCTGTGGGAGTGATGAGCCCCCCACAGCCCATTTTTTGATCCCAGGAGGCTGCAGGGAGGCCTACAAGGCCCAAAATGGGGCATGGGGGGTCATGCGTGCATGTGCGGGAGGCAGGGGAAGTTCGAAGGGGTCGTGTGCGCATGAGCAGGAGGCGGGGGAGTGCTGGGGTCATGCATGCAAGTGCAGGGGTCGGGGTCGGTGGTAGATTGTTCCCGGTTCGCACCGGTTCGCAAGAGCCGGTAGCGGTGACGATATGATGTCACCGGAACCGGTTCTCTGTCTTCGGGAACTGGGCCCTCCTGCCCGCCCTGGCGTTATGCTGACCTTATATTTCTTCTTTTGTTGCCCAGCTGAGAGGTGCGGCAGAGTGGACTGCCGCACCTCATCTGGGCAGATTTGCAACGCACAGGTGACCAAGTGAGCATGTGCACGGTGATCGCGTGCAAAGCGTGCGACCAAAGAGAACCGGTAGTAAAGCCGGTTAGAACCCACCCCTGGGCAGGGTGTACATGGGGAGGTGGTCTCACGTGCATTGCATTATGGGTGCTGGCTAACACACGCACGCACTGTCAGCACACAACGACAAAAAGGTTAGCCATCACTGTGATATGAAATCGGGAGGGGGAAATGACAAGTGAGAAGGATTAGAGCTCCGGTTAGCTGGAAACGGACTGGTCACAGGGAGAGAGATTGGCAAAGCTGCACCTTATTTTCGTATCTATCGAGCGTGGTAGATTTCAGAGCCGGCTTGACTTTACTGCAGCTAACATCCTTAGTAAACATCCTTTGCTTTAACCAAATCGAGGGTCTTTCTTTCCCCAGAGAGGAAAACTGTTAAGAGTTTGCAGCAATCCAACCAGCACACAAGTAAAGAATTCAGCAGCATTCATTTATAAAAGAAACTTCTTTATATACAATACCATACAGCCAGAACCAGAATCCAGAAGTAACAGTCAAGCTAAGCCACGCCCAGGCTCCGAGCCATCTGACGCACCAAACAGTCCCCATTGGCTGACCTGTTACTATGCCTATTCCAATTCATGAACTCTCACACACTGACAAAAACGCCTCTACCGTGGGGACCGTGCAAACAATGTCGGCTCAAGGGAGCGGCCGGGAAGAGATCGAGGCCAGGGGGGAAGCATCCTCGAAACCCCCTCTTGGAGGGCTGGTTCTATCCAGATGGCTGGGAGAGGATGACCCACCAAGACCCTGATGGTCTTTTGGGGTCGGAAAAAAGGAAGAGTGGGAAGAGAAGCCCATGGGACTGACCTTCACCCATGGGGCCCTGGCAGCTGCTGGTGAGAGACCCAAGTGGAACTGGAGGAACTGGAGAAAGATTGGAGAAGGATTGGATGCTGGAGCAAGCCATTAAGTTCCTGAGAGGGGCTTTTGGTAGTCTCAAAGCTTGAGAAGTCCGTAGCCTGGGTAGCACATCCCACTGATCAGCCAACTCCACCCATGGCAAGCGAGGGGGCGACTACCTCTGCCACCACAATGGCAGTAGCAGCCAGCCTTCCGGCAACTGCAACCACCCCAGTGCCTGGCCCCACAGCCCAGCCTGCACCAGCCGCAGGAGCAGCGCCAGCAAGGCAGAGAGGACGCAAGACACCAGCCCCAGGGAGGAAAGTTCAACGGAGACCCCAAGCAACCAGGGTTTCTCCTGGCACAGATTTGGACATGCATGCAAAAGTATGGCCAGAAATAGCCACAGAAGGGGCTAAAGTACAGTGCATGACTCTGGCATTGGAGGGGGCCACAGCTGAATGGATGGTCACCCTCCGCAACGAAGACACTCCTGAGCTGAGAAACTGCTCTGTGTGGCTGCACTTCAAAAGTGCTTTGAAGGCTCTTTAGATCGGGGTCTCCAACCTTGGTCACTTTAAGACTTGTGGACTTCAACTCCCAGAATTCCTCAGCCAGCAAAGCTGGCTGAGGAATTCTGAGAGTTGAAGTCCACAAGTCTTAAAGTGGCCAAGATTGGAGACCCCTGCTTTAGATGATTGCAACGAGAGAGATCGCATAAGGACCATCAGCTAAGGCAGGGTCTCCAACCTTAAACAGTCAAAGAGCCATGAAGGTCCTAACCGGAAGCCCCCCATTCAATTCTGGAGTCAACCGGAAATCTAGTTCCCCCATCATAAAGTCTCCTCCTAGCAAGGCGTCCTTTTTCCTCTGCTGACTGGAAGTCCGGTTCCCCCACCATAGAGTCTCCTCCTAGCACGGCATCCTTTTTCCTCTACCTATCCTAACTGAAAGCCCTATCAATTGTAAAGCCGACTGGCGACAAGGAGCCACAGCAGAGGGATGAAAGAGCCACATGCGGCTCCAGAGCCGCGGGTTGCTGACCCCTGAGCTAAGGGCACAGGCGAGTGGCTGAGTACACCCAGGGGCTTTTTCAAGAGGCCACTGGACTTTCTGGTTTTTCTTTGAAGACATTTGGCTTCTCATCCAAGAAAAGCTTTTTCGGCTTTTCTTCTTCATGTGAAGGAGGAAGTTTCTAACAGATGCTTTATCCAGGCTGCCGCAATACAAATCCAGAGGTGATTAAACCAGTCATACCCTCCAGGCAACTAGCAGACCCGTTCACTACCAGGGCGCAAGCCAAAATGAAAACCCCCAACTAGCTGATGATTTAAAGGGTGCCCTAAAGGCAGCTTTGGAGGAGGATGAGTGGTTCCAAAATGCGTAAGGGGGAATGTACAATGCAAGATGGCCTCACTTGAGTGGGAGCCAAACTACATGTCCCACGAAGCCAAAGATTAATGGTTCTACAAAAATTCCACGATTCGAAAGCGGCAGGGCATTTGGGCTTCGTAAGAACCCTGCACCTACTCAAGTGGCAATTTCAGTGGCCGTCATTGAAAAAGGACCCAGAGAACTATGCGACTAACTGCCCCATTTGTGCATCTGCCAAGAGGCAACAAGGGAAAACACCTGAGCTTCTCCAGCCAGTAGCAGAGCCCAAAGCCCCATGGAAAGAGACATCAACGGACTTTATTGTAGAACTGCGCGAAAGCTTGGGGAATACAGTGGTCTGGGTGGCGATCAGTGGTGAGTTGCTCCCGGTTCTGTCCGGTTCTTTAGAATAGGTAGTAAAAGTGGCGGGAGGTTCCGCCCACCCACCTGGACATCATAATTGACAATCTGTGCATGCGTAGAAATGCCCGTGTGCTCCCATTGCAAACCAGTAGTAAAGGTAAGTAGAACCCACCCCTGCTGGCAACTGATCTGTTCTCCAAGTAAGTGCACTTCACACCCTGTCCGGTACGGAAAGTAAGTGAGTACCACCCCTTTGTATGGTATCCTGGAGCAGTACCTCAGATGCTATATTAATTACCAACAGGACAATTGGACAGACCTCCTCCCTTTCACAGAGGTGGCCTACAATAACTCAGTGCACAATAGCAGCGGGCTCACTCCATTTAAAATGGCCACAAGACAAGACTTTGCATCTCTCCCTGAATTACCTCAGGCCGCCCCATTGACTGCATAGCTGAAAGATTGGGTTGCGATCCGAGTCACAGCACCGTTTCTGTCGTAAAAATATCCCAGTAAAAGAAACAGGAAACAGCAATACAATAATCAATTCTTACTTTAAGATTCAAAAGTTTATTTCACGAGCAATTTGGAACACGAAGAGCCATCATAACACAACTAATATCAATAACCAATAATATTGATATTATTGAGCCTTGGTGGCGCAGCAGACTAAAGTGCTGTTAAGTAGCACCAGCTGCCTGCAATTACTGTGAGTTCGAATCTCACCAGGCTCAAGGTTGACTCAGCCTTCCATCCTTCCGAGGTAGGTAAAATGAGGACCCGGATTGTGGGGGCAATAAACTGACTTTGTATAAAAAAGAACACCGCTTAGGGGGGGCCGAAAGCCCTACTAAGCAGGTATATACAAAAGTATGAAGGCTATTGCTTAACGCATTGTAAGCCGCCCTGAGTCTCCGGAGAAGGGCGGCATATAAATCAAACCAATAAATAAATAAACAATAAATAAATTGATATCAATAATATCAATAAATTGCAATGAGGTCCAGAGACGATAGCTAGGTCCACCAAGGAGTAGCTACAGCCAGTGGCCCTGAACTCATCCCAAGACATTCTTTTTATACTTTTCTGCTCACATTTTACAACTTGCTTCCTTGTTCTGTTTTACTGACAGACAGTCTCCACATATTGAGGTTCATCTCAAACCTCTTATCCATCGGCTGCTTTCAGTTCCCTATTTCTCACAGTTTCAGCGTTTGAAATATATTTGGAATATATTCCAAATATATTTCAAAACTACGTACTTTGCAAAATCACATTTCACAGCAACAGCTCAGCATGTGTGACAAACAGTTCTGATTCACTTTGAAATCTTTCTATCTAAAACTTTGGTTCATGTCGCTTTTTACGGCCTGCGATCCTTCTGAGACCTATGGACTCTGGTACTCCAATAGGCTATTTGTCCGTTCCTCGCACCAGTTACAAAACACCTGGCCAGTGGGCCCAAAATTCCATTCAAATCCTTCCATTCCCCACCATCCAGTCAGAGCTGAAGCAGCTTCTTGGATGAGAAGTGAAATCTTTTTTTAAAAAAAAAACCAGAAAGTCCAATTGCCTCTTGGAAAAAAAAAGCACCTTTGGGACAACTGTGAGAACAATTAACCTGTGGAACAGCTGGCCACCAGAAGTTGTGGCTACTTTATCACTGGAGGTTTTTCAGAAGAGACTGGACAGCCACCTGTCTGAAATGGTATATGGTCTCCTGCTTGGTCTCCTGAAATGGTCTCCTGCTTGGGCTAGAAGAGCTCCCAGATCCCTTCCAACTCTATTCTGATTGACTGAGCCTTAATCACTAGAGCAAGCCCTCTCTGTAGATCCCCCCTCACCCTAGGGAAAGCTGTGCCTATCCTTTTCTCTTCTCTTGTCAACTTCTATCTACTCTGCTACTTTCCTAGGTATTCCTAGGTAAGATTTACCTGTGATCAAAAAAGGCTCTTTTTTAAAATCACCTCCATGTCCCTTCCAGCCCTGTCATTCTATGATTCTATCTTGCATTCAACATTCAGTGTGTATTTTAAACAGTTTTCACACCTGAGCTGGCAAGCTCTTTGGAAATAACAGAAAACGTTCTTGGTGTCCATACCAGGAATGCATTGATTGGGGTGGACGCCTGCAGAGAGACCCAAATGACTCCAGAGGCATTTGGCTGAGAGACGACCATTCCTCCTATGAACCTGCTGAAAGCAATCTTGCAAATTGAATGAGCCTTTCATTGGATAATTAAATATTCCTTCCTGCTGTTGCCAGTCACTTCTCAAATGCACAAAAGCAATTTGATGCTTAATGGAAGTTTTTTTTCTTCTTCTTCACTCACTGCCTGGAACAATTGAGCACCTCTGCCTCAGGTAACGTTCTGAGCCCATAAGGTGGAGTCAGTGTTATCTATATATCCCATTTTGGAATTAACAATCCAGACGAACTCCAGGAAGGACAGGACAATGGAAAAAGTAGCCAAAACTTGCTTTCTAATTGCTTTAAAGAGAAGGATAAATTGTTGCTGAAAAATGAATAAAGTTCAAACATTGGGAAACAATAAATCCTTCATGCAGAATTGCATAAAAATTTGAAGGTGTGATTTGAAGGAAATGTGACTGAATTACGTCTGTCTCAACTAAACCTTCTACAATAACTTGAGGCATCAAATCAAGTTATTTTAAGTCACTCTGGGTTGAGCTCAAGGTGTATTAAAGATTCAGTTCAATTTTCTGATACTTTCTGGCTTGGCAGAATCTCAGATGTTATTACAGCTTTCCTTCCGGGCAAGAGCAAAGCTGAAAGGGAAGGAGAGGTGAGGGGATCTCAGAAATGCCACTGACCAACAACTGAAGTCAACATCGGGGTCTGTCATCTGGGATGGCAAAACTTACTTAACAAATTTCTCACTCAATTTTGGTTGTAAGTCGTGGGTTTCCTGTATACCATTTTGCAGTGCTTTTACAGCCCTCTCTAAGTGGTTTACAGAGTCAGCCTCTTGCCCCCAACAATCTGGCTCCTCGTTTTACCCACCTCGGAAAGATGGAAGGATGAGTCAACCTTGAACTGCTCAGGATCGAACTGCTGGCAGTCGGCAGAGTTAACCTGCAATACTGCATCCTAACCATTGAGTCACCACGGCTCTTAGATAGATATAGAGATGATAGCTAGATGATAGATAGATAGATAGATAGATAGATAGATAGATAGATAGATAGACAGACAGACATAGAAATAGACTTGTGTACCACTTCACAGTGCTTTACAGCCTTCTCAAAGCGGTTTACAGAGTCAGCCTCTTGCCCCAAACAATCTGGGTCCTCATTTTACCGACCTCGGAAGGATGGAAGGCTGAGTCAACCTTGAGCCAGTCAGGGATTGAACTGCTGGCGGTCGGCAGAATTAGCCTGCAATCTTGCATTCTAACCACTGTGCCGCCACGTTCACATTGTTTGACATGCCGTTCTCTGGGTTTAAGATCAAACACCATCCAAGAAGCTTTGAAGAGCTGTGTTAGCTGTATGGGCCCTGAATGAAAGGAGAAAAGAAGGGGGGAAAAACCACATAAACAATATTTTTTTTTAAAAAAAACAAACCCTCTTGATATTTGAAAAATTAGAGGCAGGTTGCAAACTGAGGTTTCCTGAACTTTAAGCAAGGCAGGGGCAGATGGGAAAATTGAGCTGAGTGCTCAGCTGCAATAGAAGAGTAATATAACTGCAATATGGTAGCTCAGAAATAAATATGACTGTATTTATAGCTTCACACACACTATCTAATGCTTCATTTATGTGTCGGTGCAGGTTTACGCCACTGCGGTTCCTCCAGAATAATTGGAAGGAGAAGGAAGCTATGCTGGGGATAAAACAGGGCTCAAGGAAATGCATAATGAACATTTTAATTCTGCCCCATTTTAATATACTGAACGTATTAATATGGGGCAGGTAGCTGACAGTGATTAATTATACTTTGGTTAGAGCAAGGACGAGAGAGTTGAAAAATTACTATTTCAAGAAGGGAGGGTTCAGATGTTGAGCAAAGTCTGACCATCACAGTCCCTCACCCACAGAACAACACTCACAAAAGCGACAACAAAAGTGTCCTTTTTTTAATTAAGGAACATGGTCTGAATTAGTAACTGCTTTTAATGCTGGTGGGCTCTCAGGAGAACTAAACCCCCAACCATGAATTATTTAGAAATATTATGCCCACAGCAGCCATGATTTCAAAGTGATTGGTGAGGGCATTAAAATGAGGGAGGAGACGGAAGATTTCGAATGTAAAGCCAAGAATAAAAAAGGCTGAAACATTCACAAACGGGTGGGAACGTTATGTGGGAACCAGAGAACCAAATCTTTTTAAAACCTTAACTTTTCAAAAAATATTGTCTTAAAGCAGACGCAGGAAAAGAAGAGAAAATGTCGAAGGCAACAGTCCCTCCGTCCTGGGCCAATTGTCCAGCTGGTCTTCATGCATACATGTGTGCCAGAAACTGGAAAATCAGGTGGCCAGTGCACATGTGCGCACCGGAAACCGGAAGGTCATCTTCCCGGCGCGCATACACATACAACCAGCTGCTCTTCTGGTTCCCGGCACTTGAGCGCACACCGAAAAGGTTCGCCAACACTGGTACAGGGTCTCCTACTTGAGCAGAGGATTGGACTAGAAGGTCTCTTCTTACTGGGTTATTCTGGTATATAAACAACATGCCCTCCTCAGTTTCATGATCTAGAACAATCTTGGGAGGCAGGCACCCATGATAGTAATGCTTGTTTAGAAAGAAGATTTTTTCAACAATATCTCCAGGCTAAAAGCAGAAATACATAAAGTACATAGTGGGTCAACGCATCACATTAAACCAGTGTGTTTTCCTTGCGTTTAGCAAAGTGTCTAGTATGAAGACATATGTTACCATTTTGTAAACCGTAGTTCATATGATAGCATGATTTACAACCCTGTCAATGATGTTTTATTTAACAAACCATAGTTCTATCCATTTTTTTTAAAAATTTGATTTATATGCCGCCCTTCTCCAGAGACTCAGGGCAGCTTACAATGCGCTAGGCAATAGCCTTCATACTTTTGTATATTTATACAAAGTCAGCTTATTGCCCCCACAAACTGGGTCCTCAATTTACCTACCTTAGAAAGGATGGAAGGCTGAGTCAACCTTGAGCCTTGGTGAGATTCGAACCTGCAATAATTGCAGGCAGCTGGTGTTAATAACAGGGTGCTTTAGACCACTGTACTATCCAAGGCTCTTTTAAAGCGTTTAGCTCCCGTTCTTCTTTTATAGCATTTTGGGCAGACACACAGACCTCAATAAACACCCTAGCCATAGAGATGTTTGAAGTCCATCATACACTCCATGGAATGAATTTATTTTATTTATTTATTTATTTATTTTATTAACTTTTTATACCGCCCTTCTCCAGCTGAACTCAGGGCGGTGCACAGCCAAGAATAAAAAACATCCCAATACAAAATTTTAAAATTTTAAAAGAATTAAACAAATTTTGGCCCAAGATTTAAAACCTCCAGACTAAAATCCATTTACAATTAAAAATATCTAGGGGGGGGGGTTTAAGGGCACGGCGAAAAGTACGGAGATCTGGTATCCTGCGTATCTCCGGGGGCAAGTCGTTCCAGAGGGCAGGTGCTGCCACAGAGAAGGCTCTCCCCCTGGGGGTCGCCAGCCGACATTGCCTGGCTGACGGCACCCTGAGGAGACCCTCTCTGTGGGAGTGTACTGGCTGGCGGGAGGCTATCGGCGGCAGAAGGCGGTCCCGTAAGTACCCAGGCTCTATGCCATGAAGCGCTTTAAAGATGGTAACCAACACCTTGAAGCGCACCCGGAAGACCACCGGAAGCCAATGCAGCTCGCGCAGGAGAGTGTCAATTAGTTCATAATCAGCATGTGCCGGTAATGAAAAGGCCTGTTTTTGTGTGCGGTGTGTGTATGTGGGTGGGGGGGCTTGGAAATGCCCCCAGTTGTTTTTCCTAGAGAAGAGAGTTGATCTATCATCAAAAAGATTCATCTGACTCCCCCAGAATAACGAGGACCAAACAGGGAGGTAGCATCAAGAACGTTTTGTCTTAGAAAGAAAAATCAGATGTGCACCATCCAATTGGCTGCCGTGTTTAAACAGGGTTTCAACCAGACCAGTGGTCAGTGGAAGCCTGCAATGCAATTTCCTAATGCTGATAAAATGCTTCTTTCATCTATGCTCAGGAAAAGCCAGATCTCACCAGCCCTGAAGGAAAAAGCGTAATAACTGAACAGCCGCATGCAACTGATTGAATAATCTGGTTTTTATTTTTTTTTATTTTGAGTAAGCAGTGGGCGAGAGAGGCTGTTCAAAATGGTAATTTGTGAAATCCAAGTTTTTTTGATTGCTTGCACGAGGCTGTTCACAATTGGGTGCACTACTGAGGTAAAAGAATAAGGAAATTTTGCCTCACTCGGACAAAGGCAAGTCCATCCAAAGATTTCTTGGCATGGGAGGCAGCTTTCCTGCAGAGCCCAGAATGGACATCTGGTCCAGGCCCTGTCCAACAGGCAGACAGATGAAAAAGGCTGGCATTTGTTCTCTTGCGATGCTACGATTGCACATCCAGCTGGCAGATCCCAGATCATCCAAACTGAAAATACTATTTATGTTTAAATGGTAAGAACAAGGAAAGATTCAACCTGGAAATAAGGAGAAATTTCCTGGCAGTGAGAAAAATCAACCTTCAGAAGTTGTGGGAGCTTCATCACTGGAGGCTTTCAAGAAGAGACTGGACTGCCATCTGTCAGAAATGGTATAGGGTCTCCTGCTTGGGCAGGGGGTTGGACCAGATGACCCACAAGGTTCCTTCCAACTCAGTTAATCTGTTAATCTCTTAATGTTCTTCTCCCAGTCTCGTCTCGTCTACTCCAGTCTAGTCTAGTCTGGAGTAGGATTGAGGTGATAACAGTCTTCCCAACCTATTCTCCAAAGCACTTGAAGGTAGGACAAGAAACAATGGATGGAAACCAACCAATGGAAACTTAATTCAATCTAGAATTAAGGAGAAATTTCATGATAGTGAGAACAATTAACCGGTGGAACAGAAGTTGCCTTCAGAAGTTGTGGGTGCCTTATCACAGAAGGCTTTCAAGAAGAGACTGGACATAGCTGGCTGGAAAATTCTAGGAGTTGAAGTCCATAAGTCTTAAAGCTGCCAAGTTTGGGGATCCCTGGTATAGACGCTCCTGCTTGAGCAAGGGATTGGACTAGATGGCCTCCAAGGTCCAGCCAACTGTTATTCTATGTTCTAAGTTCCTCCAGCATGGAGCCTCAAGTGTTGCCATCAGCAGATGAATCTATTTCTTTAAATGATTTATAGAAATGTATTTGTTCCTGGCTGGAGAGCGTGTTTCTTGCACTTACAGTATTTAGAGGCATGTGTGTTTGTTGGGACGATGTGATGTTGGCAGGCGAGGGGTGGCTTTTACAGTCTCCGGGTCACCACCCTACCAAGCCTGGGGCATTTGACCTATGGCACACCATTTCAGAATCTAGTTTTATCTTACCCAAAGCATTGGTTTTCCTGCCTGAACATTTATTGCTGCTTAATTTGTGACAGACTGATTTCTTTAATTACCCATCGGGTAATAACATAATAGTGCACGACTCTGGGAGAGTAGGAACCATAAGGTTCCCAGGATAAAGCCCAGGATAAAGAAATCCAGCATTTCTCTTAATTAGCATATGGACCAATGTTGCTGCTGCTGCTAAATTTATTTTAACAGTTTGCATATGGACTCATCAAAGGCATTCAATCTTCTTTGGATATGTTGGCTTGACAACAGTGTTAGAAAAAAAGACGGTGTGCTTAGATTTTTTTTTTCCATGTGAGCCACGCTGGAAGCAATCCCATTTTGGGGCTTGACTGTGCACCAAAGATTCCATAGGAACTTTTTTAAAGATAACACGGATGTTACTTGTCTACTGCTGCAAAATAGCCTGAAAAATAGCTGCAAAATAGACTTGAACATTGGGCGCGATCTAACAAAATGAAATTCAAGGGTGAAAAAAGGAAGGTTCTACATTTAGGGAAGAAAAACAAAAACAAAATACGTACATGTATTGTATACGTGGTGCCTTGCTCAATAGTAGTAACTGTGAGAAGGATCTTGGAATCCTAGTGGACAATCCCTTAAATCCAATTTTGGTTGCCACAATACAAAAAAAAAAATGTTGAGATTCTGGAAAGAGTGCAGAGAAGAGCAAGAAAGATACTTAGAGCAGGGGTGAGTTCCACTTACCTTCGCTACCGTTTTGCAATGGGAGCATGCATGCGCTCACTTTGCTCATGCGCGGTGCTTCTGCACATACACAGAGCATCCACAATGACGTCCTGACAGGTGGGCGGAGCCTCCCGCTGTTGTTACTACTGGTTTGGAAGATCCGGACCGAACCCACCACTGAATTAGGGGACTGTAGGCTAAAACATACGACGAACAGTTGCGGGAACTGGGTATGTCTAGTTTAATGAAAAGAAGGACTAGGGGGACCCCAATATCTCAGGGGCTGCCCCAAAGAAGAGGGAGTCAAGCTATTCTCCAAAGCACCTGAAGGCAGGACAAGACGCAATGGATGGAAACTCATCAAGGAGAGAAGCAACTTAGAAACTAAGGAGAAATTTCCTGACAGTTAGAACAATTCATAAGTTGGACAACTTGCCTCTAGAAGTTGTGAATGCTCCAAACACTGGAAGTTTTTAAGAAGAGGTTGGATAACGATTTGCCTGAAGTGGTGCAGGGTTTCCTGCCTAAGCAGGGGGTTGGACTAGAAGACCTCCAAGGCCCCTCCCAACTCTGTTATTCTAATTCTAGCCAGCAGCCTGAAAACGTTGAGCTGATGTCTGCCTTTCCGCAATCAGTGTCTTGGCACGCTGGCTGTTCAGAATGAAGCAATCAATCAGCAGCATTTTCTTCATGTGCCAATTGCACAGCTCAAGAGAGCAAGACAAACATCACAAAATCTTTATGAGTTGACAGTGGACGTAAACCGGGCTCAGGCAGCCTCACTTTTCTACAACTATGAGCTGCAATTTAGTTGGTGAAGAGCTGATCTCATCCCATTTTGGAAACAACCTAAAGGGACCATCTAACCCAACCAAGAAAAGAAGCAGAGGAGGAAAGTTCTACCAGGGGGGGAAAAGTGTGCCTATGCAGACACTGATTTCACCAGGGATTTAACAGTAGCCCAAAATTTATTTGCAAATTTAGATACTCTTTGGATGAATGTTTCTCAAATTTGGCAACATTAAGTTATGTGAACATCAACTCCTAGAATTCCATCCATTTTAAAGCTGCCAAGTTTGAAAAATAGATAATTCAGTACAATTTCTGGTAGCAAGCTGTTCCACTGGTTCATTGTCCTCACTGTTAGGAAGTTTCTCCTTAATTCCAGATTGTTTCTCTCCTTGATTAGTTTCCAGCCATTATTTCTTGTCCTGCCCTCAGGTGCTTTGGAGAATAATCTGACCCCCTCTTCTTTGTGGCAGCCCCTCAAATACTGGAATCCTGCTATCATATCACCCCTAATTCTTCTTTTCTTTAGACTAGCCAAACCCAAAACCTGCAACCGTTCTTCATATGTTTTAGTCTCCAAGCCTTTGATCATCTCAGTTGCTCTTCTCTGCACCTTTTCCCAAAGTCTCAACATTTTTTTTATAGTATGGTGACCAAAATTGGTTGCAGTATTCCAGGTGTGGTCTTACTTGGGTTTTGTAAACCTCTATGAAATTGTTCCAGATCAAAAGCTTAGGAGAATAGCATCTTTTTTATGCTATTAAACACCCTATTTTTACAAATAACTCAAGGTGGCAAATATCAACAATGCCAATTAAATAGGAGCCAACAGTGTGCAACAGCAGCCAAAAAAGCCAATGGAATGCTAAATTGCATTAACAGAGGGATACAATCAAGATCAAGGGAGGTACGAATACCATTCTATAAAGCCTTAGTAAGATCACACCTAGAATACTGTATCCAGTTTTGGTCAACACCAGTGGTGGGTTTCAAAAATTTTTACTACTGGTTCTGGGGGTGTGGCATGGTGGCCGTAGCATGGCTTTGTGGGCGTGGCTCTGTGGGCATGGCTCAGTGGCCGTGGCGAGGAAGGATACTGTAAAATCTTCATTCCCTCCCCACTCCAGGAAAAGGTTACTGCAAAATCCCCATTTCCTCCCGATCAGCTGGGACTCGGGAGGCAGAGAATAGATGGGGTCTGGGGCAGTCAGTGGTGGTATTTACCGGTCTCCAAACTACTCAGAATTTCCACTACTGGTTCTCCAGAACTGGTTAGAACCTGCTGAAACCCACCTCTGTTCACCACACTATAAAAAAGATTTTGAGACTCTAGAAAGAGAGCAGAGAAGAGCGATGAAGATGATGAGGGGACTGGAGGCTGAAACATACGATGAACGGTTGCAGGAACCAGGCCTGGCTAGTCTAGCAAAGAGAAGGACCAGGGGAGACATGATAGCAGTCTTCCAATATTTGAGGGGCTGCCACAGAGAGGAGGGGGTCAAGCTGTTTTCCAAGGCACCCGAAGGCCAGACAAGGAATAATGGACGGAAACTGACCCAGGAGAGATTCAACCTGGAAATAAGGAGACATTTTCTGATAGTGCGAACCATCAACCCATGGAACAGAAGTTGCCTTCGGAAGTTGTGGGAGCTTCATCCCTGGAAGCTTTCAAGAAGAGATTTGACTGCCATCTGTCAGAAACGGTGTAGGGCCACCTCACAACCCCTGTGAGGTGATTTGAGCTAAGAGAGAGTGGTTGGTCCAAAATCACCCAGCTGGCTTTCATGGTTAAGGTGGGGGACTAAAACTCATGGTCTCTGCTTTCCAGCCTGGTGCCATAACCACTAGACCAAACCGGCTCTCGCTAAACTAAAACTCGGTTTAATGGTAGCCGTAACAACTCAACGCTGTTTCAGATGCAGCCGTGCTCGGCTTCTGCTTTTTCTGCAAATCAGAATGTAACCATATACGGTTTGTAACCACGCACTTCTTCATGTATACATTCTGCTTTATTAATTTCGGAAGAGATGCGCTCTGATTGCAAATGACAAATGCAAAATAATTACATTCTAGTGCTGGTCTGAAGCATCACTCTTTCTCTCGCTTATTTGCAAAAAAAAAAAAAAACCGTTTCCGGGACAAACAGAAGAGAAACGCAGTAAGAAGATGGTGTGTGTGTGTGTTATACAGAGTATTTCAGTGTTTCTCAACCTTGGAAGTTTGAAGATGGGTGGAGTTCAACTCCCAGAATCCCCCAGCCAGCGCTGCTGGCTGGGGGATTCT
>WNWU01000070.1:1248446-1267597 GCA_012654045.1 Ptyas mucosa
TCTTCTTCTTCTTCTTCTTCTTCTTCTTCTTCTTCTTCTTCTTCTTCCTCCTCCTCCTCCTCCTCCTCCTCTTCTTCTTCTCCTCCTCTTCCTCCTCCTCCTCCTCTTCTTCTTCTTATTCCTCCTCCTCCTTCTCCTCCTCTTCTTCTTCTTCTTCATCTTCTTCTTCCTCCTCCTCCTCCTCTTCTTCTTCCTCCTCCTCCTCTTCTTCCTCTTCTTCTTCATCATCATCTTCTTCTTCCTCCTCCTCCTCCTCTTCCTCTTCTTCTTCTTCATCTTCTTCTTCTTCCTCCTCCTCCTCTTCTTCCTCTTCCTCCTCCTCCTCCTCCTCTCCTCCTCCTCCTCCTCTTCTTCATCTTCTTCTTCATCATCATCATCTTCTTCTTCCTCCTCCTCCTCTTCCTCTTCTTCTTCTTCTTCCTCCTCCTTCTCCTCTTCTTCCTCTTCCTCCTCCTCCTCCTCCTCCTCTTCCTCCTCCTCCTCCTCCTTCTGGCTGAGAGAGAGTGACAGGCCCAAGGTCACCCATTCACTTTGTGCGTAAGGCAGAATTAGAACTCACCGTCCCTGGATTTCTAGGCAAGGGCTTTAACCACTACACAAAACTGGTTCTCAATACTGGATTAAGAGACCACAATGAAGGCTCAGAGTGATAGATGATTCCAATGGGAAAGTTGAAGAAAATCCCAGGAAGCAATGAGGTTTTCCTTTTATCAGGAAAACAAACAAACAAACAAACATGGATGTAGTCATGCTATTAGCATGGTTCAATGTCTGGTGAAAAGCTTAGTATTTTAATGGAACTTAACCATTAAAAAACCATTAGGGTTTCCTGCCTAAGCAGGGGGTTGGACTAGAAGACCTCCAAGGTCCCTTCCAACTGTGTTATTCTGTTCTGTTCTGTTAAGTCAGGGGTAGGCAATTAATTTACCAAAGGGGCCACATGAAAAACTGGGACCACTGCCTCCCCAAGCCTCCACTGCCATTGGGGTGCCATTGTTTTCATCCGTGCCCACTCTGGAAAACACAAAGAACACACATAGAATTCTTTATTGGCCAAGTGTGATTGGATACACAAGGAATTCGTCTTCAGTGCATAAGTGGAAATAAATCCCAAGTGCATGCATTTTTGGGTAATCTATATATATATAAATGTCTCTCTGTGTGTATATATGTTCCAGCATAACTCTGGAACACCTCGAGCAATTTCAAGCAAACTTGGTACACAGATGACTTACTCTCTGGAAAGAAATACTGTGGGGGTAAGACACCCCTAACATCCCTCGGGGTGTGTGTTCTGTTAAGATACAGCCTGTTGTGCCTTAAAATGGCTTCTACTGTACTGCCTTAAAATGGCTTCTACTGTACAGCACAGTGGAGTTGCCATGGTAACAGCTTCACAGTACTCCACAAGGGGGCTCCCTCTGGTAAGGGGGAAAATCCAACATTAGAAATTATGTTTGGTTCCGACATTTTCAACAAGGCTTTGATTATTCTTGAGGACAAATGTATGGCCATGATCAATAAAACATTACTGCAACTTGGCCTGCCTGCACCGCTACGAGACCGACACAAAGTACTCCACACAGATTACATATGAGAAAAGAACTACAACGTCAAACAGTTTAGTGCATATATTGTGGACAAGAAGCCACTTCTAAATCAAGACCAGAAAAAAGCCTACCAAATGATCATGGATCAGCTAGCAAAACAACAAGGCGGTATCATTTTACTTGATGCTTCTGGGGGCACAGGGAAAACATTTTTAACGAATTTGATTCTTGCAGAAATCAGAGCTCTTCCTGTCTGATAGCAGGATTGGGATAAATAAATGCCCGCTGATAACGCTGGGTTATCAGCTAGTGATAAAATAAGATTGCAAGAGAAAGTACTCCAAAACTGGGAGCTACCCCAAATCAAGATTAGCTGGGCAAGGAATCTTTCTTCTGAGCCAGGTGCAACAACACCTTCCTTTCAGTCCAAAAGGGATGGATGTCTTGTGGGCAGGTGTTCTACCTATTTGTGAGGCAAGTGTCTTAGCACTCTCTCACCCGGACAGCCTGTGCTGAGAAGACATGCCAGAAATAGCCAGGGAGGCAGATTTGTTAGCAAAGACACAAAAAGCTGTTGTTGACTAAGCACAACGTGCTGCAGGTGGGTAGTTTTGAGAGAAAGTGGAAAGAAAATGCCACGCGCTTCAGAGGACCCAAGTTTTTTTTTTTTAAATAAAGTCTTGATTGACCCAGAAAATAAATCTGTATTTTCTGAGCCACCTTTACCCCTGTCCAGCCTCCAGGTGTATATGCTGCCCACACCTTTCTCCTGGGCACCTCCGGATTGCTTATTTGAGTACCTTAATTAATGAATCAATTAGCTTAATCGCATTAGGTCAATTTCCAGGCTCTGGGGGCTTGAATTTTGCACAATTCCGTTCCAAACTCCCACTCTAATTTTGCATCCAGGTCTTAGAAACAAGAGTGCAGGCACACCTTGCATTTTTGGCCTCCAGCAAAATCACCTGCACTGTTACTTATAATAAGGCAACATTTAGGATCTGAGTTGGAGGGATCCTTGAGGTCAACCAGTTCACTCCCTGATCAAAACAGGAGGGCAAATCCCAAGAGAGCTGGCTGTTCAACCTTCCCTGGAACCATCAAGATGCCTCTCTCAGTCGTGGGTTTTCTAAGGACAGTAGTTTATTTTCCCCAAATTCAACTGAATTCCGCCTAATACCATGCCTCTTCTAAATTAAATACGGAGCTGATCCTGCCTCTGTTGGCCTCTCCGTTGCCTGAATGACCTCACCCTGATAGGACTTGCTAATGGCTCAGTCCCTCCTGAGTCCCCGGGCTCTTCAGTACATTTTGGGTCGAGGGAAAGGAGTCACAGAACTGGGAGGGTGGCTAAATCGAGATGAGAGGAAAAAAAAGAAGATTGAAGAAGATCCAGCTCCCCAAACACGACAAACCCTCTGAAATGAACACAAAGATTCCTTTATTAGGAATGCCGGCAGCCCCTGTAAAAAAATTCTCTTGCAGGCTAACAAGTCCGTCCAGAAGATGAATAGTTGTCTGACATATCTATTCATCTCTGCCTCCTGCCTTTTATCCCCAGAGCTAGGGTGGGGGCTTCACTAGCAATGGTGGCTCTTCCGTCCCAAAGACCGGCCCATAGATTTCCACTGCTCTCCTCTCCTCTGCCTTCTGCGCATCCGGACATCAGGCACTGGACCCAGCTGTTCCTCCTCTTCCTCATCAGCCACATCCAGACCTGGGGGCTATTGACTCTCCATCTGAGGGCTGACGGACGGCCCAGGCTCCGCCTCTGTCTCTCTCTCTGATAGCTCCACTTCCTCTTCCTCCTCAGAGCTCTCAGATTGCCTTGATGCTGGCCCTGACTCCCACGCCTCCTTCTCCTCCTCCTCCTCTGATTCGGCTGCCGGAGGGGCCGGCGTCCGACAGACTACAACATGGCCGAAAAGGAATCTGATGGAAAGAGCAGGCTGATGCGTGCAGGAGAAAGAAAAAGGCAGAGGCGAATGCAACCTTGTGGGTGGGGGGCAGAAACAGGCGCATCGAGTCAACGTCATTGTTCTTGCTGCTGTTATTTCCCATTTGGCTGACCCCCAGAATCAGAATTTTTATGCAGATTCCGTATCTCGTCTAGCAACAAGCTGACTACGCGACCTTCTGTGCTGGAAATAAACCAGCCTCAAATGCAGTTTTATTATTCAACTGGTACTGCGCTCCTTCCGAAACAGATGTGCTTGTGACATTATTGTGGTCGAACAAAGAAACTGCAATTAAAAATAGTCCTCTCCATTAGCCAATTCATTTCTCACATTATTTGGGATAATAAAGATCTTCCGGGATGCTGGAATGCTGCCAAGAGGGTCATTTGATTAAAATCATCATCGTACGAAGATGCTGCATCCCTTAATTACAGAGACAAACCTCCCACTTACCAACCCAGAAGTCAAACCTACTTTCTGCACTCAGAAGCTGCAGCTCCTTTTCCAAGGAAACTGGTCCGAAATCATACAGGGTTTTGTGGTTTGTGCGTGTAATGGGAACCCAGCCATTTTTCCTCGCAGGTTACAAGCTCTGACATGCCTTGCTGGGGAAGCTCAGGCTGTTTCATCTGGATCTGGCCCTAGTCCATTCCTTGTGGCTGCCATAATTCAGTCACACAAGTACAACAGCCACAGAGCTGTGTTAAAACGACACGTTTCCTTGCCATGTCCTTGATAAGGGGACACAAGGGTGCTTTCCAGTGGTGAAATCCAATTTTTTTTACTACCGGTTCTGTGGCTTGGTGGGCGTGGTGTGGCTTGGTGGGCGTGGCTTGGTGGGCATGGCAGGGGAAGGATACTGCAAAATCTCCATTCCCACCCCACTCTGGGGCCAGCCAGAGGTGCTATTTGCCAGTTCTCCAAACTACTCAAAACGTCTGCTACCGGTTTTCCAGAACCTGTTAGAACCTGCTGAATAGCAACCCTGGTTAAAGTCCACCCATCTTAAAGTTCCCAAGGTTGAAAGCCATTGTTCTAAGCCTGCCTCCTTCCTGATCATGTGACCCAGAGCCCAGCTTGGTCTTGGGTACTGCTGGAATGGGAACACCAGTGCAGGCATCACACTCCTCTAGCAGACGAGGAAGCCCAAGAGGCTGTTGGAAGGAAAAAAAAACCTAGATTCGTGCCTCTAGCTGGGATGAAGCTGTTAGCACTTGAGAGCAAATAGACAAGGAAGCAAGCTGCCAGAAAGAAGTTTATTTTAGGAAGCCAGTGACATCAACAATGGGTTCCAAGCTAGCTAGCTGACCAGTGAACCAGTTACTGGAGTTTTTCTACTCTTTCTAGCTTTTGAGATTCATATATTTCAATGGGGTCTGATGGCGTGCCTTTTGGTGGGATAATTTCTTCGGGCTTGGCCAATCAGGGAGGAAGAGGTTAATCCTAGCCGCTGGGAGGGGGTGGAGATGTAAAGCCAATGAGTTTCGGTACGCCTAATTGTATTAATCCTGTCAGAAGTCTGTAGAGATTCTCAGTCATCCAGGCCATGGTTGTCCCAAAGGTGGCCACTGGACTTTCTTGTTTTTTCTTTTGAAGACATTTCGCTTCTCATCCAAGAAGCTTCTTCAAATCTGACAGGACGGTGGGGATTGGAAGGATTTATATTCCTTGCAGACAGCTGATAATGTGCATCCTTTTAGAGGGTCCTTGAAGCACTTGGAGGTTAATCTGTGTCCTCAGGGTCACCCCCCACACCATTCAAAGTCGTGTCAGTACTTATTGTTTTAGCTGAAAGCAAAGGAGGAAAGCAAAGGAATCCGGGTGCATTCCTGTGGGTTTTCCTTATCGCCACAATTATCCCCTCATTAAGAGATTCTTGGCAGCCTGCCCAGGGCTTTTCCTGGACCATGGTTCCCAACCTTTTTTTTTGCCCATGCCCCACCGAAGCATCTCTAAAACCCTGATGCCCCACCCCCACCCCGTGACTTATAATTCTTACTATTCAAAAAGGGACTCCTACTCACGCGGAGCAAGCCTAAAAGGCCATTAACTTGGTGAGGCGTGAGCCCCCGTTGGGAACCACTGTCCTAGACTGAACGGCAGAAAGTGTTTTTCTCTCTGAAGGACCTTTTATTCCTAGGCTTTTGTGTTGGACTGCAGGAATGTCAAACTGGCAACCCACGGGCGTCACGCACAGGCCACACCCACCCCAGCTCCGCGAAGGCTAAAACCGTTGCAATACGTCACGGGACATCAACGTGATACAACGAGTTTGACGCCTGTGTGCTAGAGGCTTGGTTTCTGTGGGAATGGTTATTATTTCGTTATTGTTGTTTCCTTTCCTATTTGTTTGGGGAGGAGGAGAGGGGGTGAATTGCTCTATCAACCCTTTGACCCCTTGCCCAGAGTGAGTGATGACCTCTTGCACAGCTGCCACTGTGCTGCCATCTTGGTGGGCTCTGGGGGATTGGAGCAGGGCTACTCAGAGCCAGCCTGTCAGATCCGTAAATCTGCCATTCTTCAGGGGGGAAGAGGGGGATTCTTGGTTACGTTTATACTTTATTGCTCTCTCTCTTATGTATCCCATATCCCCGTGATGGCGAACCTATGGCACGCGTGCCACAGGTGGCACACGGAGCCATATCTGTGAGCACGCAGGCATTGCCCTAGTTCAGTTCCAGCGTGCATGCGCACACCGGCCAGCTGATTTTCAGGCTTTCCGGTCCCACCGGAAGTCAGGAAACAGGTCGTTTCCAGCCTCCGGAGGATGGGGAAAGCTGTTTTCACCTTCTCCAAGTTCCTAGAAAGCCTCTGGAGCCTGGGGAGGGTAAGAAATGGTCCCACCGGAAGTCAGGAAACAAGCCGTTTTCAGCCTCCGGAGGGCTTCCGGTGGGTGGGGAAGGCCGTTTTTGCCCTCCCCAGGCTCCAAGAAAGCCTCCAGAGCCTGAGGAGGGTGAAAAATGGGCCTTTTGGGCCCACCGTGCCATTGTGTGCCAAAAGTGGGGGGGGAGCACGGTGGGTATCACGTGCATGCGTGGGGGGCGGGGCTGATTGAATTATGGCTCTGGGCATGTGTAGGCATAAGCCCCACCGCGCTTCCCCCGATTTTGGCACGCGACGGCAAAAAGGTTAGCCATCACTGCCATATCCTGTAGTCGATTGATTTATAACCTTCAGCCTGGCATTTTCTCAGCTTTTGGGGAATGTAAGGGGAGGGAGGGCCATGTGGATTGGATTGTTCGAAAACTGGCAGAGGATGACCCTGAGAAAGTTTTCTTAGCACTTTCTCAGAGCGGCCGTATATACAATAACATCTTCACACCTGCGGATTGGCTGAATCCACAATGGACCGTTGGGAGGAGTCTCTAATTCCTTTATTCTAACTGTATGGCCTGAGGGTCCTCAGAGCCTGCTTTGATTTCGTCCTGCTATCACTCCTGTTCAGCAAAAGGTTCCTTTTGAAATGCCCGGTTTCAAGACTTCTTTCTTTCTTGAATGAGGAAGAGAGGCCAGACCTTACACAGACCAATTATTTTCCTCCGATAGGCCAGATCCATCAGCATCAAGTTAAACTGGCTCCTTTATTGCTCTATGCCCATTCCACAGGAATCTCCCCAGAGTGGCAGTTTTCACCCATGAAATTCCAAGGCTCGACGGCCTTCAAAGAGGCTGGGGGGGGGGGGGTTGTCAGACCTAGCCCTCTGGTGTTTACCTAAGGAGTCCAGGCTAATTCCATTCGATCCCTCCTCCTGACTGGGATGGCTGCTCTTCAACACAAGGCATCATAATCCCTGGTAACTGGGCAAGTAGGCGGCCCATGTGGGATCCATGCCAGGAGTGCCAGACTGTTTTGATGTGAAAAGGCTGACCTCTAGTGGCTTGAAGGGACACTGCAAGAAGGAGACCCAAAGGTGTTTTTTTTTTTCCCAAGGGGCTTTTTCTTTGAACCTGTTTCGCTTCTCATCCACAATGAAAAGTGAAACGCCTTCAAAGCGAGCTGAAGAAGCTTCTTGGATGAGAACATTTTCAAAGAAAAACCAGAACGTCCAGTTGCCTCTCAAAGAAGGCATCTTTGGGACCTGGATGATGGAGAATCTCCATAGACATTTTGCAAGAAGGAGAGACGTCTGGCAGAAAAGGCAGCCAGCTCCAGGCACCCAGGAAACGGCGGCTCCAGTGTCGGTGCAGGAGGTGGCAGACTCCAAGCTGAAGGAGATCCTGCTGGAGATGATGCCTGGAAAGGAACAAAGAAGCTGGTGGGGCCAGGACAAAAATTAACTGCAATGACATAACTGGACACAGACAATTTAACTGAGACAGCTTGCCAGCCAAGTAGATCCAGCAGAAGCCATTATCCAACCAACCACAGAACTTCAAGATGAGAAAGGAGAGTATCCACTTCCAAAGATCCCATCAACTTCCCTGAGTCTTTAAATTTTATTTTCTAAACCCAGATTAAGAAGAGACTGGACAGTCGCTTGACTGAGATGGTATACGCCCGTGATGGCGAACCTATGACATGGGTGCCACAGGTGGCACGTGGAGCCATATCGGTGGGCACGCGAGGTCAGCTCTGGCACGCATGCATGCGCCAGCCAGCTGATTTTCGGGCCTTCTGGGCCCACCAGAAGTCAGGAAACACTGTTTCCAGCCTCCGGAGGGCCTCTAGGGGGGTGGGGAAGGCCGTTTTTGCCCTCCCCAGGCTCCTAGAAAGGCTCTGGAGCCTGGGGAGAGCAAAAAATGAGCCTACCGGGCCCACTGTGCCATCACGTGCCAAAAGCAGGGGGAGCCCAGGGGATATGGATATGGGCACGCGTGCGTGTGACCTCACCGCGCTCCCCCCGCTTTTGGCACGCGATGGCAAAAAGGTTAGCCATCACTGGTATAGGCTCTCCTGCTTGAGCAGGGGGCTGGACTAGAAGACCTTCAAGGTCCCTTCCAGCTCTACTCTATTCTAGATGGATAACCCAGAACGAGATGGGCAGCAAATAAATCTACTAAATAAATTACAGATATTGGTTCGGATTGGTTTTGATTCTGCCAACCATCTTCATTTCTAAAGCTCCATGAAAACGGAATGTTGCACCACCACCATCCCCTTCCCACTTGAACACAGGATGCAGGTTGAGTAGAGGGGTCTTTGTTCGTCTTCTACTTCCTAGCATATTCTCTCAGGTGCAGGGTCTGCTTTTCGGATCACTGAACGCCACTTTGCATGGTCAGCTGCGTCTCCAGGACGTGGCTTGCATATATTGCATACATCAGTATGCTGATGACACACAGCTATACATCTCCACCCCGGACCACCCCAATGATGCCCTTACTGTGATGTCCCGTTGCCTGGAGGCCGTGCGGATCTGGATGGGGAGAAACAAACTCAGACTCAACCCCTCCAAGACTGAGTGGCTGTGGCTTCCGGCGTCCCGGTATAGTCAGCTGGTACCATCACTGACAATTGGGGATGAGACCTTACTTCCCACAGAGAGGGCTCGCAACTTAGGTGTCCTCCTGGGTTCAAGGCTATCTTTAGAAGAGCACATGACGGCCATGGCCAGGGGGGCCTTTTATCAGGTTCGCCTGATCCGCCAGTTGCGTCCCTTTCTGGATCGGGACGCCTTGCGCACAGTCACTCATGCCCTAGTCACCTCCCGTATGGACTACTGTAATGCTCTTTACATGGGGCTCCCCTTGAAAAGCACCCGGAGGCTCCAGCTGGTCCAGAATGTAGCCGCGCGGGTGATTATGGGCACAACTAGTTATGCCCATGTAACACCTCTGCTGTGCGAGCTGCACTGGCTCCCGGTGGTCTTCCGGGCGCGATTCAAGGTGTTAGTCATCACCTTTAAAGCGCTCCATGGCTTAGGACCTGGGTACCTACGAGACCGTCTTTTGCCACCAATAGCCTCCCACTGACCAGTTCGTTCTCACAGGGAGGGACTACTCAGGGTATTGTCAGTCAAATCATGCCAACTGGCGACTCCCAGGGGGAGGGCCTTCTCTGTGAGGGCTCCAATCCTTTGGAATGAACTGCCCCCGGAGATACGGAATATCCCTGATCTCCGTGCTTTCCGCCGTGCCCTCAAGACTCTGATGTTCCAACAGGCGGGGCTAAACATGAACATGTGAATGATCTTTTAAAATGTACACCGCCTTGAGTCCTACGGGAGAAAGGCAGTATATAAATATAATAAATAAATAAATAATAATAAATATTTGTTGACGGAGTCTTGCCATCTCTGTTTTGGGCGCCCACAAGGTCGCCGGCCATTGACTTCTAGTTGGTAGGCAGTCTTGGCCATGGTGGAAGGTGCTGCTCTCTGGACATGTCCATACCAGCGGAGCCAGCCTTCTCTCATCTTCTCTGTAATTGGTGCCACACCAAAATGTTGTCGAATGGTGTCATTTGTGTCAGTATATTCATGAAGTGGAATAGGGCATAGCAACAGGTCAGCCAATGAGGGCTGTTTGGTAACTGAAACATAGTATTTGTTGTCTGGGGCCATAAGAGACAGTTTGGAGCCTGGGCGTGGCTTAACTGTTCTGTATATAAGCTTGAGGGCACTAGCTTCTCCTCCTCCATTTTGCCTTCTCTGTTTTGTGCTTGTGTTTGTACTTGCTATTTCTCTTCTCTACAACGTGGGAAAACCTACAAGGGTATTGTATGCTCTATGTGTTGTTATGTATATAAAGACATTTTTGAATCCTGCGTAATAGTCTGCTTGTGTGTGCTGCAACAAATTCTGACAATTTGTGATGTGGTGCCCGATGTCCAACGGAGCCTTCGCATTTCCATGGCACGGAGAGAGCTTTCGGTCCCTCTTGTTGCTGCCCAGCATTCAGTGCAACAGGGAGGATGCTTGTCTTGTAAATCTTTGGGGTCCGTAGCTGGGGCAGAACAGCACGCCCTCCATGAAGGGCTTCTGGCAAGGGATGGGCTGCACCTCACAAGAACTGGGAAGAATATTTGGAAAATGAGTGGCTCAGCTTATTCGAAAGTCTTTAAACTAAAACTGAAGGGGGGAAGCTTCCAAGAAATTTCTTCAGACTTTTAACTATACATTTTGGGATGAAGACCCTTGGAATAGTGTGGGAGCAGGAATGGATTTCCAGAGATAAAAATTGGAGACTACAGGAACCGTTTGCACCACTCAGGTGACCCTGAGGACACAGATAAACCTCCAAGTACTTCAAGGACCTTCTAAAAGGATGCAAATGACCAGCTGTCTGCAAGGAATATAAATCCTTCCATTCGCCACTATCCTGTCAGAGCTGAAGAAGCTTCTTGGATGAGAAGCGAAATGTCTTCAAGAAAAAAAAACAAGAAAGTCCAGTTGCCTCTTGAAAAATGCACCTTTGGGACAACCATGATATAATTGCCAATCTCTCTCCCGTAGAGCAGTAGAGAAGGCTCTACTCCAGGAAGGCCTTCAACCCATTAATCTTGTGCCCGATTTGTGACCATCTATAAAAATGGCATTTCGGTTAAAATATTTGCTATTCTAGGATCTCTTCTCTTAAAACGATTTGGACAAATTTCTTGTACAGCAACAGCTTTAAAAGAAGTAACGTTTGGACTTAAAGAGAACCTGCAGGAAAAAAAAAAGCTTTCTGTATATAAAAAAATGCTTTTATGTGACCCGTGAAAACACTTTTTATACAGAAAGTTACTACGGTAGCCAATCTGTGACAGCAGGAACTTTTATTGATTCACAGCTCATGCGGGTCTGTCTTTGAAGCTCGACAGAAATTATTTGTGCTGGTGTAGAATATTTGTAGCTCAGGGCTAGAATGTTGGTTTGTAGTTCTCAGGGCTTGTTTTTTTTTTTCATTTCCATGGGTTTTATTACACACTTAGGAATCCTCTTCAGTGCTTTGATCTTGGAGAATAAATAGGTTGCTTCTGAAGAGAGCTGTTAGGCTTGTCTCACTGTTTGAAACACATTTCACTGATGCTTAAATCAGTGAGTACTATCGCCTACTCGGCTGCCAAGCACAATTCCTGGTGTAGAAGCACTTCAGAACCCAATGTGTCTTAGGCCACTTCTGGGTTTCAAAGGCCTGGAATTAAGGCCACAGTGTATACCTGAAATTTCAGCTTGATGACATTGATTTTTCATATCACGGACCATTCATTTATATGCCTCCTGCCCAGGGGTGAAATCCTACCAGTTCGGGCGAACCACTAGGGATTATGGGCATCAGTTCGCTGAACTGGTAATAATTACCCCTCCTTGGCCCCACCCACACCCAGCTGGTCGCTGCTCACCTCTTCCAGCCGCTCGATATTCCACAGAATTCAGTGTTAAATGCAGCAGAGAGAATGCTAACTTTTCTCCCTCCATTCACAACGGAGCTGATGTAGCCTGTCCCTTTTAAGGTAGGAGGGAAGCAGCTGGAATGGAGCTGAAAGGCAGGAAAATGGGGAAGGGGATTTTCCTGCCTATCATCCATTCCTCAATCTCAGCACAGACTGAGGGAAGGATGATAGGCAGGAATATTCCCCTCCCCATTTTCCTGCCATTCGCGACGAGGAGTGGCTGGGAGGGAGGGGCCGGTGAGGAGCCCCTCGATGTGAGTGATGTCAGGTTGGCCACGCCCACCCAGTCACATGACGACCCCCCCCCCCCAACGAGCCACGCCCGCAGAACCGGTAGGGGAAATTTTTTAATTTCACCCCTGCTCCTGCCTCACTATCACATCTGACTCTGGATGGTTTACAATAAGATCCGGTAAAAACATTAAAAGGATTAAAATTAATGTAAAATTAATCAAGAGCCGTGGTGGCGCAGTGGTCAGAGTGCAGTACTGCAAGCTCCTTCTGCTGCCTGCCGGCTGCCTGCAATTTGGCAGTTCAAATCTCACCGGCTAAGGTTGACTCAGCCTTCCATCCTTCCGAGGGGGTAAAATGAGGACCCAGATTACTGGGAGCAAGAGGCTGACTTTGTAAACCGCTTAGAGAGGTCTGTAAAAACACCGTGAAGCGATATATAAGTCTAAGTGCTATTGCTACTGAATCAATCTATCTCTATGTCTGTCTGGCTATCAATCATCCATCCATCCATCCATCCATCCATTCATCAGCTGTGGTGGTGCAATGGTTAGAATGCACTATTGCAGGCTAACTCTGCTGACTGCCAGCAGTTTGATTCTCCTTGGCTCAAGACTGACTCAGCCTTCCATCCTTCTGAGATGGATAAAATGAGGACACAGATTGTTGGGGGCGATCTGACTGCAAATTGGTTAGAGAGGGCTGTAAAACACTGTGAAGTGGCATATAAGTCTAAGTGCTATTGCTATTAACAATAATTAAATAGGTTAAAACCAAGAGGGTGTGGACCTTCAATCAACCGATTGATTTCCGATCAATCACCTCTAGTGCAGCGTGTCCCGTTGTGACCCCAGGCCAGTTAGCAGAAGCAGATAATAAGGCTCTTCTCTTCCTCTGGAAGAACAGAGGAAGGCTTCAGCTCAGGAGGCGAGATGTTTTAGAGAGCATGGCAGATGCGTGGATTCTTAGATACCAACGGAAGTATCCACTTTTAAAAAAAATTGTTATCTACACTGCAGATATTGATAGGGGCGTCCTCCTTTGTGGTCTTCGATGTGTTGTGAACTCTCCACCGTTAACGGGATTCTTTCCACACTCCAAGCATTTACACAGTTTTTCCTTCCATGTGGATTCTTTTGAGTCACATTCACAAGAAACCTTGGCAGTGGCAGAGCTAAATAACTGGGTGATTCTGCTAAGGAGACCTGGATTTGCCTCCCTATCCAGGCCGTCCGAATGAGGCTAAGATTCCTTCTCGGCATCTGGAGGATTTGGGGATGATCTGGATGGGGAGAGCAGGTATGGGTTCCATCCAAACAAGACTGCCTGGTTTAGGGTTTAACTGCCAATCTCCCTCCAATATGGAGGCTTTGCCATTTTAGATTCTGGATTTTCTATATCATCATCTTCTTTTAACGACCCCATAATCCCTTGCAGGGTGGAGTCTGGGCAACTGAATGGAACTAGCAGTGTTTACTGGCTGGATGCCCTTCCTGTCACCAATGCGGAGTTTTGTTGAGCAGATATATTCTCAGTGTGCCGAGAGAGAAGTATCTGCCTCTACCTAGGCTCGAACTCAACAGCCTCCTGATTGTGAGGCGAGAGCTCCACCTCTTGGCCACCGCACCACATTCTAGAGCCTCTATATGTTATTTCTTATTAGCGTCTTCTTTTTGATTCCTTATGCATTTACAAGTAATGCATAAGTAATACTGGTTGAGTTGGGCAGCTCTATACAATATGCCCCGAAATGAACATTGCAATGCATTATCCCTGGGTCTGCCCCTGGAAGCTACAGTTAGTCGAGGGCAGCTATGCAGATGGTGACAGGCATCTCCTGTCTTCCTATAATCTTTCAGTTTCAATTCGAGGCATTGGTGATCATCTAGAAAACCCTTCTTGATTTGCCCACTTGGCTTCTACCGGTATTGTGGCCCGTCAGCGGCCTGTGCAGCTGGTAGCTGATTCAAACAGCAAGGAGGCTGGTGTGGTGATGTGCCAGCAGCCTGTGCAGCTGGCACTCGAGTCAGACAATGAGGAGGCTGGAGAAGATGTGGTGCCAGAGGCGGGGATTCAGCCAGGGCCTTCAGAACCTCCAGAAGTTCCCTTAAGTGAAGAGGAAGAAAAGGAGGAACCTCTTCTCGATGCACGAGCAAAAGGCAGGAGTGGCTCCTCAGGAGGAGGTCTCCTCGAGAGTAAGGCTTGGGGCTAATTGGCCCCTCCCCTAGCCTATTTAAGAAAGGACTAAGATTGAGGCAATTTTCAGGAAACAACTTCGTTCATATTCCTTTGCGTCTTGATTCCAAAAATGTCTGATCGGCTCTTTCTCCTTTCTTGTCAGTTTTCCTGCAAATTGCTTCTGGGCATTCTGCCAACCACAGTTATCTGAAATACTGTGTTTCAGAATTATGTTATTATTCTTTGGATTCTTGTCAGCTGTTAATGAAGTTAAATTAACAGCCTTTGTTCAGAAAAGACTGATTTAAACTGTACTTGTGTTTGAACAACTACTAAGAAAACTCATTAGTAGTCCTTAATTAGTAAACTAAGGTTTGTACAGACTTTGTGCGTGCTGCGTTCTTTGGGGTCCGTAGCTGGGGCAGAACAACCGGACTGGCCCTTCCCATAAAATCCAATAGACTGGGCAGACCTGGTGTCCCCTTCATGAAACCCTAAAAGACAGACACAGACTTCAGTGGATAATTAGAACTGCAGAAAAAACAATTGCTATCAACCTACTTTCCATGGAGGACCTGTATACTGCATGAGTCAAAAAGAGGGCTGTGAAAATATCTACAGACCTCTCACATCCTGGACTTAAATTGTTTCAACTCCTACCCTCCAAACGACGCTATAGAGCCCTGCACACCAGAACAACTAGACACAAGAACAGTTTTTCCCGAATGCCATCACTCTGCTAAACAAATAATTCCCTCAACACTGTCAAAACTATTTAGTAAGGCTGTATTACTATTATTCTTCTCATCCTTCCTATTACCTATCTCCTTTTCTACTTACGACTACAACTTTGTTGCTTGCATCTTTACGATTTATATTGTTTTATTTAGTTTCCTAGTATGATTTATGTTGATTGCTTATTTAGTATTGTAGGAAGTTAGCACCCACCCCTTTCCTAGAAGAATGAAATATTTTGGGAAATATTAAACAGGCAGAATATTATCTTTCTCTGGATGAGAAATGGAGAAGCATGTTTTAAAGACAAAACAGTTCTCACCTTCCTCACCCCCACCGTTTTGTTAATGGGCCAGAGGCAGAAACTCAATCTTTGTCAATGGATCTCATCTGCAAGACAATGGGACCCATCTAGGATAGAAACTCACCACATGGGAAGATTACATCAGCCAGCAAGGCTAGCAAGGACCACTGGGAGTCTGACAACCAATCAGGATACTCTTTCGGGGCCCCAGGAAGTTCAAAGCCAGAGAAAGCATAAAACCCGGGGACTCACTGTGTCTCGGCCCTTTTCTGTTCAGGAACTCAAGCCATGTGATCCTGTTCACCATTAAACCATCTTTCCAAGCAGTCTCCATGTTTCCAGTGTCTTTTTCCCCACTTGGAGCTGAACCCAGAAGGATATTTCTTCCAACAGTATTTATGACTATCACTAAGTGTTGTATCTTATGATTTATGATGTATTTTTATGACGATTTATCACTTATAGTTTTTATGTACACTGAGAGCTTATGTACCGAAGACAAATTTCTTGTGTGTCCAATCAGATTTGGCCAATAAAGAATTCTATTCTATTTGGAGGGCTGCAATCCTGCTGGACTTCCCTAACCCTCAACAACCTCAAGTGTTCCCATGAGTGCCGAGTCAGGATATTGGAGGAGCGCCAAGTTTCTGGGTTTCAAGGCTTCTTTTGGGGCTGTTTTGTGTTGCACCGTGCTGGCTCATTCGGCATCCTGCCTCAGCCACCCAAACATCTTTATTTCACAAACTGGGCAGCTATACAGTTCATTGATTAATACAGTGAATAAACCAGAAGCCTAGTTGGAGAAATAATAGGAATGGGAATGAATAGAATAGAATAGAATAGAATAGAATAGAATAGAATAGAACAGAACAGAACAGAACAGAATAGGAATAGGAATAGAACAGAACAGAACAGAACAGAATAGGTAGCGAAGCACAAAACATCGTGGGCTTCCCGATACCACTAGATGAGATCGCTAGGGCTCGCTGCCTTAGAAGAGTGAGGAAAATTCTCAGGGATGACCCTGGTCAGCACTTCTTTACCCTCCTACCATCGGGAAGGATATAGAAGCATAGCCAGCTGCACAAACAGGCCGAAGAAGAGTTTATATCCGTGGGCTGTCAGACTCCTGAATGAGAAGTAACGTAACTATGTAGTATGATGGACTTGCAGGGCCGGTGCAATGTGTAACATGTTCACACTGGTGCAATAGGACTGGGTGGTGGTTAATATGTTTTAATGGGTTAGGGATTTTCTGTCTTCCCTTTGAGTTGTATTGTGTTGGGGGGGTGTTCACTGAGGGAGCTCAACCAATCTCATTGTACATATGTTGTGCACTGACAATAAAGGTTGTTGTTATTCTTGTTGTTGTTGTTGTTATTATTATATATAATAGAATAATAACTTCATTGTCACTTTGAATGTACACTAATCGGCATACATTAAAATGAAATTACATTAAAATGTGCTGAGATGTACAGGTGAAACTCGAAGAATTAGAATATCGTGCAAAAGTTCATTTATTTTAGTAATGCAACTTAAAAGGTGAAACTAATATATGAGATAGACTCATTACATGCAAAGCGAGATAGTTCAAGCCTATTCTAATTGTTTGAGTTTCACCTGTATAAGCTCACATTAGAAATAAAAGGCAAGGAAGAAACAGAATTTTACGGGGTTTGGGATAACTGGTTAGAACAGAGAAACAAAAAATGTATAGAAATAAATGTAGATAACTGTAAGAGACACACGACACAGTACTGTTAAAAAATGTGCGTTATGTAAATTGGAAAAATGGAAAACAATTTTTTTTAAAAAAAAAGATGAAATTTCGCTGCCTACAGCTCTCAAAGGGCCTCTACCTCCTATATATCAGTGTTTCTCAACCTTGGTAGCTTGAAGATGGGTGGACTTCAACTCCCAGAATCCCCCAGCCAGCGGTTGAGAAACACTGATCTATATCAATCTATATCTATCATCTCTATCATTCATCTCTCTCTCTCTCTCTCTTCATCTATCAATCTATCTCTGTCTACCTACCTACCTACCTATCATCTCTATCATCTATCTAGTTATCATCTATCTCTATCATCAATCTACCATAGCTACTTACCTACCTATATCTCTATTAATCAATCTAAATCTATCAATCTATATCATCTATATCATCATTCATCTCTCAATCTCTGTCTTGTCTGTGTGTCTGTGTATCTATCTATCTATCTATACCGTAGCTACTTACCTACCTACCTACCTCTCTATCAATCAATCTATATTAGTGTTTCTCAACCTTGGTAGCTTGAAGATGGGTGGACTTCAACTCCCAGAATCCCCCAGCCAGCGCTGCTGGCTGGGGGATTCTGGGAGTTGAAGTCCACCCATCTTCAAGCTACCAAGGTTGAGAAACACTGTCCTACATGAACGTGACAGAATAAATAAATAAATTGAAGATTATATATATATCAATTATGTCATATATTATATGACTTCCCGGAAAACCCGGCGGGTGGTGGTGGTTGGGGGTCCCTGGTGCTGAGGGAGCCGCCCAGATATTCGCTTTCCCCAACAGGGAAGCCAGGCAGGTGGGCGGCTGAGGCCGCGGCCTTTACTACTATCACGTTCCGAGTCTCTTTTCCAAGCCATTCATGGCTCTTCTACTCCACGCTGCTCTGGGGCGTTATGGACAGTTTGTTCCGCCACCAGAAACAGGCCTCGGCCTACCCCGCCCTCCCTCCCTCTTTCCCCCAATATTCTTCGCTTCCCAGAATGCCCCGGGGTTAAAAAAATGCGGCTCGGGCCACTTCCGTCGCCGAACCAAGACAACTCCTTCCGTCGCAGGTCCGATTCCGGAAGTGGAAGGGGCGGGACTTTCCCCGCCAATCGCCAGCGCCGTCACCCCGAGCGACCAATCGGCGTCCGACGAGAGAGAGAGAGAAAAAGATGGCGGCCAGCGCGGTTCGGAGGGGCCTTTTGGGCCCGGCGCGGAGGTGAGGCCTCGGCCTTGATTTTCGTGTCGTCCGGCTGAGGGGAGGGGGGGTTTTCTTCTCCGCCCCATTTCCCATCCCTGGGAGGGGGGGGGTGGCGAGAGTCTCAGCTTCCTCCTCCTCCGCTTCTTCCCCTTTCAGGCTCGCCGGGTCGCGTCGCTTCAGCAGCGGAGGGGGCTACCCGGGCACCCCCTTGACGGCTCCTCTGCCGGGGCTGCCCAAGCCCGCCTTCGCCGGCCTGGACGGGCCGGAGGGCTTCGAGACGGAGGTCAGCGCCTTGGAGGGCGGGCTGCGCGTGGCTTCCCAGAGGAGGTTCGGGCAGTTCTGCACTCTGGGCGGTAAGGGGACGCCGGGGGGCGGCGGGTGGCATGGGCGGCCGAAGCGACGCCGGGGGCCGCGGCTCACCTTCCTTCTTCCTCCTTTTCTCTGCCCTGGGACCCCCCCAGTCCTCATCAACTCCGGCTCCAGATACGAAGCCAAGTACGCCGCCGGCATTTCGCACTTCTTGGAGAAGTTGGCCTTTTCGGTAAGCTGCCCCCTCTTCCTTGAAAAATGGGGCTTGGGAAAAACAAAGGGCCGGTCGGCCTTAGGACCAGCCCTTTAAAGAGGGGGAGGGGGGAGGCGTTAATCGAGACCCCCCAGGAGGTGCGTCTTTCTGTGCTTTCCTCCTGCTCTTCTGCTCCTGGCCTGAAATAGGATAGAATAGGAATAGAGTTATTAGAAATAGAATAGAATAAAAGACCAGAATAGAATTGGATGGGACCTTGGAGGTCTTCTAGTCCAGCCTAGTCTAGTCTAGTCTAGTCTTCTCCTGCTCAAGCAGGAGAACCTATACCAGTGATGGCTAACCTTTTTTGCCCTCACGTGCCAAAAGCGGGGGGGGGGGGGGGGGGG
>WNWU01000070.1:1267697-1316441 GCA_012654045.1 Ptyas mucosa
CCCGTGCTTCCCCCGTTTTTGGCACTGTGGGCTCAATAGGCCCGGTTTTTTGCCCTCCCCAGGCTCCAGAGCCTTTCTAGGAGCCTGGGGAGGGTAAAAATGCCCCCCCCCAGGCCCTCTGGAGGCCGGAAAAGGCCTGTTTGCCGACTTCCAGTGGGTCCAGAAAGCCCGAAAATCAGCTGGCCGGCACATGCATGTGCATCGGAGCTGAGCTTGTGTGCCCAACGATATGGCTCCGCGTGCCATAGGTTCCCCATCACGGACCTATACCATTTCAGATAACTGACTGTCCAGTCTCTTCTTAAAAACCTCCAGTGATGGAGCATCCACGATTTCTGGTGGCAAGCAGTTCCACTGGTTAATTGTCCACCCTGTTAGGAAGTTTCTCCTTCATTCCAGGTTGCTTCTCTCCTTGATCAGTTTTCCACCCATTGTTTCTTGCCCTGTTTCTCTGGTGCTTTGGAGAATAATTTGACTCCCTCCTTCTTTGTGGCAGCCCCTCAAATACTGGAAGACTGCTATCGTGTCACCCCTAGTCAGTTGCTACCGGTTCTCCCCGGTTCGGGAAAGCCGGTAGTGGAAATATTCATAGGAGAGAGAACCAGTTCGCTATAAATGTCAGTTTGACCCTCCCCTGCGCTATACCTACCTTTATTTCCTTTGTTTTTTGGTCAGCTGTAAGGCGCGGCTGAGGGGATTGCCGTGCTTCAGCTGTTTTTTTTTCCTAATGTGCTTGCACGAAGCGCAAGTTCGGCAATCACGCGCAAAGAGCATGCACGATGCAAACCGGTGGTAAAACAGATTAGAACCCACCACTGCCCCTAGTCCTTCTTTTCTGTAGACTGGCCATACCCAAATACTACAGCTGTTCTTCATATGTTTTAGTCTCCAGGCCTTTGATCATCTTAATTGCTCTTCTCTGCACTCTTTCTAGAGTCTCAACCTCTTTTTTTAATAGATGAATAGAATAGAGTAGACACACAAGGAATTTGTCTCTGGTGCAGAAGCTCCCCATGTAAATGCAGAGCAACAAAATAATACAGGTAGTCAATTTACAACAGTTAGTGACAAACTGTTCAAAGTTAATGATGGTTCAAAGTTACAACTGAAAAAAGTGACTTATGACAGAGATACCCAATTCCTGCAACCGTTCTTTACATGTTTTAGCCTCCAGCCCCCTAATCATCCTGATTGCTCTTCTCTGCACTCTTTCTAGAGTCTCAATATCTTTTTTACATTGTGGCAACCAAAACTGGATGCAGGATTCCAAGTGTGGTTTTACTAAGGCTTCTAAAGCGGTACTAATACCTCACACGATCTTGATTCTATGCCTCTGTTTATGCAACCCAGAGTTCTATTAGCTTTTTTTGGCTGCTGCTGCTGCACCAAAAGCTGGCAGCAAACGTCTAATATTACATCCCAGGGAAATTGGTTATTGCATGTAACCGCTTAACTGCATATCATTTAATTAATTTTTATTTTGCCTTCTTGGCCCAATTCTCTCTGAGAAAACAAACTCCTTTGTTTTGTCCCATCCTTTTCTCTTTAGTCTACGGCTCAGTTTAGCAGCAAGGATGAGATCCTCCTCACGTTGGAGAAGCACGGAGGCATTTGTGATTGCCAGGTGTCAAGGTCTGTTTCCTGTTGGGCGTCCTTTGTCCAGGCAGTGCTTTGATAAATCCCAGCCAAGCGATGTGGCTTTTGACTTGAAGAGTATAACCCTATTATATATTGCATACTTTTATCCTACCTCTCATTTTATAATGGGATCTCCTCCGTCCTTCACAGGGAGGCTAATAGGAGATTCTGTCATTTGAGTTTCGTTTAAGTGATGCTGTTTCTCACCCAACAGTTTTAAGGTTCTTTGTTGCGGGGTCTTAAACGTGCCTTTGCACCCTAGATGAAGACCCTGCTACCCCAGTAGAACACGAAACCAATTTTGCTCTTCTTTCAGGGATACCACAATGTATGCCGTTTCTGCAGATAGCAGGGGCCTTGATGCCATGGTCAGTCTGTTGGCTGATGTAGTTCTCCAACCCAGACTGTCAGGTAATCTAGTAAATAAAAAAATAATAGTTTAAAAAAAAGTAGATTGGCAGGTGGCATCGTCACAGAGTCTTCTGTGCATGAAGAGACGAGAGAGAGAGAGCAAGAGCCAGGCAGGATTTCTCTGCCCCACCTGAACGCAAATTGCGTTGCTGTAAAGGTATTAGTGATTTCTGCCAGCAGAGAACGTAGTGCAGTGGCATAATTTGGAAGGACAGGAGTGGGAGAGACCAAGATGGCGGGAAGGGCATAGGTGGGTGTGCCTAATCAAATATATCAGCTGGGAAGGAACAGGTTGATTCTGTGGGATTTGGTGGGTGAAAATTGGGAGCAATTTTCTTCCCCTTCCAGGGGATTTGGGCTGTTGTCCCTTGGGAGGAGGTTGGTCCCAGATCCAAAGGGTTGGCTTCTCTTGGCAGATGAGGAAATCGAGATGACTCGTATGGCGGTGCGCTTTGAGCTGCAGGACCTGAACATGAGACCTGATCCAGAGCCGTTGCTGACCGAAATGATCCATGCAGTAAGGCCCTCTGGCATTCTGCCCCATGAAGCCCCTGAGCCCTTCAGTGGCCTCCTCCTAATCTCCTGTCTTGGGGGAAGGACGTTGTTATCAGCGTGCCAAGAAAGGCAACCCCTAAGTAATTTGAGGGGCCCATGGTGGCTTCCTCAGTCTTGAAAATTCCCTTTCAACGATGGATGCGGGACCGAAAATAATTTTCAGCAGAAACACAAGTTTGTCCTTTTTTTTATGATAAGCAATGAGGTTCATTATGTGAGGTGGGGCACAATAAGATAAAAACATGTCTTGTTTTGCTAATGCATTGTGTTCCTGCCTGCAATCTGGGAAGTGAAAGGAAACATTCAGTCCGGGGGTATGCAGCTTTGAGGAATGCAAAGTCAAAATGGGGCATTGTGTGAGTGTGAGTGCGCACGCTGCCCCCCAAAAGCTGCATCTTTCCTTCCAACTGACAGGGTGTGACACTGCTTCAGAGGGGTGTGGGTCTCCTCTTTGAGGAGGTGCCTCATCTGCTGCTATGTTGGCTTTGGGTCCAAAGTGTTTGACACAGAACTGCTTGCCGGCCCTGACGTTGAAGATTCCTTCAAAGAGCTGAGAAGCAAGATGTTCTCAGTAGCTCAGGGATCAGGGAGACCTGGCTTCAAATCCAGGTTTATCTCACAACTCAATGAAAGTGGAATCATTGCATAATGCTTAGAAAAGCCTTTAGGTGCACGCGGCCAACCGTAATCCTAAACCGAGGAAGAGAGGTCACAAATGTTTTGTCATTGCCATGTTTGTGGTGTTGTTGTTGTTTTTTGAAAATCATAGTGTTTGTCCTGATCTCCCACAGGCAGCCTACAGGGAAAACACTGTGGGATTGAACAGGTTCTGTCCTGCAGACAACATTGAGAAAATTGACAGGACGGTCCTCCACTCGTACCTGAGGAATTACTACACCCCCGACAGGATGGTGTTGGCTGGCGTGGGGATTGAACACCAGCAGCTTGTGGACTGTGCTCGCAAGTACTTCCTGGGAGCTGTTCCGGCGTGGGGAAGTGGGAAAGCCGAGGATGTGGACAAGTCAGTCGCCCAGTACACGGGAGGGATCCTGAAGGTGAGGAAGGGAAGGCAGCCTCTGCTTTTCTTGCCAAGCTCTGCAGAAGCAGCAGGAAAACTAACCTGCAGCTGGAGTTCAGTTCAGGGCCAGGACTCGTTATTGGCACATTGGGAAGCAAAACCTCCTTTGCGTCTCTTGGGTTTCCTAAAGTGATTTGTTATGATTTAAAATGGGGTTTAAAGTGGCCTTAAATGTGTTCTCAGAGCAGCTAAAACAAAGTTAAAGTGATAAAAAATCTGGGAAGGATGTGCCGTGCAGGCCGTCCTTGACTTATGACTGTTCGTTCAGTGACTCTTTGAAATTGCGACGGGTGAACGAAGGGACTTGCAACCTCCCACCTCAGTTTATGGCCATTGCAGCAGCCCTGCAGTCACGTGATTGGCAGCCCATTTGCACTTATGATGGGCTGCCAAGCACCCTGCAGTGTTGTGATGCCACTTGTAATCTTCCCTGTTTGTTTCCTCAGAAAGGCAACAGAAAAGCCGACAGTAAAAGTTGCCAGGTGCTGCCCAGGACTCCCTCTGGTTGCTGGGAGCTGAAACCCTTTTTAGGATAGACTTTTTTCAGCCATCCTCTGACAGGGGAAGGTCTGCCTGCCAGGTTAATTTCACCTGGCACATGGGGCAGAATCCCTCCTGCAAGCAGCCCTTAAGAGCAAAACGCTGCTTGTAGAGAGACCAGGTAACGCTTCTGCTGTCAATGGGGCTGAGTGAAGAAGACCCTCCGTGCCAGGGTTGTCCATCTGATGGATTTCGCCCTGTGTGGGGCAGAGTCCCTCTGCAAGCCACCCTTCTTCTCTCGGGCGTAGGCTTGAAAACATGGGCATGGTGAAAGCCAAGAGGGATCTTTGCTTGCTGCATGGAGCTGCATTTGCCTGTGCTTTGCTAAATCCTGCTTAGTCCCAAAGGTGCTTTTTCTGGACTTTCTTGGCTTTTCTTTTGAAGGCGTTTTGCTTCTCATCCAAGAAGCTTCTTCAGCTCTGACTGGATAGTGGGGAATGGAAGGATTTATATTCCTTGCAGACAGCTGGTCCTTTGCATCCTTTTAGAGGTCGTTGAGGTCACCTGGAGGTTTATCTGTGTCCTCAGGGTCACCTGAGTGGAGCTCCTGGTTCCTGTAGTCTGCAATTTTTCCTCTGGGAATCGATTCCTACTCCCACACCATTCCAAGGGTCTTCATCCCAAATTGTATAGCTAAACATCTGTAGAGATTCTCTGTCATCCAGGTCATAGTTGTCCCAAAGGTGCTTTTTCAAGAGGCAACTGGACTATACATCCTTCCATTCCCCACCGTCCTGTCCGAGTTGAAGAAGCTTCTTGGATGAGAAGCGAAACATCTTCAAAGAAAAAACAAACTCCAGTTGCCTCCTGAAAAAGCACCTTTGGGACAACCATGACCTGGAGGACTGAGAATCTCTGCAAATCCTGCTTAGCTTTTGCCACGGACTTCTCCAAGCAGTCCGTAAGGGCATTACAACTAGCTGACAGATGGATTTTGCCCTGTGTGGGGCAGGGTCCCTCCACAAAGAGGTCCTCCTGCTCTCAGACCCTGGCTGGCAAAGCTTTTCCCCACCTTTCGAAAAGATGCCTTTTGTTGGTTGGCAGCAAATTCGATCTTTCTGAAGCGGAGAAAGCAGAAAATGGGATAATTGGAGGGACAATATTAAATTACAGTCCAAAGGAAGAGATCTTCTCTCTTAGAATCAGAATGTCTTGGGCCACTTGTTGAGTGACGCAATCATGTGGAAGCCTCACTTAATGCCCATCCCAACCTGCGACCCTAATGGGCAGGCTCCATTACGGTCGTAAGTCAAGGTAGTAGTAGATTTTGTGCCTCTTCCAAGGTGAACATAAAGAGCCACTCGCAACTCTACAAGGCAGTCCAAGTATTAAAAGCAGTAAAAAACACAGTTTAAAAAGCTGAAGGTTAAAAGGGAGCTCCAGAGCAGGGGTCTCCAACCTTGGCAACTTTAAGCCTGGCGGACTTCAACTCCCAGAATTCCACAGCCAGGAATTTAAGACCGCCAGGCTTAAAGTTGCCAAGGTTGGAGACCCCTGCTCTGGAGCCAATAGCCAGCTAGTCACACAAAAGCCAAATTCCCATGGAATCTCTCCCTCTCTCTGCAGCTGGAGAAGGACATGTCAGACGTGAGTTTAGGGCCTACCCCCATCCCAGAGTTGGCCCACATCATGATTGGACTAGAAAGCTGCTCGTTTCTGGTAAGCATCCATCCACTTCTGGCTACGGTGGCCCTTTTTGCTTGGACATCCAAGTGACCATCTTGTTTGGCTTCCCTGCTCCAGGAGGAAGACTTCATCCCCTTTGCTGTCTTAAACATGATGATGGGGGGCGGTGGCTCTTTCTCTGCTGGAGGCCCCGGCAAAGGCATGTTCACACGGCTATACCTCAACGTCCTCAACCGGTACGTCCCTGGGCTTCTCAGAAGGAAGAGCTTTACTGCTAAGGGCCAGGAGCAGAGACCAGCTGACGGGGGGCAGGGAAGGGCACTGTCACATTCCTGCGTGGGACCTTCAGTTTGGGGGGAGTGTCCAAAGAGAAAGGAGTAAAAATGTGTAGCCAGTTTACACATTTAAATTAGCTTTAATTTAAATAAAAGCATAATTAGCTTTTATTGTGTGTGTGTTGGAGAGGGTTGGCTAACCCAGCAGTGATAGAGCTCCAGGGTCATTCTAAGCCATAAATTATGGTTTTACAAGCGCCGCAGTGGTTAGAATGCAGAACTGCAGACTATTTCTGCTGCCTGCAATTTGCTGGTTCAAATCCCACCAGCTCAAGGTTGACTCAGCCTTCCATCTTTCTGAAGTCAGTAGAACGATTGTTGGGGGCAAGAGGCTGATTCTGTAAACCGCTTAGAGAAGGTTGTAAAGTGTGAAGTGCCATATAAGTGCTATTGCGATTGCTACAAACAGACAACAGAAAATCTAAACCTAGTAAACCCCTTTGGCTTATCACAGTCTTTGAACCAGGCCTGTAGTTTGAGCCCTACAAGGTAGACCAAATGAAGAGACAGGCACCATGTAGGCCTAAAACTACTTTTATTCCAGTGTTTATAGGAGCAGAATCTTGCAAGTCTGAATGTGCTTCCCACCCTCCCTCTTCATGTGAATTGGGGTTGCTGCCGTAAGCATTTTTGTAAAACTCTATCCTGGTGTGAGCTTAAGCCATGTTGATCTGTTTGTTGCTGTGGTAACGGATCCTCCCTCAAGGCCATCCCCTCTGCTCTCTACACTCCGTCACCACCACGATGGGCAGCAAAGAGCATGTCTGTTAACTTGAAGGGTCCTGAGAATGTCCCCTAAGCCAGGCAAACTCCTTGGGGCCGAAGTCTCCTGCGCAATATGTGACTTGTGTTCAGTGCTTGACCCCACTCCAGCTTCCCAGGACTTTTCACATTTCCCATTCTGCCCAGGGTGGGGATCGATAGATGGGCGTCACCAGCACATTGAGATACTTCATCCCAGACGAATGGGAGACCTTTCTCTCATAGACGCTAAGCTCCATTGGAGAGCGGGCTGAGCCCTGAGGGCCCCCCCGATGCTCCAGGCGAGTTGAACCTTCTCCATGTAGCCCCCCAGGGAACCATCCACTCCAGGAGAAGGAGAGCGACCATATTATGATGGCCCTCATCGCAGCAGTCCAGGAGAACTCTGGTCACGAGTCTGGAAGGCTACTGAGATAGTCGTACTGCCACCCTCCAGGCTCAGTCCATTGATGGGAATGACCTGCATGGTTTCCATCCCACCCCAGGCTTGACTCCTGATTGCTCTGGGTCCAGCCCTTTGTGGTGACTGACCAGCCCTTTTCTTGACAATCTCCAGACAGGCACCTGGAATGGCAGATCCACAGTGGGCCTTTTCCGTGTTCTCACAATAATTGCAGCCTGAGTGAAACAGAGGAATGAATGTATCTGCGAGTTTGGCAGAATTCTTCAGGAATCTGACCGGCTGATACCTTTGGCTTTTCCTGGGCCAGTCGGTGGCTGGGGCTGATGGGACATGTGGTCCGACTTTTGAGAGGACCCATAGTTATGAGAGGCTCTTAGGGAACCCTGCAAGGCTGCCAATATTCACCCCTGTCCTCTTCTCTGCTTCTCTCTCCCAGGCACCACTGGATGTACAATGCCACCTCCTACCACCACAGCTACGAGGACACCGGCCTCCTGTGCATTCACGCCAGCGCAGATCCCAGACAGGTGAGCTGGTCCTCAGAATGGATCCCTCGGCCTGTCAGGCATGTCCTCTTAGCCAATTGGAGATTGGGCTGCATCTACCAGGCCAGCAGGCGAGGGAGGGGGGGAGGGAGCAGCCTGGCGAGGGGGAGACCTCCTTTCCTGCCCTCACCCCAGAGGCCTCCCCCAAAGCTCTCCACCCTTCAGGAAGGGGGAGGCCTTGAACAGAATTGGTTCTCACGTCTACGTCTCCGCCTCGATTGCAGGTCCGTGAAATGGTGGAGATCATTACCCGGGAATTTGTTTTAATGGCTGGAACCCTGGGAGAGGTAAGAGGTCGGGGAGGAGGGTTTATGTTGGGGCTTTGGGGTCGGATGAGAGGCTGGAGCAACCCCATTGCATCTCCGTCTAGATTGAGCTGGAGCGGGCCAAAACCCAGTTGCGGTCCATGCTGATGATGAACCTGGAATCCCGGCCGGTCATTTTTGAGGATGTTGGGAGGCAGGTCTTGGCCACGGGAGGGAGGAAGCTACCACAGGAGCTCTGTGTCCTGATCGGTAAGTGACAGGCTCGGCTTCCTAAGTTGCGGCTCGATGGAGCCTTCCCTCTGAGGTGAGGAAGTTTGGGGAGGGGGCCTTGGTTTCTGAGTCTGCTGCCGAAGTGAGCCCACCTCCCCTGCTTTGCTGCCCAAAACCCCCTTGTGGAATTTCACCGGCCTCCCCAACTGGAGTGGCTTCCCCTTGGACTTTCTCTCGCTCCGCTCCTGTGTCTCTGGGCCCATTCTCCGTTGATTCTGATGGGCCAGACTGGGTGGCCCATATTATAGTAGTGGAGCAGCCTTGTGTGGGAGCCGGTGCCACATGGAGCCGCACAAACTGATCCCGGTGGCCTTTGTTTCCCTCCTGCACAGGCAAAGTGAGTGCCAGTGACATCAAACGGGTAGCAACGAAGATGCTGCGGAAGATGCCGGCAGTTGCCGCCCTGGGGGACTTGCGGGAGCTGCCCAGCTACGAGCACATCCAAGGTGCCCTTTCCAGCAAGGACGGGCGGCTTCCCAGGGTCTACCGGCTGTTCCGTTAAAGTGGCGGCTGCCCCACCGAGACGTTTGGCCGAGACAAGCCATTGCTTGCCAAGAGGCTTCTCAACTGCCAGGGTGCGCACCTCGGGCATCGGAGGAGGGTGGTTGGCAGAGCCACATGTCTGTTCCAATTCTGTTCATCCTCAAGATATAACTTATTTTGTGAGACTCAAAACTAAATGAGAAGATGGAGGCCCCGACGGTTGAAGAGAGCTGCTCCTACAAATCAGATTGCTATTTTGGTATTTCAAATTCCTGTCCTTGTTGTCTTGAATTAAGGGACAATTAAGTCTGAGCCCAAGGCCTGGTGCAGTCCATGCCGAAGAATACAGATAAAAAGAGTTAATAAGGGTGCTACGCTGTGGTATGTTGACTTTCTTTCCAAAATTAAGTTTAAACTCTGGTAAATCAGATTGCAATTGTATTTGGAATTGGTAGCAACAAAACTGAATTTCAAGATTGGTAGATTTATTCAGTCTACGTTGCGTCTTTAATTGCAATAGACAAGTTTTTTCTGTTATTCTTGACCCAAGATGAAAACTTTTCCCCTATAGATAGTCCTTGACTGAGGACCACAATTTGAAGCAGAATTTCTGTTGTAAGTTGTCATAAAGTGAGGCATCATGTGACAGGAATGGGACAACTCGGCACAACTTGCTGCGGCCAACTCACCATGGTCAACTCTCTGCAGGACAATTTTAACACTTCTATTTAATTATTTAAAACAAATAAAAATTTTAATTCTTGCCATTCACATTTTATTCTGCCCCTCCTTCTGCATCCTTTCTTTCATGATTCTATCCCATCATTTCTCTGATACCAGTGAGTTGTCTTGCAGCAAATTGGCTGTGGTGAGGTAGCCACGGCGAATTGTCATAGACCCTCATGTGATCGGATCTGACTTCACAACCATCTTTACGGTGGGAGTAACTCAAGTCATAGCAGTCGTAAGTGTGAATCCAGCTGTTATTTTTGCCAGAAAGTGCTAAAAAAAGGTCACAAATCACATTTGTGACTGGGCTGCTACAACTGGTTGTACATGAGAGCTAGTTGCCAAATGCTCAAATTGTGGTGATGTGACTACAAGCCGAGTGAAGGTCATTAGTTCAAATTTAGGTTATAACTGACTTTTGGAGGCTATCATTAATTTGAGCCATCAAGTCGAGAAGTACCTAGAATGCTCTAGAACCACATATATGGCATTGTTATTGGTACAGTTCATTGTGCATTTAATGCTTGTCCTCCCAGCCTGGTGAAAACCTATTCTGCAGGGAAATAGACCCTCCTCTCGTACTCTTGCTAGCTGATAAAATCCTTTTTCAATGCAAGCAGGAATTTGTTGAGATGAAAGGATTCTGGTCTAATTGCAAAGGCAGGAGAGGACTGAAAACAGCCTGAAGCATCAGCTAAATAAATACCCAGTTACCTTCCTGTTCCTCTTCCCAGCCTCCTTGTCCTCTTCAACAGGATGGCTGATGGCTCATCCCATGGGGGAGCAAAGGAGATGCTGGGGTGGAACCTTGGTTGCATTTACTATACTTGGCATTTGCTGTGAAGCACAACTTCTGTGGGGGTTTGGTAAGGAATCGAACCCAGATTTCCTTCATGGAGTTGCCACATTGCAGGCTGGAAGAATGCTCTGGGACAGGGGTCTCCAACTTTGGCAACTTTTAAGACTTGTGGACTTCAACCCCCAGAACTCTGAGAACTGAGATCCACAAGTCTTAAAGTGGCCAAGGTTGGAGACCCCTGCTCTGGGATACAGCCCTCTGCCACAATCCAGTGCTACAAGCAACTGTGTATGTTATACGTTCTGAATTAATACGTTATACGTTCTTGCAATTAATGCTTATGTCCCATAAAGGGGAACGGGAAAACTTGTATTGCATGTTGAAAATATTGGACTTCCACTGATGAGGATTTAAATTAGCGCCAGGTAGGAATACAGGTGTATCAGCAGTGCAGAGATTAAAGAAGCAGGCAACACTCTACGGACACATTTTAAAGTTCTGGATCATCCTTTTATTTTAAGAAATTCTGAACCCAAACACAATCCAGGAAAATGATGGAGGGAAAAACATTTCTAACGACTTATCAACCATTGGCATCAGCTAAAAATGGGCCTTCGCTATTGAAAATACTGACTTTTGCAGCCACTCAAGGCCCTACGGTGGAGTGAAACTGGTTTCCGCTTTTTCTTTAAGTTAATGGATTTTTTTAAAAATGTAGCTGGTGGAAGCTGGCTTGTCTTGATTGAAGGTAAGAAACCCACTCTATAAACTCCCATGCTGGTGCTTTCTGAGTCTTCCCATGCCCCCCTGGCATTTCAAGGACCTTTCTGGGATTCTTAGGAAAAAATGTGGGTTTAGGGGATCAAATCAGACAGTGCGTAATTCACTTCCGAGCTGCAGCTGAACAATACAAGGCTTAGAAAATGTGTTCCTTTGTTCCCAAAATGATCCTCACACGTGCCTCCCAAACCTAAGAAATGTTTATGGCTGGTGTAAATGCCAACAGCCTGCAGGATTATTCCAGGACCCTCCTCAAGCAACAGGATACAGGAGCAGGAAGATGCTACTACACGCTTGGTAAACCTTGATCCAACCCCTTGGCTGCCCAGCCGTTTCCAGCCTCAAAAGAGCCCTTCGCTTTTGGGGCCCTGCTGAAGGCCTCCCAGCCAGGTTTCAGAGAAGGCCTGGTCTGCAAGCTCTTTCACTGGCCTCAGAAGTTCTTGGGTGCGTTTGGTCAGGAAACGGAACAGACAGCGCTGGATTTCTGGTTTTTCAGGGCTTGTTTTTTCTGAAGTTGCCTCGTGATCCGTCTCTTTATGCCAATCAAATAAAGTTCTCGATCAAATAGGCCCGCAGCCAGTGGGATGCTGTAGGTGAATGGGACAAAGCACAATCCAGCTGGTGAAAATGTTAACATCCGTACTATGTTGTTTTACAATCTGCGCGACCCATTCCAATAGTCGGGCATCCTAATTATTCCTCATTTCATCTTTGCACAGCCTGGAAACACTATCAGTAATTAGATTAAAATGACAACTCCACCCCACCCCACCCCAAATTGGGTCAGTAACCTTTCCACACAATGTGGACCGCTGTGCAATGGCACGGATGCCAAAATAAAAATGTGTCTTAAAAAAGAAATGGATCACAAGATCTTTCTAGGTTTGGCTATTCCATGAGATTTTGAATGGCGAAGAATAGCTACAGATACAGAGGACTGTATTCTTTTAAGTAGAGGTTAGGGTGCAAACCCCAACTGCATAAAATGGTGGATTTTACATCCCTCACTCAGCCCCAGTTCCAGTTGTTAAGGATTAAGGGCAGTTCAGCAGGAGAGTCCAGGTACGGGGTGGCCGATGCCTCTCTGCCTTCTGACGGGTAGGGTGGTTTAGTGCTGACAGATAGTCAGAACTCGAACCGAAGTGTTGCAACGCAGGAACGTTGGGAGGATGAAGCCTTTCCAAAAGGCAGCCCCTGCCGCCCCTCTTAATGACCGTCGTACTCACTTGTCCCTCCCGGGTCTCACTTTGACACGGAACAACCCGTAGACAGGGCGGTGATCGGATGTCCTGATCCCAAAGCAGGCCGAGTACTTCACAGCATGGATTTCATTCCGGTGGCGGCTTCGATAGATGACCCGGTCCTGGAGAAGGGAGAGAGAGAGAGATGAGCAGAGCACCCGCTGACAAAGCTAACTAGAAAGGCTCTCTGGCTCCTGGGCAAACGGATCTGCCTTCGCTCTCTGGCGCAGAGGCCTTCCGGAAGGTGTGACAGGCAGGAGGACACAGCCTGGGACACTGCAGAACCTCGAGCTGCCATGGATGTGACTCTGGGGAGAAAGCTTTGAGGCCTGCCTTTTATTCCTTTTAGCTAGCCAAAGCTCTGTGGTTACTTAATCATAGTGGGATATAAATGGAACAGAACACGGAAGAACAATTGGAAGGGACCTTGGGGGGAGGGAGGCGGCCGCATGCAAAAGACGAGGACGATGCTTAAGGAGCACCTGGGAGGTTTGAAGAGGCACAATGAGAGACCGCCTCTAGTGGCTTCAGGAACGTGTCCATGTTCTCTTGGCGCAATACAGAAGGCAGAACTAGAGTCACTTTATAGGGGAGATGGGTGGCATAAAAATTTAATGAACAAATTAAGCAAACTCACAAGTTTCTCGCCTTCTCGCCCAATGCCTTTAACCACTACACCAAAAGTAGCACTTGCATAAGGAAAAGGTAACCCAATTAAGTCATCCTTGTAACTTTTTTTTTTTTTTGGCCAGGCAGGCTTATATTGCCTTTATCCCAAAGCCTCTAGGCCAGTGCAGGCAAGCTTTTTGGCCAAAGTATGTGGGGGGGGTGTGTGTCTTCCACTCTCACCCTCTCCCTCCAATGCACACAGCCTTCAGAGGCAGGAAGTTCTCTTCCCTCAAAGCTGATTTGGGGGAGGGGGGGCATGGCTGAAGCCTTCTCGTCCATCACACCATCTTTTGGTACCTGACTCAGGTTTGGGGGGGGGAGGGGGAGGTGTGTTTAACAGAGTAGACACACATCAAGGTGACCCTGGCATTCCATCTCCCTCCTCGTCCTTCTATACTCTTAGCCAGCTTGCTAAGCAGCTGAGTGGTAGGCATGGTGGGCGAAAGAAAGAAAGTCTGGCCTGGCTATGGGAATTGGGGACAGAAGGGTTGCCTTCTGGGTGCCCTTTTCGGCTGGAGGGGTTTCTCGGGAGGGGGCAGGGGAGGCCTGTTTTCTTGCTCCCCCCCCAAACCCTTACCGTATACGAAGGCGTCCTCTGCTTGGAGGTTGTGTCATAGGTGTCCTGTCCAACATCAAACTTGTAGGAAGGACGGAAAAAGATGGGGGCCTCTTGGAACCCCTTAAATACAGAACCTGTGCAAAGAGCAGATCAGGCAAGTCAAAGGACTGAACCGTAAATCCCAGCCTTAAGGACGCGAAAGGCTTTGGTAACACGGATCAAGGTAAAAGCCTCCCAGGCGGACAAAGAGTGAGCCAAGGTGGTGTTGGGTTGGAAGGCCCCTCCCCCCCACTGTCCCAGGGGACTCCTCTTCTGACAGGCCACCAGTCTCACCTCTCAGGTTGTGGCTAAATCAAATGTGGGGGTAATTAACTGGGTATGGCTCAATAGCCCCCCAACATCTGGAAGTGTCCCCCAGCCCCTCCTCTCTGACAATTCCTCAGGTGTCAGCCAAAGGAGAGGAGATTGGCCAGGAGCCAGGTGTCTCCGATCGGTCGGAGAGTGATGAGGGAGACAAGTTGTGGTTCGACCCACGTCAGCGTCGGCGTGCTAAACGATCACAGCAGATGAGGAGGCGTGCCAGGGATTAAGCTGAGTCACTGGACCACACCCCACAGGCTATATAAAGGAGGGGGGTGGCCGTTTAGATTCTGTGACGGACAAAGTTAATTCTTGCAAGTTTCTTTGGTGCAAAGCCTCAATCTGCTGAAGGATTGTGAATTGGACTGTTTTTTCCCAGCCGGTGTGTATTGCATTTGTTATCTGGTGGAGGAACACCCCCCTTCTTGTTATAGTAAAGAACTTGGCAGCCGGTTCCCATAGTGCTGCCAAGCCTCTGATAACGGAACGTTTGTGTGTGCCAATTATTTAACCCTCGACTGTCTGTGTGGGTTTGTGTGTGTGGAGGACGGGGACAGAACACAGATATGTGCCAATATGATATTTCCAATAAAAGTAATCTTTGAGGAATTTAATTGCCTCAGAGTCTTGCTTGCAATGGATTTATTACTTGGAACCCTGACATTAAACCGAAGCATCTTGACACACATGGAAAATAGGAAAGGGCTCCTCACCAGTCTGCATTTCCTTCAACAGCTGGTCATGCTGCAGCAGCACCGACACGTCCAGGGCCTGGCCATGGTTGAGCATCTGTTCTACCACCTCCCGGTCCTCATTCAGGCGGAAGTTGAAATCTCCGAACCAGAAGACGTGGTCGAAGCGGCTCGTGACGTCTGCTGCAGAACACCCAGCAAAGGAGGGGGAAGAGAGTGGAAAAGAGGAAACTGATCAAAGAGAGAAGCAACCTGGAATTAAGGAGAATATTCCTAACAGGGAGGACAATGAACCAGTGGAAGAGAAGTTGCCTCCGGAAATCGTGGGCGCTCCATCTCTGGAGGTTTTTAAGAAGGGACTAGACAGCCACTTATCTGAAATAGTACAGGATCTCCCGCTTGAGCAGGGGGCTGGACTAGAAGACCTCCAAGGTCCCTTCCAGCTCTAGTCTATTCTAAAGAGGCTGCAGCAGTTAAGACGAAGCCTTCCCCAACCGCTTGCACAGAATTCCTAGGCTGACCCAAGGCTGACCAAGAGGCTTGAGGGTGAAATTCATTCCATTCAAAGCTTCCAAACAAAGCAACTGAAACTAAAACTGCTTCAAGTCTGAACTCTGAATTTCTGTACAGAGTCTCCTCGATTTACGACCACATTTGAGCCCAATATTTCCCCTGCTAAACCAGTTTTTGAGATTTGCCCAATTTTACAACCATTTTTGCCACAGCTGTCACCTGAATCACTGCAGCTGTTAAGTTAGCAACATGGTTATTGTGTGATCTGGCTTCTCCATTGGCTTTGCTTGTCAGAAGGGCACAAGAGGATCACGTCACCCCAGGACACGGCAACCGTCATAAATACATGCCAGTTGCTAAGCATCTGAATTCTGATCACATGTCCATGAGGATGTTGCAATGATCATAAGTCGAGGACTGTCTAAATTCTGAATTTCTGTGTGACTTTGTCACATTTTTTAAAACACAGTGACCATAACCTGCCACCATTTGCCATCTCAGTGCTAATCTCAGCAACTTTGAAATGCATGGATTTCAATTCCCAGAATTCTTAGCGATGGCCTTGCTGGTTGGGGAATTCTGGGGTTAATATAGAATTCTTTATTGGCCAAATGTGATTGTACACACAAGGAATTTGTCTTCGGTGCATAAGCTCTCAGTGTACATAAAAGATATCACTGATAAATCATGATCATAGTCATCATAAAAATGAATCATAAGATACAACACTTAGTGATAGTCATAGGATAGTAAATAAGCAGAAATCATACTAGGAAACTAAATAAAGAGTAGAATTGGAACTAGAATTAGAATAGAAATAATAGAAGTAGAAATAGAATAGAACAGAAATAGAATTCTTTATTGGCTAAGTGTGATTGGACACACAAGGAATATGTCTTTGGTACATAAGCTCTCATTGTACATAAAAGCTATAAGTGGTAAATCATGATCATAGCCATCATAAAAATACGTTCATCATAAATCATAAGATACAACACAGTGATAGAACGAACATAAATTGTACTAGGAAATAAAACAATATAAATCGTAAAGATACAAGCAACAAAGTTTTAGTCGTAAGTAGAAAAAGAGGTAGGTAATAGGAAAGATGAGAATAATAATAATATTAATACAATCTTACTAAATAGTTTGACAGTGTTGTGGGAATTAGTTGTTTAGCAGAGCGATGGCATGTGGGAAAAAACTGTCATCACTAAATAAATCACTAAATAAAGCCCACCCATCTCAAAATTGCGTTCCTTCTAACGTTCCCTCTAAAATCTGATTTTATCGCTGGGACCTGCATTTTGTGCCGAGGCCAAATCAGTGACTTTCCAGAACACAAACCTTCTTTCTATTTGAAAGAGAAAGTTACATCCGCATATGAGAAAGACAGAAAATGAAAGCCGTGTTGTTCAAGTGCCAAGTTACTCACAGGAACTGGATCGATAGGGGTTGGTATCGGGAATGTTTCTGGGCAGCGAAAGAGCCTGGATGGTTTTGTGGTAATCCAGGACCCTCTCTGTGACTTTGCCATCTCCAGCTGAAAGAAAAGAAAAGAAAAGAGAAAAGAAGGATGCTTAGGGCAGGGTTTAGTGGGGGTGGTGGGTTTACAGATTAAGAGAGTTGGAAGGTCATCTAGTCCAACCCCCTTCACAAGCAGGAGACCATTTCTGACAGAGGACAGCCCAGCCTCTTTTTAAAAACCTCCAGTGATGAAGCTCCGACAACTTCCGAAGGCAACTTCTGTTCCATGGGTTGATTGCTCTCACTGTCAGAAAATTGCTCCTTATTTCCAGGTTGAATCTCTCCTTGTTCACTTTCCATCCATTATTCCTTGTCTGGCCTTCGGGTGCCTTGGAAAATAGCTTAACCCTCTTCCTCTGTGGCAGCCCCTCAAATATTGGAAGACTGCTATCCTGTCTCCCCTGGTCCTTTTCTTCACTCGACTAGCCAGGCCCAGTTCATCGTCTGTTTGAGCCTCCAGTCCCCTCATCATCTGCTGCATGATTGTGGACTTCACAAAGGCAGAGAGGATACCCAGATTTAGGCCTTGGGACTATAAAGGGGCAGGAATGTCTGGGGCTGTCCATTTCTTCGAAGACACAGCTTCCTCACTTTCTGCAGTAACTCTTCATCTCTACCTTACTTACATTCAACTGGGAACAGAGCATAAAGCAGGCAGTTCAACTGGCATACCTGTTCACAGAGCTTAGGGGGAAAAAAGCCTACTCTGACTCCAAGGAAAGCACGAGGGGAACTTGGGGAGATACTCACAGGTAAAGTGGGAAGTGATGAAAAGGAAGGACGTGCCGAAGAACGTGAAGCAAATTCCCAGCGCACCCTTGGTTTTGAACTGAGACACGATGCGCGTTGTCACTGTGGCGCATTCCACCTCTGTGGGAAGAGAGAAGCGGCACGGCCTGTCAACGAGTGCTCGGACCAGGCAGGGAGAGAACAAAAAGGCGGCTCTTCTCCTTAACACCTGGGGTGGAAAATGCTGCAATGCAATGACGGGCTTCAGTTCCATCTTCTAAGCCCGTAGCTTTCTCCCCACCAAATGGAAACAAGGCTCTCTGGTGATTCAGCCACGTTCCCATGGCCGAAGCGACTGAAAAGGCCCCTGGGAATTCATCCCCGGCCATCCATGCCTACCTGAGCAAAACCAGATGAGATCCCTTCGCAGGAAGAAGGACAGGTAAAGGACCCCGTGAGCAGCTGCGTAAGACATGACGTACTGAGGGCCCAACGTTGCCTGCAGGCGAATCTCCCACTCTCGCCTGCAGAAAGGAAGCAAAGCCAATTGGCCACGCGGTACTCGAGCAGCTCTGAGGTCAGCAGGCCCAATCCAAGCTCAGAAAAGACTTCTGGGGCCAGTCAGGCTGATTCAGAGGACACGGGATCTCCTGGAAGCACTCTTCACTCGCACGTCTTCCGGGTGCTTGGGAGGGACCCTCCATTTGGCTGTCAATTTCTGGCAGGGAACTGCCCGCCTTCACTCTTTTCCCGGATGCCAGCCTCTGGTCACGCCCACTGAAGGTTGCAGACAAATGAAGAGGAAAGGAGAAGACGGGACTAAGGTGACCAACGGACCCCTTGCAGCCTTCTCTCAAAGGAGGCCTTCGCCTACGAGATGCCTCGCCCGGATTTGACAGAAAGTTCTGCCTCGTTGCAAAAGGGGAGAGAGGACTTGCGACAGCCTTAACCCGTGGAGTGTAATGATCCTACTTGTGGTATGGTGATTCTCAGCAGGAAAGAGGAAGGGAGGGAGGGAGATGGGAATGGGAAGGAAGGAGGGATACAGGAAGAAAGGAAGGGTACAGGGAGGAAGGAAGGAAGGAAGGAAGGGTCCCTCAGCTACAAAGTTGCTTCTGTTTCCATACCTATCTGGACAGCCTTCTTGGATCCCTATCACATACATGTCCTGGGCATAATCAGGCTCAGACGGCAACAGGAGGTCATCCAGCACTTCAGGGAGTTCCTGCAAGAAAAAAAATGACCTTTCCAACTGTAGACGAGCCCTACAGGCCGATTGGAGGGCTCTTTCTGCCAACTGACGAACAAGAAATGATGCAGGTATCAAATCCATTTTTCTGCCTGCAGGATGCAAACACTTTTCTGTTCACCTGGACAAATGTGCCATTTTCTGATCTGGTTAGAAAATTACATAATCCACATTATTTGGAAGATTAAGGCGACTCTGCTCCTCCTGCTATCCCGTGCCCTACTTGTGAAATGATGCACAAATACTTGTTTCGGGTACACAAGCATTCTAACAAGGACAACTTCAAGTCCCATCTGTAACGTGGCAAAAACAAAAGAAGAGGCTCCCGTTTTCTTTAGTTTTCTCACCCACAGATCGCCTTGAGAAAGCTGGACTGACCCATCTGCTTCTCTCCACTCTTATATTACATTTCCCGGAAAAAAATATTTGTAAAAGAAAAGCTGAAAGGAAAAAAAAAACACTCCATGTCTGGGAATGGAGGAGCTGCAAGTGGATTTATGGAGCCTAAAATGCTGGTTAGTCCTGACAGGTTGCGCATACCCTCATTGAACATGCTTCCCAAATTGACTGCATTAAAATATGAGCTTGACATGCAAAACCAGAATCATATTACGCCACTGTCCAGAAATACCTGCAGAGGGCAAGTGTGCAGTAACGCTTTCCCAGGGAGAGAAGTTTGTGTGAACCCATACCTGCCAATTCTGTAGGCCGAGCTGAGCTGAGCCTTTATTTTTTTCCTGCTGGACTTTCCTATGAAAACTCTGGCGGTTAGAGAAGGACATTGACCCCTCCCTTCCTCACCTTCTGGCCCTGCATGTTCCAGGTGGCTACAAAGATGCCAATGTTGCGATCAGGAAAATACCGGTTCAGCTCTTCTGCTCCCAGGAGGGCACCACTAGCAAGAAGGCTGCCTTCCAAGTAGCTTCTGTAGAAAAGGATATTCTGTTTTGTTGTGTTAAGACAATCTAGAGGGTAGGTTTATAGGCTTGACTTACCTGTGGAAAGCCACCTAAGACTGAGAAGTCAAAGGCGTAAGAAAGGAGGAGGTGAGTCAGGCCTCTCTTAATTCCAAAGTCTCAGGGTAGCCTTGGCAAAGTTCTCCCCTGAAAGAAGCTCAGCTGGCATTGGGGGAGGGGGGGAAACACACAGAGAGATCTTCTTCAGTTCAGTGAGATGCAGCAGTTGCAATACTTGGGAGGACAAGATCATGAAGCCCACTAAGTGACTGGGGGCCAATCCTTATCTCCACATTTAACCTCCCTTGACAAAGCCGGTGCAAAAGTCCTCGTGAGGAAAAGAGGAGAATATTCTTTATTGGCCAAGTGTGATTGGAAACACGAGGAATTTGTCTCCGGTGCATAAGCTCTCACTGTACACGCAAGCAACAAGTGATATATTCGTAAGATACCAACAGGAGAAGGTCAAAGGATAATAATAATAATACAGTCCCACTACGAGGGTAAATATCCTTAGGCATAAGACAGTGCTGTGGAAATTAGCTGCTTGGCAGAGTGATGGCACAGGGGTGAAAACTGTACTGGGGTTTAACAAAAAGCAAAAAAAGGCAACCGAGTTTGCGGGGAATAGGGCTGCTCTTAAAAACACCCAAGTGTGAAGTTGTGTTGGCTTCAAAGATCATGAACAGCCTTCTGATTTGAGCCAGAAAAGTCCAGAAAAGAATTTTGCTAGAAGGACAACACAGAGCATGTAGAGCCGTCCATTCTCCTTGTTATTAAACACCGTCCCCAGGGGTGGCTGGGTCTCTCGGTTGCATTTTTTAAAGCCCTCCCAACCACTGCAAAGTAGGCTGGGTGGCTAGCCAGTATTTCTTTCCCCATTCTCCCTACCCAAAGCCTGGAATGAAAGGTGGGGACACACTGTGATGCAATCAGAATTATTCCACAATGAACAGGTTCTAACACATGCACAGCCCATTTCTGCTAGTTTTCTATCTCAACCAGGGATGGCTGCATGCACCTGAAGGACAACACAGCATTGAAATATAGTGCCCTCCTGTTATCAAGGAGCCTCTCTAGGACTTTGCCTTAATTTTAGAGAGGGAAGGGCTAGTCCATCCCACAGCCAGTGATTCCTGGACAGGGAGGCCACACAGAGCTCAGTGGTGTAACAGTCATTTTAGCCGCCTCAAGATTAAAACAGTGTCATATTCTTCACGAAACAGCATTCTCTTCCTCTAGAGCACAGGAGGATCAGCAAAAGAGCAGCGGGGGCTTCCTCGTCACATGCTACCCTATCCTTCTGTTGGCCGCTCTAAGGCTGAACCTGAGCTAGAGATCCTTCTCTTTATCCCAGGGATCTAAGCAGCTGGGCTGGGAAGGCAGGGCAGAGCAGCGTGTGATTCAGTAAGCAGATAACTTTCTAAAAGAAAATAAGCAAACCCTTATTATCCAAAAGTTATACGCTCAGAACTGGACAGGGATTTCCCAATACCATTATTGGAGGGGATATTAGGTTGCTGCTGAAGCATCCTTCTAAGAACCCCCTCTCCCACCCCCACCCCCACCCCCCCAAACACACACACACCCCTTTCCCATTCGGTGTTCAGATTTCCTTAAAGAAGAATTTGTCTTAAAAGAACTGCAAACGTCCATATTGGAGCAGGTGATTAGCGCCCTCGTGGTCTCCCTCCCTCTAGATACACACCTGTTTCGCACATCTGTGACACGGATGGGGGCCAGCAGGCTGAAGGTCGATTTGGTGGAGGCTGCCAAGCAGTGTTCGCAAGCCATCCCACGGCTCTGAAGCTGCGTGTCGCTCCAGCTGCTGCCTGCTCTTGGAAGCCCCCTCCGGGAGCCAAACTTGTACTCCACGCAATCTGGGTCAATCCGATTAGTTGTCCTCAGAGAAGGAAAGGAGCCTTCAAGTTCCAGAGGAGGCGGAGGCTGGGAGGCCAAGACCTTGGACAACTTCCGGGGCGAAGCTGAAAGGCTGGGTCTGCTTTGGCTGAGGTGGGGACCCTCGGAGCCCGGGTTCAAGTCGTGCCGAGGCCGCAGGTGGCGATGGTCGCCGCTGGAGGCGACTTCCTGCTTGGTGGGGCTCTCTCCCTGGAAAGACCCATCGGAGGAGCCCCCCTCAGTTGAATCAACCGAATTCCCCTGATTCATTCTGAAAGGCCTCCTCCGCCGGTGCCAGATCAGTTCGTCCAGAGACGACGTCCGCTCCAGCCTCGGTTTACGGGGAGGCTTTGGAGTGAATGACTGAAGCCCAGCTGGGCCTTGGGGTCCTTCTAACTGCAGTCTGAAAGGGTCACTGGAAAAGGGGAGCTTGATTTCTGGTGGGTCCTCGGAGAGATGATCCCCACTACTGCCTGCCTCTTTTCTTGGGGAGCAGCTGTCTTCCTTTGGCTGCAGGATTTGGGGCCCATCGCTTGAGAGGTGCTCCATTGTCTGCTAGGAGAATCCATTAGATGCCCCAACTAGAAGGAAGTCAAAGAACCGCTATTTCTTACGAGCCAAGTTTCCATCTCGGAGGAAAAACCTGAAGGGGAATAGGAGAAAAAAATGGTCAGGGAAGGAGCCCTAAAAGTGCTACCCAAGCTGGTGTGGCATTTCATTTTGTACTGCCCCTAGAAACGTTAATGATAGAGGTTAGCCAAGCCTTCTGCTTTAACTGCAAAATGTTGAGACCACCCAATGGATCCTCTCTCAAAAAGATGCGCCTAGTATTACTTGGGTAATTCCTATTTTAAAGATCAGAGGTTTTTGAAACAAATCAGAATTGCGGGAAATTATTATTAGGGTAGATTCATCTAGAAAAACACTATTCACCCCACGATGAACTAGATGGTGATGAAAATGCAAGACGCCCCTTAAATAGTTTATACACAGTCTTTAAAAGAGACTGTAGTTTATACCCAGCAAAGTATCAGGTATCAAGGCAGGGATATCAGCATGGGAAAAATATATTTATATTTTTGTATATAAATACATTTATATACATAAATGTTATCAATACACAACTGGTTATGGAGCACCGGGGAACTCCCAGAAAGGAGTTCCTAGAAAAGAGCTGACATAATTTCCATCTTCAAAAGAGGGAGGGAAATGGGTCCAGGAAACTACAGAATGGGAATACTTGGGAAAATGCTAAAAAAAGATAATCAAGCAAAGAATCAGCGAACACCAAAGGCAAGCAAAGTTATAACCCGAAGGCTGAAGCCAACATGGGTTTGTTAAACCCAGATCATGTCAGACAAATCTTATTGCATTCTTTGACAAAGTGGCTAAGTTAGACCACTGAAATGTTGTGGACATAATTTACTTGGATTTCAGTAAGGTGTTTGATAAAGTAGATCATAACCTACTACTCGATAAGATAGAAATAGGGTTAGACAATATTATCACCAGATGGATTTGTAAGTGGCTGACCAACCGCACTCAATGTGTGGTCCTCAAAGGAACTACGTCTACACGGAGGGAAGTATGTAGTGGGGTACCCCAAGGGACTTCCTTAGTCCCAGTACTCTTCAATATCTTCATAAATGATTTAGATGAGGGACAGAAGGGGAAAACTCATCAAATTTGCAGAGGACACCAAGAAAGATCTTGACAGACTTGAACATTGGGTCCTATCTAACAAAATGAAATTCAATAGTGAAAAAAGTAAGGTTTTACACTTAGGCAGGTAAAATGAAATGTACAGGTATGGAATAGGTAGAAGCTGGCTCAACAGCAGTAACTGTGAGAGTGATCCAGGAGTTCTAGAAGACAACCATTTCAATATGAGCCAGCCGTGTGCTGCAGTTATCAAAAAAGCCAATTAACAGAGGGATAGAATCAAGATCACATGAAGTCTTAGTACCACTTTATAAGTGGTAAGATCACACTTGAAATGCTGCATTCAGTTTTGGTCGCCATGCTATAAAAAAGAGGTTGAGACTCTAGAAAGAGTGCAGAGAAGAGCAACAAAAATGATTAGGATGCTGGAGGCTAAAACATATGAAGAAAGGTTGCAGGAATTGGGTTTGGCTAATCTAGAGAAAAGAAGAACTAGGGGGTGCAGTCTTCCAATATTTGAGGGGCTGCCACAAAGAAGAAGGGGTCAATCTATTCTCCAAAGCATCTGAGGGCAGGACAAGAAACAACGGATGGAAACTAATCAAGGAGAGAAGCAACCTGGAATTAAGGAGAAACTTCCTAGCAGTGAGGACAATTAACCGGTGGAACAGCTTGCCACCAGAAGTTGTGAGTGCTCCATCACTGGAGGTTTTTAAGAAGAGCCTGGACAGCCGTTTGCTTGAAATGGCATGGGAGGGGGGGTTGGACCAGAAGACCTCCAAAGTCCCTTCCAATCCTGTTATTCTGTTAACACCACTGTTGGATTGACACTTGGATCTCTATGGCAGCTCAACTAGAGGTTGAGAAACACTGGTCTAAGGGCTATTGCTATTGCGACAACACAAAAGTGACTTACAATCCTTTTTCAGACTTGCGACCATTGCAGCATCCCTGTGGTCACATGATCAAGATTCAGGCACTTGGCAACTGACTCCTATTTAGGACGGTCATCCCGGGGGCCATGCCATTCCCTTTTGTGACCACCTTCTTTTTTTTAAAACAAGTTTTATTGGTCCCCCCCATCTTTTTTGAACAGAGTATTGGCCATATCTTATCTTATACAATTTATCAAATTCAAATACATTTTACTCAATTACAATTTTTGCCACAATTCCCCCCCCCTTTTAATCATTTCTCAGTATTTCTTTGCTTACTTATATAAACAGCATCTTCATTCGCCCTCAAATTCTAATTTTCCTGCTTATTCATATTTATTCTCTTTTATTTTTTAACCGTTCATTCTTTATCTTAGTATATTTATATATGTTCGGGGTTGCCTTTCTTCCATTTCATCTTTTTTGTTGTACAGCAATCTTTCTTCTACCGTCTCCCTCTCTTCTTCCTTCTTCCTTTCTTTTTCCCTCCTCTCCTACTCCTTTCTCTACTTCCCCTTCCTTTCTCCTTCTCCTTTCTTCCTCCCTGTCTAATCCTCTCTCCTACTCTGATTTCCCCTCTCTTCCCTCTCTCTCTCCCTTCCGCAGTGATTCACTTAACAACCCTGTTAGTTACTTCACCATGAACGACCGTAGCCAGAGAGGTCATAAAACGGGGCCAAGCTCACTTAAACAAGTGGCTCGCTTACCGACAGGAACGTGGGGCTCCGTTGTGGCCGTAAGTCGGGGACTGCCTGTGGTCCCAGAGAGTCTTTTCCGCCTTCTTCCAAGGACTGAAGTGGGGGGGGGGAATTTGAGGGGGGGAGATTATAGGAAGTGAAAGAGGAACCCCTAGACGGGTGGGGGAGGGGCAGACCTGGACTCAGCCCCCTTCAGCAGCAGGGGGTCACTAATGGAGGCAAGGAAATGGGGGGAGGGGGAGACAAGAGCCCCCCTGCCCCCCCTCAGCTAGCAAGGCCTGGGAAGGGGGGGGGCAAAGGGGTCCCCAACTCCAGGCCCCTCCTTTCCTCCAAAGGTCCTTCTGGGGGCAAGTCAAGCCCCCCCCCACCCCTCCTCATGAGGAAGGGCCCCATCATCCACGGCCTGCACGGAAAGGCTCCTAAAGGGGAGGCTTGGGGTTGTTTTCCTTGATTTTGGGGGTGGGGGGAGGAGGGGGCCGAAACCCGCGTCCCAATCAGTAAAACAGCATTAGTAAAACGACCAAAAGGAAAAGAAAAGCAAAAAGAAAAGCGAAATGGCGGCACGGAAAAAAAAAACCCCAAAGCGAAATAACATAGAGTCGCCAACGGCGGGGAAGGCCTACCTCGCAGGGTCGTTGTTGAGCAGCCTCTCGCCGCGCCGCGCTCGTCCCGTCGTCGAGGCCGTGGCTCCTCCCACTTCAAACGGCCGCCCTCTCTCTCTCTCTCTCTCGCGCGCGCGCGCTTGCGCACGCTCCCCTCGCCCCGCCCCTTCAGCGCGTTGCCATGGCGCCCCGCTCACTCAGCGCGTTGCCATGGCGCCCCGCGGTGGGCGGTTCTTCCCTGCCGCCGCCGCTTTGGAACCCGGATGGGAGAGGGAGGGAGGGAGGAGGAGCTGCAGCTGTGAAGCCACAACTGGGTCCTTCCTCCCCCCCTTCTCACACACACACACACACACACACACACACACACACACACAGCCCCCACCCAACCGTGTTTTGCACCCACAGCAAAAGGCCGAGGGGGGGGGGGCGATCTTAACAGGGAGTCCTCGACTTACGACCACAATTGAGCCCCCACTTTACTGTTGTTAAGTGAGACGGGTACTCACTTAAATGAGTTTTGGCCCGATTTATCACCGTTCTTGCCACAGGCATTACAGTGAATTGCTGCAGTTGATAAGTCGAGTCACCCCGTCGCTAAATGAATCTGGGCTCCACCCCCCCCCCCCCATTGACTTTGCTTGTCAGGTGGTCGCAAAAGGGGATCGCGTGACGACAACAGAGCAGCCGTCATAAGCGTGAACCAGCTGCCAAGCACCTGAATTTTGATCACACGGGCATGGGGGCGCTTATAAAGGTCGCAAGTGTGAAAAAGGGCCAGGTCGCTTGTTTTCAGTGCGGTTGTAACTTGAAACGGTCACTAAGTGAACTACCTGTGTTCCAGTACCGAGGGCATTTCTTCATCACCCTCACCACACGCAGGCAGGGCTTTGCTTATGGCTGCCTGTTGCTTTTATGCATCATGAAGGACTCCAGCTTCCATGTCTTGCATTTGCAAGGAAGCAGGAGAGGAAGAGCACTTGGAATAACAATGAATGATCTGGAAGGGAACCCTGGAGGTCTTCTAGCCCAGCCCCCTGCTCAAGCAAGAGAACCTATATTATTTCAGATAACTCTAGAAACACTGATGCTTTCGAACTCAGATGGGAGAAGATGTTTGTGATGTTTGTGTTATAATGTACACTGAAGACAGCGTTTAATTTCGTTGTACCGTGTGCAATGACAATAAACTATAACTATACAGGCCAAAACAGATAGCTCAACCCAGAGGCCTCTCTCAAGGCAATGACCAGACTCAAATCTACTTGGGAGGGAGGAAAAAAAAACACACTAAGAAAACCCAGCTCTGAAGAAACAGGATTTTGGCAAACTCCACTGAAATCCCCTAAGAAAGGTTTCTCCAAAGCAAAGCGAGGGGAAGGCTGATGGTTTCCGGTGCCAGAAACTTGCAGGCTCTTAGGACGCCTGCTTCGGTGTAAAGTTGGGGACCCCAATAAACCATAGGCCGAGTTAAGTGTGAAAAGTGCTCCGGAGGCGCAAAATATTTTTATTTTAAGAATGTACAGTGTCGTTTGTAACATTTAGGACAGAGAGTGGCTCTTCTGGGTGGAGGAAACCTGGAAGTGGGGAAAATGCTCGGTGGTCGTCGACACAGAGGCAGAGATCTAAAGGGACAAAAAACATCTTGAACAAATTCAAGATGACTAGAAGAGAGGCCAGCAAGTGGCTGAGACAAGTTCTGCCTTTTTTTTTTCCTTTTTCTTTTTTTACAACTCTTCGCCCACAACAATCCTTGGAAATGTATTTAAGACTCTCCGGAACCCAGATATGTAGAATGAAGCCACAGAGTCAAGCATCAAAACGTTAAAAAATACCCTCTGCATTTCTTGACTCGAGCACTGGTCTTCTGGACCGGTCTTTACTGCACCAACAATTAGTTGTCGCTGATCAGACTTACGTGGGATGTTAGCACAACCTACGACAGCTTTGAAGAGTTCCCGCAACTCCACCCAAGACCTAGTTCACGTCTCTTTGTTAGAGAGGCTTGCTAATTTGATTAGTTTTTAAAAAAGGGACGGCCAGGTAAATTATGAGCAGGGCCCGAGGGGAAAGGGGGAAAGGTCTGAGATGGAAGAAGGAAAACTTCCACAAGTTTTAAAAAATAAAATGCTAAGCCCTTTTGAGCTGTTACGGAGTTATTGGAGGGATCAGAGTTTCAGAAAGGAGCCATATTGCACTTTTCAGGAGGAATTATCAGGAGAACAATGCGAAATGCTATACACGGAGCTTCCGCTCTTGACTCTACAGTTCATTTTACAAGGAGCCTAAGACGCAAACTACATATACACTAAAGAAAATCCACTTCCAAGGAAATCTTAAGATTACAAGTCACAGTTGTTTTTTTTTCTTTTTCTTTCCCCCTATTCATTATACATTTCTGTTTATTTGGATCAGCTACATTTTCCCTCCCCGAAGGTTGGGAGCGAGGGAAAGTCGATAGGAAAAGAAAATCCCCACCCATTCTGTTAATGTGCCAGATGAGCAATAAACCCCAAGTAGTGGTTTATATGCATAAAAACAATGCCCCGATCCCTGTAAGGCCACAAACTGTAATGTTAAAAGGTGACACGGGAAAAGTCTTGTCGTAGACGGAGCAGCTGGATTTGAGCAAAGCCGAGGAGGAAAAAGGGGGGCCTTCGGGTTGAGGCAGCCCCAGCTGCATTCCTGTGAGTTGATTTCTCCAGTCCCTCTTGACGTCCGACCATCTCAGCCAAGCTTTTGGGTAACGAGGAGAGCATTTGGTAATCAACGTCGGCCACGGTCTCCGTGGGGGAGCCACCCAGATGGATTCTCAATTTGAGAAACGGCACTGGCACCCCGTGACATCTTTGGGGACTTCTTGTGCAATGGCCCGGCTGAGAGACCGAACGGATGCTATTTTAAGGTGGGGTATTTTCTCTGCCCAAATCTGCCAAGTCGGGAGCTAGCCGGAGCTGCAGAAGGCTGAAAAGACAAAAGTTTTCAATCAGTCAGGTAACCGCACAGCTGGAGACAAAAAAAAAGAACCCTGCATGCACAACTTTTTCTTGTGTTTGAAATCCTCCTCTTGGGTTGTGTTTAACGCAGGTCCTCCCAATTCTGTTCCAAACCAAATTCCAATCCTCAAAGCTCAAAAGAAAACTATTCCCAGCCAATCCACGGTTGAAGCAAAAACCTTTGGATTCTGAAGCCACCCTAGGGATTGAATACAAGCTGGAGCAAATCTTTCCTCATTACACGAAGCATTACAGGGAGTGGGGTGTGTGGAGGGGGTCTATACAAGACTAGTTTTGCAGGACTCGCATCGGAGGAGACCTGTTGATAGGAGGAATGCTGTACCTGTGCAAACTGAGATGGATTGTAGAACTGGACAGCACCGGTTGGGGGATCTCCAGAAGATGCCTAGACAAAGCAAGGAGAGAAGTTTGCGATCCCTGTGATTTCAGGGAAAGTCAGAGAAAGCTTGCCTTCTGTGCTTGGTCAAGCAGGGATTCCACAATACTGCAGCAAGAGTATTACACACAAACGCCAACACAGGAAGGAGAACCCACCTGCCCCCAACTCGCAGGGAAGCTTCCCGTGTTACCGATAGGAGCAGCGGTGTGCGCAGGCTGTCGCAGGACAAAGGCACATGCACGAGCCTGAAAAGGCTCCTTTGGGGTAGGGTGGGAGCGGCCCTCGAAACATGCAAGAGGAGCAGCGGAAAGGTTAGCCGTGCCAAGTGCTTGAAGAATGCCCAAACCGTGAGCCTGCCTGGGGGGTCCGTGTGGAGGCGCATCCCTCCCCCCCATTGCTTCCAAGGGAGCCCCAAAGATGGATGTGTACAAAGATTGAAGCGCTTGGTTCCTTCCGACAGGACCTGGGAGGGAGGGTTTCTTAGCCTTGGCCAACCTTAAGACACGCAGACCAATTCTGTCCACGCGTCTTACATTCTCCAAGGCTGAGAGAACCTGTTCTAAGACATCCAAGGCTCTAGAAAGGGACCTGCTTCGAGGTTTCTGCCAGAGGGCTTCAGGTTACAGATTAACAGAGTTGGGAGGGACCTTGGAGGTCATCTAGTCCAACCCCCCGCCCAAGCAGGAGACCCTACACCATTTCTGACAGATGGCAGTCCATCTTTTTGAAAGCCTCCAGGGATGAAGCTCCCACAACTTCCGAAGGCAACTTCTGTTCCATGGGTTGATTGTTCTCACTGTCAGGAAATTTGTCCTTATTTCCAGATTGAATCTCTCCTTAATCAGTTTCCTTGTCAGAATTTCAGGTGCTTTGGAAAGTAAGTTGGCCACCTTTCTGTGGCAGCCCCTCAAATATTGGAAGACTGCTATCCTGTCTCCTCTGGTCCTTCTCTTCCCTAGACTAGCCATGCCCACTTCCTATAACCATTCATTGTATATGTTTTAGCCTCCTGTCCCCTAATCATCCTGGTTGCTCTTCTCTGCACTCTTTCTAGAGTCTCAGCATCATTTTTATACTGTGGTGACCAAAATGGATGCAGTATTCTACAAGTGATCTTACTAAAACTTTATAGAGTGGTATTAGTTATCTAACTCTGGGTTTTATTTAATTGACGAAACTAAGTAATAATTTTAATTAGCAATTTTATGATGTTTGTATGTCTATATTCTTCTTGGCTGTACACTGCCTTGAGTCCTACGGGAGAAAGGCGGTATAGAAATATACTTAATAATAATAATTAATAATAAATAATTAGTACCTCACTTGATCTTGATTGTATCCCTTTGTTAATGCAGTTTAGGATTGCATTGGCTTTTTGGGCTGCCACTACACACTCTTGGCTCCTATTTAGCTGGTTGTCCAGGAGGACTCCAAGATCCCTCTCACAGTCACTGCTATTAAGCCTGGTTTTCTATCTGTCTCCTTTTGCTTTTTCTTGCCTAAGCGTAAGAATGTAGACCGATAACTCTCATAAATCCAGCTGAGCATCAGGCTGTTTTGACTGGCCTCTGAATGCCAGCTGGAACAGCAGTTGTAAAATGCTGATCACGTTCTCACAGCATCAAGGGTGCCCCCCCCCCCCCCCCCAACAACCAGGAGTACCTCTGTCTGCATGTGAGTCTCGGTGAGGGAGAAGAACGTTGCAAAGCATGGAGAAGGCGTGTTTCACGTTCGGCAAAACATCTTTTATCTTTTGGATTTTAAAATTTTCACTGAGCAATTTTCCAGCAAAAATGAGAGCTCTGCTCTTGGGTCTTTTATGCTTGTTGAGACATGTTGTATGCCGCTTACTGGTGATTTTACTCATTCATGCAACAGAGCAATTGGGATAGAATCCATAGGGCTGAAAGGGAGGAGACCTTACAGCATCCCAGACAAATGGTTCTTGTAACCATTTCTGTTCTTGAAAACCTCCAGCAATGGAGCACCCATAACTCAGGGAGGCAAGGTTAATCAGTGGATTAATCATTCTGACAGGTAAATTACTTCTATGGTAGGTTGGATCTCTCTTTCATGAGCTTCCACCCGTTACTTCTTGCCTTGCCCTCTGATACGCTGGAGAGTGAGTCAATCCCCTCTTCTCTCGGGCATCCCCTCAAGTACTGGGAAACAGCTCTCATGTCGTATCACATGACATCATATAGTATGATATATGATATCGAGTGGGTAATCTGTATGGCGCAAGTGGCCCCTGAAGTCCTTTTGGACTTCCCCAATCTCCCTGCTGACAGAATTGCTGTTTCTTGTCAATGTTGATTTTTTTTTTAAAAAAAAAAGTGCAGTAGGCTTCACACTTCCAAAACACTCAATTCCTCTCCAGAAACCCTAGCCCTGTGAACATTGCATCACAATAGTAGTGATAAAAGAATGAATGTAAAATGGACTTAGCTCAGTGCCTAAGACGCTGAGCTTGTCGATTGAAAGGTTGGCAGTCCAGCGGTTCGAATCCCTAGCGTCGCGTAACGGGGTGAGCTCCCGTGACTTGTCCCAGCTTCCGCCAACCCAGCAGTTCGAAAGCACATAAAAAATGCAAGTAGAAAAAATAGGGACCATCTTTGGTGGGGAGGTAACAGCGTTCCGTGCGCCTTTGGCATTGAGTCATGCCGGCCACGTGACCACGGAGACGTCTTCCGACAGCGCTGGCTCTTCAGTTTTGAAACGGAGATGAGCACCGACTCGCACAGATGTGCGAGGGGAAGCTTTACCTTTACCAGAGTTGAAATGAGGGACGCTTGGTGCTCTCTGAGCTTGGCTGTTTTCCTGCAGATGTTTCATTACCCAAAGAATGTAACATCATCAGTGCTAAGTCTGTAGAGATTCTCAGTCCTCCAGGTCATGGTTGTAGTCCCCAAAGTGCTTTTTTTGGAGGCAACTGGACTTTCTGTTTGTTTCTTTGAAGACCTTTCGCTTCTCATCCAAGAAGATTCTTCAGTTCTGACAGGACACAGATAAACCTCCAAGTGCTTCAATCACCCTCTAAAAGGATGCAAAGGACCAGCTGTCTGCAAGGAATATAAATCCTTCCATTCCCCACCATCCAGTCAGAGCCGAAGAAGCTTCTTGGATGAGAAGCGAAATGTCTTCAAAAGAAAAAAACAAGGAAAACAAGATCATCAGTGCTAGAAGGGAGAGGGGTTTGCTCTCAGTTTATGTTTTGGTGGCTTGCCCCTACAGTGTTGATGGAGGTGGTCTTAGAAGTTCTTTGGTTGGGCTGTTAACTGAGCCACCAAGGCTCTTTTTATGAACGTGATGAAGCTGCAGGGATATCCATTTTGTTGAATGATGTTGTGTTTGTACTCATCTAAATAGAGTTCTTACACACAGCTTCTCTTGTCAGAGGTTGTGTTACTACTTTGGTAGTAGGACACTTGGTTGGTGTGTGGGCAGGATGGGGTGGATGGTATCCCTGTGTTTCTAATTTGCCATCCTAGTCGGCACTGATAAGAATATCCAGGAAGGGTAGCATGTTATTAAGAGTTTTCACCCTAACTCTTGTGAATTGGATTCTTTTGAGGATGTGGGTAGTGGTTTTGTGGGTATTCTCCAATTGGTCCCGTTTTATTAATGGTGTCATCTATATGTTCATCGTTTAATGACCCCATAACCCCTTGCAATGGGGTGGAGTCGGGGCAACTGAATGGAGCTGAGTGTTTACTGGCCAGATGCCCTTCCTGTCGCCAATGTGGAGTTTTGTTCAGCAGATATATATTTTCATTGTGCCCAGAGAGAGAAATATCAGCCTCTACCTAGGATCGAACTCACGGTCTCCTGATTGTGAGGTGAGAGCTCTACCTCTAGGCCAAAAGGTGTGTCTTTTGGTCCATATTTTGAGCTGTATGCATGGGAGTGCTACTGATTCCACATGTTGCATTACAACCTCTGCTATCGGTCCTGAAAGTGGGGATCCCACGGGTGTCCCTTCGATTTCTTGATTAAGTTTATCCAGCAAATTGTAAGTATGTGGTTACGCCAAAACATATCCTAATTCAGCACATTTTGCCTTTTCTGTTGTTTTTCAGCTGCTATCCCGTTCCAGGCTGGCTAGACAAAACCCCAACTCTGACCCTTTTTTGAGGGGTGGGTGGGCTTGGTCTATGAACCCTGCATTATGGAAAAGCAATCATATTTCCCCAGCCAAGGAAATATGAGCCAGGTATTCCATTTCCCTGCTTTTGGAGTGGGGGGGGGGGGGGAAACGAGGGCAGGAGGCTTCATCATTATGGTGACGTGTTAGTTGGATGGAAATGCAAGTTGGAGATGGCAGAACTGGGACAAGATACGATGGGGGGAAGGAGGGAAAAGGAGCAGGAAAAGAGAGGAGGAGGGGGAGGAGGAGGAGGGCCAGCCAAGGTACCTGATTTAAATGCTGGCTGACTTCACGGGATAATGAACTCATTGAACTAGAGCGCGAAAGCTACAAAAAACAGCAAAGACACACAACACACAAAAAAAAGAGGAATCAAAGTCACCATGCCAGCCGCTGCCTGCAACTCTCGGCTAAACTTTTGTTCATATCAAAGGGGGAGGGGGGGGTCCCAGGGCCAAAGGTTAAATTATACATATCGCTAAATGCAAGTTAGCTTTGCTTTTTTTTTTTTTTTAAAGGCACTTTCTGGGTTACGGACATCTTGGATGCAACTCAAGGCCTTGGATTGGATTTTAAGAGCTTAGCATTTTCATGGCACTTCACGCAAACTCATGCACAAATCATGTTCAACGGAGGAAAGAAGGTTCCGCAGAACGGCAGGCGTCTTCAGAAGAGGCGACTGGCTACATCTTCAGTCCCCAGATACAGATTGCCAAGCCAAACCTTACTCTACCATTACCTCCTTCCGGTTCCAATGGCCTTTAGCTCCTGAGCTTGTTACCTGCTATTCTCTGTTGCAAAGGTGGGCCTAGAAGCACCTGGCAGGTGCCTCAAAGGCTCAGAATAGCTAACCTGGCAAAGGGCGCCTACCTCTCCAGACTGGGCGTCCCCCGGATTCGACGCAGGAAGCTCAGGCCCAGGTGGAAATGCAGCAGAATTTAAGTACTGAAAGACAAAAGGAAGGAAGGAAGGACGCCATCAACCGTGGAAATGTAGCAACGACTCAAGAGAATCCAATTGAAATTATCCACTGGCACGGGCATTCTATCAAATCCAAAAGTAATGTTATTGTTAAAATTCCCCATCATGAGGGGAGGTCAGAGAAAATTAATGCAACAATTAACGCCAGGTAGGCCTTATGACTACGGTTCAAAATTACGACGCCTCGGAAAAAGCGATATGCCAGCTGCCCTTGCATTTACACCTGCCATACCAGCCACACTGCCCCCGTGATTGCAATTCAGGCATTTGGCACCTGGCTCGCATTTACAACGGGTTGCAGTGCCTTGTGTCGTCATGATTGTGATGTGCGACTCTCCCAGCCAGTTTCTGACAAAAACATCAACTGGGGAAGCTGGATTCGTTTAATAACGGTGGTGAAAATGGTCGCAAAATCAGGTTCACTCACATGACGACTCACTTTAGGACAGCCATGACTTACAACAGAAATACTGCTCCCCTGTGGTCGTAAGCCGAGGACTACTGTATATGTTTCTTCTTGTTCACATTATCTTTCACCCATTTTGCTGTTCTCTCTTCCCCTCACCCAGGCACAATCCCTGACCAGCCCACAATCTTTCAATGGCATCCAACATCTGAATTCTCAGCCAGAAAGGCTTTTTTTTAAAAAAATATCGTTTTAATTTTATTATATAAAATGTAAAATACCAAAAAAAGAAAGAAAGGAAGGAAGGAAAGAAGGAAGGAAAGGAAAAAAGGAGGGGAAAGGGGGGGGGGAAAAGGGGAGGGGAGGGAAGGGAAGGGAAAGGAAGGGAAGGGAAGGGAAGGAAGGGAAGGGAAGGGAAGGGAAAGGAAGGGAAAGGAAAGGAAAGGAAAGGAAAGGAAAGGAAAGGAAAGGAGGGTGTTGACTTCCACTTCTTCCTAGCACAGTACAAGATAAACACACTCCACCCTCAACTTCTTGCTTTGACACATTAATATATAACTAGCCATTCCTATAACACCAAATAGTTCTAGAAGTGGTGTCATAGAAATAGCCATCCGAGTGGGGCCTTCAAAGCCCAGCTGCTGCATTCAGGGCCGAAGACTCCACATTGTCAGTTTTGGAAGCTGCATCAGGCCGGAAGCTCCAATGCTGCCACCTTCTCATGTGTGGGGAAGTAGGAGAGGGGGTTAGTAGACATAATAGCCTTCTTCCTGTCAGTCAAGGTCAGGGCGATCCAGCATCCGGAGGAGGAGTGGTCAGGGGGCTGGATCGGGATGGAACGGACGTTGATTGGGGCATGTGACCAACTGGGTGGAAAAGGGGATGGTTTTGGGGGGTTTGACTTACGGAAGGAAAACCCAGATTTGGGTTTCCCCAGATGTGGCAGTTTGCCTATTCTAGTAAAGAGAACTTTGGAAAATGCTTGCTTCCGCGTCTTTACTTGGGAGTGGGTTTTTTTTTCTGGAACGCTGACACACATCTCTAAAAGGAAACAACCTTGGCAACTCCAACTTACTGGGACTTCTCCAGTTGACTCAGGGTTGGTGTCGTTGCCTGGTGCCATCTGATCTTGAGCCACTCCACCCTCCAGCGGTGCCTGCTCTTCAGGAACTGTATGAAGAGGTCATAGGTTGTTGTTGTTTTTTTTTAAAAGAACAAGCTTTCTGCCCCTTTCCTCCATCACTGGTGTCTGCGTAGGGTTTTCCATGGAAAAGTAGCCAAGCTTGCAATGGGCGTTCTCTCCCATGGTGGTCTCTGGCTGGCTTTAGGGGAAACTTGTCCTCAAGTTAAAGGCTTCAAAATTATTTTTGAATTACATTCCAAAATTGTGGAATCTATTGGTTTTTAAGGCAGTGTTTCACCCCCCCCCCCAAAAAAAAGGGACACGTCATTTAAGAGTAACACCAACTGTTCAGAAAGTTAAGGATTAAAACAGAGTCTGGTGGCGTGGCAGACTAAAGCACTGTTATTAATATCAGCTGCCTGCAATTACTGCGAGTTCGAATCTCACCAGGCTCAAGGTTGACTCAGCCTTCCATCCTTTCAAAGGTAGGTAAAATGAGGACCCAGATTGTGAGGGCAATAAGCTGACTTTGTATGAATATATACAAAAGTATGAAGGCTATTGCTTAACGTCCTGTAAGCCGCCCCGAGTCTCTGGAGAAAGGCGGCATATAAATCAAATCATGCAGTACCCGTGGCCTATTTTTGGCTTCATGGCCTCCTGCAGCACTCTACCGGTCAAATCACCCACCCACCCCGGCCGACCTATGGAGCAGAACGACAATGCTGATCCAGCCCTTGAAGAAATCAACTTTGACACCCCTGCTCTAAACAGAATATTTACAATCTAAGCTCTTCGACAAGAGGCAGTCTATCTAATACCTGCGCCAGTTCATTAAATCCCAATCATATATTTTCCTTAGCAAAAGCTGTTCAAGTAAAATCAGCCAACAGCGTTTTTTCTCCCCCTTCCCTCTTCCTTGGAAAGGGAAGCAGAAAAAAGAGCAGCCGGGAAGGAAGGCGGGCGGGCAGGCTCCGGAGTGTGGCTTTTGCTCGCCTTCTTCGCACCTGCCTTGACTCACCTGAGTTGGGTACAAACATGTTGGCAGGGATGGGCATCGGGGCCAAGGGAGCAAACAGGTCAGCTGGAGCTAGAGCAGGAACGGGGGACTTGGCTTTGCCTGGGTTCATAATGTCCACGTAGCGAACTTTACTTCCAGCTGTCAAGGGACAAGCAGAGAAAAAAGATTCGTTCCAGAGACCGAGGAGGAGAGAGAAGAAGCACGTCAGGGAACAAAGGCCCAATTTCCTGACTGCAAGAGCCCTAAAGGTCTAAGTCGGAAGAGGTCTGACATCATCGCCCAGCCCTCCCGGAGGGCATCGGAAGCAAAGGTGAGGCAGACTTTATGGTCAGACTCAGGAAGCTAATCTGGAAGTGTGGGAATGAGCGAGAGGCTCCAGGAGACCCGTGGCCAGAATCCCACTTTCTCAGCCATTTTGTTTCTACTGACTTAGAGCAGGAGGTCCTAACTTTTGGGGGATAATGGATGCACATGAAAAGCCAAACGTACTATGGTCATTTTGCAAATGGTGCCCTGCTACCATCTAAGGATTGAGCAAGTGGTCAGGCTGTGTTGCATTTATTGATTTATTCCAAGGGACCTTTGACCTAATGCGGGAGGGGTCATGGGTGTGACTCAAAATTTGTGTCCGGGGAGGGGGGGGGGGCCTGTGGTGGCCAAGTGGTAAGGCAGGGCTTCCCTGAGACCCTCCCTTACTCATTATAATCTATCTATCTATCTATCTTTGTTTGTTTGTCAGATTTATATGCCGCCTTCTCCCGTAGGATTACGGGTGGCTCACAACAATAAAACAACCCGACAATAGATAAAGATTAAATAATATTAAAAACCAATTTAAAATCCCCAAATCCCCAAGTTAAAATCCATGGCAGGTCAGATCATATCTATCTGTCTGTCTGTCTGTCTGTCTGTCTATCTTCCTTCCTTTCTCCCTCCCTCCCTCCCTCTCTCTTTTTCCTTCCCTTCATTCTAATTTCTTCTTCTTGCCCCTTTTCCTTCTTTTTCCTTCCCTGCTCTCTTCCCATCTTTCCTTCCTTTTCTTTGTCTTTCCTCTTTCCCTTCCTCCTTTTCTCAAATGCAAAAGGGGAAACATTTCTCCTTTTGCTTTGAGTTTGTTTTGATAGCCCTCTGCCAGTGAAAAAGGGGCACAGGGGAGCCGTGCGCACCCCTCGGCACCCCATTTTCACTAGCAGAGGCAATGCAGGACGGTCCTTTACTATTTCCAGACTGGTCCCCACGGGCCAGATCTAAGCACCCGATGGGCTGGATGTGGCCCTCAGGCCTTGAGTTTGACACACCTGACCTAATGCATCTCAACTCCTGAAACCTCTGGAGATGCTCTCAAACCAACACTATCTTCCCTCGCTGGCTGCCTTCTCAACAAGCCACTCTTAGCCAAAGAAGGGAGTGGGCAGACAATGGACCCACTGGTTCGTAGGCAATCCCTGGCTCATCCCACCTCTCAGGCCCAGGATAGGTTTTCCAATTGTGTAAGTTACCTGCTCTCCTGGAGAACTTGTTGACGGAAGCATTGGGAGGTCCTGCTAACCCAGAGGAAGCAGCCTGAGGCAATCCTGTGGGGGGAGGTGGAGGGGGTTTGCTCTAAAGAGAGAGAGGGAGGGAGGGGGGAAGGGGAAAAATAACAGTCAGTGAAATGCAAATCTCTTAATTGACAGCTTTCCCTTTCCTAAATAGAATGACAGAGTTGGAAAGGACCTTGGAGGTCTTCTAGTCCAACCCCCTACTTAGGTGTAGGACACCCTACACCACTTCAGACAAATGGTTATCCAACCTCTTCTATAAAAACATCCAGTGTTGGAGCATTTACAACTTCTGGAGGCAAGTTGTTCCACTGGTTAATTTATTTATTTTATTCAATTTGTATACTGCCCTTCTCCTGCTGGACTCAGGGCGGTGCACAGCCAAGTAAAAAACATTCAAACACAAAATTTAAAAGAGATTTAAAAGAATGATACCCTTTGGCCGAAAATTTAAAAAAAAACGTTCAACTAAAACCCATTATATAATTAAAAATCTAATATCTCAAAAAAAAAGGGGAGGGGGGCTACGCCAGCCCTGCTTGTTGGAAAAGAAAAGTTTTAAAGGCACGCCGAAAAGCCCGGAGATCTGGTATCCTTCGTATCTCCGGGGGCAAATCGTTCCAGAGGGCAGGTGCTGCACAGAGAAGGCTCTCCCCCTGGGGGTCGCCAGCCAACACTGCCTGGCTGATGGCACCCTGAGGAGTCCCTCTCTGTGGGAGCGTAGTGGCCGGTGGGAGGCTATCGGCGGCAGAAGGCGGTCCCGCAAATACCCAGCTCCTATGCCATGGAGCGCTTTAAAGGTGTTTAAACTGTTCCAACGGTCAGTTCAACAACAGTTCTCTGTTGTTGGGATTACTTTACGTTTGGTGTTGGACGGCAAGAAATCACGAGATGGCTTTCGCAAGAGCCGCTCAGGCACAGGAGACGAAGGGATGGAAAAAAACCAAGCAGGCTAGAAGGAACTTGGAGCATGATGTGCGTTATGCTCACGGGTGATGCATTCTTGAACTGGCCGCGACACTTACTTCCTCTTCCGGTTCATCCAGGTTGACCCACCGCTGTTTCTTTTCATCCCAAACGATCTGCAGATAGATAAAGAAGAAGGAAGCACCGTTTTCCGAGAGGAGCCAGATTCAGCTGGCTAAGCCTGCGCGTGTGTTTTCTATTTAATCACATTTAGGCTTGTTAGGATAATCAAAATGCAAAGGGAAACAGTCTACGTTGGGTAATAGAATTTCAAAAAAAAAAAAAACCTTACTAAGCAGAAGTAAATATATGATGGAAAACTTTCTAGGGACGCATTTTCTAATTTCCCTTGCTTGTTCGTCTAACTTCTCTGCCCACAACCTAGATAGTTATGCTTTATATTGAACCCTGAAGATTACTGCTCTCCTGATTTGAGTCCTTTGACTTTATCAGCCTCATAATCTTTTTCTTAGAAATCATAGCGACTCTCTGAATATTGATGAACTTACTCAGTGTTTCTCAACCTTGGTAGCTTGAAGATGGGTGGACTTCAACTCCCAGAATCTGGGAGTTGAAGTCCACCCATCTTCAAGCTACCAAGGTTGAGAAACACTGAACTAATTAATATTGGCAGACAGATACAGATTAACAGAGTTGGAAGGGACCTTGTAGGTCATCTGGTCCAACCTCCCACCCAAACAGGAGACCCTACACCATTTCTGACAGATGGCAGCCCAGCCTCTTCTTGAAAGCTTTCAGAGATGAACCTCTGAAGGCAACTTCTGTTCCATGGGTGGATTGCTCTGTCAGAAAATTTCAGGTCGGATCTCTCCTTGTTCAGTTTCCGTCGTGTCTGGCCTTCAGGGGCTTTGGAGAATAGCTTGACCCCCTCCTCTCCCCCTCAAGTATTGGAACCCTGCTATCCTGTCTCCCCTGGTCCTTCTCTTCCCTAGACTAGCCAAGTGGTTGTTAATAGGTTCTATTCCACTCATTCCGCTTTAATTTATCCGCTTTAATATTAATTTTAATGCTTTACCTTTTAATGCCCTATGTTTTAATCCTGTCATTGTTTTATTTTGTTAGCTCTGGTATTGGATGCCGCCCAGGGTACCTTGACCATGAGATGGGCTGCATACAAATCTACTAAATAAATGAAATGGAATACTAATTCTTATTAGGGACAGTTTTGTGTCATTCGTTTTTGTCTCTCGGATAGGAACCGCAGTGCCCATGCTCCAAATCTGCCTCTCTGCGGAAGCATTTTTCTAAGTTTCTTTGCCAATCCCGAAAGGTTTTTTTTTTCTGAGACTGGAATTGGTGCCATTTGAAATTGTTTAAAAATGTGAAAAATAAAAATGTGTTTGTTTTTAAAGATCCCAAGGCCAAATGCTACGGTTTGGGAACCGAGTATTTTTTTAAAAATTTTTTATTTTTATTTTATTTCGAATTTATATACCGCCTTTCTCCCTGGGGACTCAGGGCGGCGTACAGCCAAGTAAAAACACATAATACAAACACATTAAGAACAACTAAAAGGAATATCTCAATTGGCCCAAGATTTAAAATCATCTAAAAGGATTTGTTAGGCCAGCCCGGCTTATTGGAAGAGGAAAGTTTTAAGGGCACGGCGGAAGGCACGGAGGTCTTGGATTCTCTTTATCTCTGGGGGCAGCTGGGTTCCAGAGGGTAGGAGCCCCCACAGAGAAGGGGTCACCAGCCTACATTGCTTGGCTGATGGCACCCCGAGGAGGCCCTCTCTGTGGGAGCGCACGGGTCGATGGGAGGTCGTCGGTGGCAGAAGGCGGTCTCGGAGATAACTAGGCCCTATGCCATGGAGCGCTTTAAAGGTGGCGACCAACACCTTGAAGCGCACCCGGAAGACTGCCAAATTTTAAATGTTTTTTTTATTTTAAATACAGATAATGCAAACATAGTACATATACATCTAAATACACAAAAAAAGGGAAAAAAATACAAATATTACAGTGCACCCCCACCTCGGGAGACCATTTTTCCCCCTTATATTTCTTCTTCTATAACAACTAAAAGATATACGATATATTCTAATTGTTGCCCTTATCCCTTCCAAAACGACATATATTCATGCAAACCTTTATTCCCCTTGCCTTCCACCAACACTGATTTTTATAAAATCCCCCATATTTCATTGCCATTGTTTGCTTTGATCATCCCTTTTTTTAAAATCTAACTGAGTATTAAAAGGAAGACGACAATGCCCAAGGATGCCAGTGGAGGCTGAACGGTTTCCTTACCGATTTGTTCTTATCATCAGGAAGATGAGCTTCATGTTTGCCTTTCCTTATTAGCCAAGTAAACCAGTTGCCACCGCTCTGGGGGAGGGAAAAATGCAATCATACTTTCTTTTAATATAATGTGTTCCTCTCCCCCTCTCCCCCCACCCCACCCCCCACCCCACACGGAGATTCCAGAGCAATTTCTGACTTTTAAGTTTGGTGCAAAATGCCACGGCCTGCATGGTTTTGTTCAGACCCCCGGGGTGCACATGTTATCACCTCTTCTGCGGGAGCTACAATGGTTGCCGGTTTGCTTCCGGGTGCAATTCAAGGTTGTCACCTTAAAAGCCCTTCACGGTTTGGGACCAGGTGATCTGAGGGACCGTCTCTTGCCGGTCACGTCTACCCGACCCATCAGAGCAGGGAGGCAGGGAATGCTGCGGGTCCCATCCCCGAGGGAGATACACCTGGTGGGATCCAGAAGGGCCTTCTCCGTGGTGGCTCCCTCTCTCTCTGGAACATCATTCCCCCAGAGATTCCCCCAGAGCCCCCACTCTGACACTCTTCCAGAAGGCGTTGAAAACCTGGTTCTGCCAGAGTGGGATGGAGCCCATTAAATGAGCCTTGGATAGTACAGTGGTCTAAAGCACCCTGTTATTAAGATCAGCTGCCTGCAATTATTGCAGGTTCGAATCTCACCAGGCTCAAGGTTGACTCAGCCTTCCATCCTTTCTAAGGTAGGTAAAATGAGGACCCAGTTTGTGGGGGCAATAAGCTGACTTTGTATAAATATACAAAAGTATGAAGGCTATTGCTTAGCGCATTGTAAGCCGCCCTGAGTCTCCGGAGAAGGGCGGCATATAAATCAAATTAAAAAAAAATGGCTCATGTGATCTGCTGTTGCCAGGGTGGGGGGGGGGATTTTATATTTATATTTATATTTATATATATATATATATATATACACACACATACATACATACATACAAAAACTCAGTCAGAAAAGAGGAACCAACGTCTTCCCTGGTCCAACACCTTAAAGCCACAGGACATGAAACTGACTTCAACAAGACCAGAACTATCGCCAAAACTTAACACTTTAACTACGGAATAATCAGAGAAGCCATCGAGATAGAAAAACGCCCACACAGAATGAATAAACGAGATACCTCCTGCCTACCAGCCATTTGGAAACCCTCCCTTATTGACAAAGGAGTCCCTAACACAAAGAATGACACCAGACTCACACTCACGAAAACCACACAGGATATCACCACCACACATCCACGCAAAAAGCAAACCCAGACCCACACCGATGATGAGGCACGACCACGGACCAGAAGCCAGACTGCAGCTGCATCACTGGCCACTTTAAACCCCTCCAATCCATACATGAAGCAAACTGACACCCACCATGAAGATGTGGCACGACCACGAACGCGAAGCCAAACAACAGCAATGCAGCTCACCAGCTCAAATCCCCCTGCAACTCAGACTAACCCAAGCACAGGCAAGCCCCCAACCAAACAGAGAACACCCCCATCCAATCAGAGCACAGCCAGGCCCCCTACTAATCAAAGCACACCTCCACCCAATCAGAACACAGCCATGCTCCCATCCAATCAGTTCACACCCCCACTGGCAGTTAAAAGGAAGAAACAGCTGCGATCACACATTGCTCCTGGAAGCACAAAGCCGAGAACACCAGCCTGAAGATGATGAATGAGACTTCGTTGAAACATTGCCAAGACACTTCCAATTTTACGCGGAAGAGAACCCGAATAACCAAAGACCTACATACAAACACCCGCGAAAACCTCAGAATAAAATATATATAATTTGATTTAAAAATATATATATATATATATATATATATATATATATATATAATTTGATTTATATGCCGCCCTTCTCCAGAGACTCAGGGCGGCTTACAATGCGTTAAGCAATAGCCTTCATACTTTTGTATATTTATACAAAGTCAGCTTATTGCCCCCACAAACTGGGTCCTCATTTTACCTACCTTAGAAAAGCATGGAAGACTGAGTCAACCTTGAGCCTGGTGAAATTAGAACTTGCAGTAATTGCAGGCAGCTGAATGTTAATCACACTGCTTTAGTCTGCTGCGCCACCAGGGCTCTTATATTAATATTATTATTATTATATTATTTTCTTTTATTAGTTTTATTTTTTTATATATATATACAAAGTTTTTATACCCCTGTAAGCTTGTGGAGGGGAGGAGAGACGGAGGCCTCTAGACTAAAGTTTTGCCGAGGTTGGCAAAGGCATCGGTGCCAAGCCAGGAAGAGCGAACTCTCTCCGGGAGGGGCAACTAAAGTGTTTCTGCTTAGCATTAAGGTTTATGGCTCACTTTTTGAGGTGCCAGCTCCTTCTTGTCTTCTTTGGAGGTTTTCTTCCTTTCGGGGATCGAGGGTGGAGGCGGAGAAGGCTGCTTGGCGGCGGAGTTTCGCCTCTCCCGGCCAACTGAATGCACGGAGGACTCCGAGGTGGTCCGAGACCGCCGCCCCAGGCCCTGTGGTTACATAACAACCGAGTTCAATTTTGGGGCTTTAAGAAGGGACGTCTTCAACAATGTAGTAAGAAGGAAGAGGAGGAAGGAGAAAAAGCGCTAACAAGCAACGGAGACGAGAAGGGGTGATGGAGAGAGGAGGATAGATTTAAGAGAGAGAAAATCTGAATGCAAATCAGCAAATCAGTTTCAGGGGCATACCATGTGGGCCGAAGACTGGGAGGTCGATCGGGATCGTCGGCCTGGGCCCTGGACAGAAACAAAGTCAGCACCTGAACAAGCAGCGAAGACCACACCTGAACAGCCGTGGGGAGCAAAAGTCCCACTGGCTCAAATCCCAGGAGTGGATTCGTCACGTTGCAAAGGAAAAAAAACGACAACAACAGACAACCAGGAACTCGTACGCGGAATCTTCTTTACTTACCAGATTATTCTGCTCCTGGTTTCTGACCTCCAGACTGAAGGGATCCAGGAAGCCCGGCTCTTGGTTCACCGGAGCTTCTTGCCTTCAGCCTGAGGCCCTGCCTGTGGTGCACATGCCCCAGAGGTAGTCCAAGGCCATCGGCCCCATCGCCACAGCTTGGCAGGCAAGATGTGGCTGACCAAGAGGGCCATGGCCGTGGACTTTTCCTCAAGTGCTCAGAGAAAAGTCATTCTAAGAACCTCTTCACAAATTTTGGCATTCCGGAACGAATGTGCCCAAATGAAGCCAGAGCACGCAGAGGGCAGGCTTGGAAATTTCCCACAAGGCCTCGGGCAGAATGTGGCCGCACAATGAAGGTCACTAATAAAGAGAGAGAAAGAAACCGGCCAATACCATGATTGCCATCTTCCCGTAGAAGTCTTCCTCTCCGGACTTTGGAACTGCCTTCCATGCGGGAGGTTCAGCCACCCCTGGGATCAGGCAAAAAGAGAAAGAGGAAGGACAGGTAAGCTTTAGTTTCTCCCAAATCAGGGGGGGAAGAGCCACCTGCCTGTGAGATGAGTGGCTATGACAGACAGATGAATGAATGAATGAATGAATGAATGAATGAATGAATGAATGAATGAATGACTGACGGAATGAACGAATCCCCATGGGGCCAAAGATCCAAGGCTTGGGGATGCAGTGTGGGCAGGTCCATCTAGGACAAGGGTGTCAAACTCAATTTCACTGAGGGCTGTGATTGACCTCGGAGGGCTGGGCGGGCATGGCCGACTGGGTGGGCGTGGCCAGCTTGATGCCACTCACCAAACTGCTGGCATGTTTCCTCTTCGCATTGGGTAGACCGGGCCGAAGCGACGCGGTCCGTCCCCTTACATTTTCCAGGAGGGCCCCATGTGAGGACCACATCGAGGGCCTTGTGTTTGACCCCCTTGATCTAGGACAGTGTTTCTCAACCTTGATGGGTGGACTTCAACTCCCAGAATTCCCCAGTCAGCATGGCTGGCTGGGGAGTTCTGGGAGTTGAAGTCCACCCATCTTAAAGTTGCCCGGGTTGAGAAACACTGATCTAGGAGCTACTCTAATTATCTACCTGAGGTGGGACTACAACTCAGTCCCATCCCTCCCTCCAAGGGCAACCAAAGGCCAGGAGAAATCTGAAGCGAGATTCCCTGCTGAATTCCCCGACGTGCTTTTTAAAAGGGGAAAAGCCGTGAACGGATCCTTTCCCTTTCCCTCTCCTCTCCATGTTGCAATTCCCTAGCAATGCTGTAGAAAAGCGGTATGAGACAGGCTCTCTGGAGAAGGGAGTCTGCCGGCCGATTCCTCCCCACCCATTCCTCGCCCAGGCAAACCTGCTTCGTGCTGGGTCCTCTCGTGCGGCTGCAGCTCAGGGCCTTGAGGAGGTAGACCTGCTGGCAGCGCCGCTGACCCGCCGTACATGGGGTTCACCTCGGCTCCATAGTGGTTCAGAGAGCCGGGTCCCGGGCCCATAGAGGCGGGAACCACGGAGCAGAAAGGAACAGCAGCAGCAGGCTCCTGTTGGGAAGGTGTGGTCAGAGCCATGGAGCCGTCCAGGATGGTAGGAGCTGGAGAAAGGATTGAGAGAGAGAACGGAGTTTGCATCCCATAATAAGCAAGAGTCCAGAATGAGCCTGACTGCTCCTTTATGGTCCTGCACAGCAGCACGAGGCAGCCAGGGAACGCTGCAGGCCGCCATCTGCGATGGCCACAGCTGGCCTCAGAGTAGCCGACATATTTCGTTCACCCAGCCGGTTGCTTGGCCACCGTCGAAGAAGCAAGTGCGATGCTTCCCAACAGATGGGCGGCCCCTACCTAGCTTCCCACAAGGCTGCCTGGGTTCCATTTGCTTTCCACGTTCTGATGCCAGGAAAGGAAGCCTCCCGCAATCCACGCACCCACCTGAAGGCATCAGCTGGACGGGCTGGACCATGTTGGGCAGCAGGGAGGCCAACAACGGGTTGTTGGAGCTCACATCTAGGCCGCCTCCCAGGCCTTCGTTCTGACTGGTGTGGTCGTGCTCTGAGCTCGGCGTGCTGGAGGAATACTGCTGGGGTGTGCCTCTCCCTATGCTGTAGCCGAAGGAGCCCTCCTGGAACGAGATGGATGCCAGTGGACGCTTTCAGACATTCGATGCCACTGCCCAGCCCCAGGCAGAACACACACACACACGCACGCACACACATTGTTGCAAGGCATTTGGGGATTAAAGTAGTGGATTTGTAGCAGATTTCCACCTAAGTCTAGCTGGCCTATGCTCTCTAACGCTCTCTACATGGGGCTCCCCTTGAAGAGCACCCGGAGGCTCCAGCTGGTCCAGAATGCTGCCGCGCGGGTGATTACGGGGGCAATTCGGTGCTCCCATGTAACACCGTTCCTGCGTGAGCAGCACTGGCTCCCGGTGGTCTTCCGGGTGCGATTCAAGGTGTTGGTTGCCACCTTTAAAGCACTCCGTGGCATAGGACCTGGATATTTACGAGACCGCCTTCTGCCTCCGATAGCCTCCCACCAACCAGTACGCTCCCACAGAGAGAATCTCCTCAGGGTTAGACAGTGTCGACTGGCGACCCCCAGGGGGAGAGCCTTCTCTGTGGGGGCACCTGTCCTCTGGAACGAGCTGCCCCCGGAGATCCGTCGGATTTCTGACTTCCGTACTTTTCGCCGCGCCCTTAAAACATTATTACTCCATCAAGCAGGGCTGACCTAAAATATTATTTTAATGGGTTATTTTATTTTAGATGATTGGCTAAACTATTTAATAATTTTAATTTGTTTTTAACTTTTATATTGTTGGTTTTTATCTTGGCTGTACACCGCCCTGAGTCCTTCGGGAGAAGGGCGGTATAAAAATTTAATAAACTTAAACTTAAAACGTATTCCTGGAAAAAGTTGGGAAAAGTCTTGGGAAAAGTTCAGAGAAGAGCACCTAAGATGATCAAAGGCCTGGAGACTAAACCGCATGAAGATCGGCTGCAGGATTTGGATCTGGATAGTCTAAAGAAAAGAAGAATTAGGGGGTGACATGGTATAAGTATTCTGGTATTTCGGGGGTTGCCACAAAGAAGAGGGGGTTAAATTATTCTCCAAAGCACCAGACGGCAGGACAAGAAACAACGGCTGGAAACTAATCAAGGACAGAAGCAACCTGGAATTAAGGAGAAGCTTCCCAACAGTGAAGACAATTAACCAGTGGAACAGCCTGCCACCAGACATTGTGGGTGCTCGATCACTGGAGGTTTTTAAGAAAAGACGGTCACTTGCTTGAGCAGGGGGCTGGACTAGAAGACCTCCAAGGTTCTGTTCTGTTCTCTCTTCCTAGGGGTCTCCTTCCCTTGGCTCCTCATCCACCCACCCCCATCCTCTTAGCTTTGCTATCACGGGTCTGCTCTCTTGACTCGGGGTGGTGGGAGAGGCATTTTATGGTTAAGTCACCCTGCGGAATGATCCCAAATTCAACCAGCATCCATGGAGACCTCACTGGTCTTGCCTTCCGCCTGAACTCTCCCACTTAGAAGCCTTGCAAATCAAGGCGGGGAGTTTTGTTCCTTTCTTGCCTCCGTTGCTAAGTGAATCACTGCAGCTGATGAGTTAGTAACTCGGTTGTTAAACTGAATCTCGCTTCCCCACGGACTTCGGGTCTCAAAAGGGGATCACATGACTGCGGGACGCTGCGACCGTTGTAAATAGGAGTCATTTGTCATGTGCCTGAATTTTGATCACGCGACCATGGGCCGTTTTTCAGTGCCGTTGTAACTTTGACTGGTCACTAAATGAACTGTTGTAAATTGAGGAGTATCTGTGATGGTCTTGTGTGTCAATAATCCTAGGGATTATTAACTAACTTCTGTTATTGTTGTTTTTATTAGAACTGCAGAAAAAACAATGGCTACCAACCTGCCATCCATGGAGGACCTGTATACTGCACGAATCAAAAAGGGGGCTGGGAAAATATCTACAGACCTCTCGCATCCTGGATATAAATTGTTTCAACTCCTACCCTCAGAGCACTGCATACCAGAACAACGAGACACGACAGTTTTTCCCCCCCCGAACGCCATCACTCTGCTAAGCAAATAATTCCCTCAACACTGTCGAACTATTTACTAAGTCTGCACTACTATTATTATTAATCTTCTCATCGTTCCTATCACCCATCTCCTCCCACTTATGGCTGTATGATTGTAACCTTGTTGGTGGCATCCTTACGATTTATATTGACTGTTTCCTAATATGATTTGATTGCTTATTTGTTCCCTATGATTATCATTAAGTGTTGTACCTTATGGCTCTGGATGTGTGTATCTTGTCTTTTTATGTACACTGAGAGCGTATGCACCATGACAAATTCCTTGTGTGTCCAATCACACTTGGCCAATATTCTATTCTATTCTATTCTATTCTATTCTATTCTATTCTATTCTA
>WNWU01000070.1:1335490-1366935 GCA_012654045.1 Ptyas mucosa
TCTATCTATCTATCTATCTATCTATCTATCTATCTATCTATCTATCTGCCATGGCGCAGTGGTTAGATTGCAGGATGTGCCAAGAGTTTGATCCTGACCAGCTCAAGGTTGACTCAGCCTTCCATCCTTCTGAGGTCAGTAAAATGAGGACCCAGATTGTTGGGGGCAACAGGCTGACTCTGTAAACCGCTTAGAGAGGGCTGTAAAACCACTGTGAAAAGTCTAAGTGCTATTGCTATCGAATTTGGACTTGCTGCCTGGGGAATTCTGGGAGCTGAAGTCCACCCATCTTGAAGCGGCTGAGAAACGCCAGCCAAGAAGGTTGCAAAGCCTCCTCACTTGCTGAGAACGGGAGCTGAAGCTGCTTTGGCGGCTGCGGAGGCTGTGGGAGCTGTGCAGGCTGTGTCCCGAATGCTCGCTGTGGACGCTGCGCCAGTCACCGTCATCCCCGTACGGATCCCTGCGCGGCTCCAAGTCGTCATCAAAGCTGCTCACGAAACGAGGGTCGTATCGCCAATGGTCTTCATACCGGTCGTTACTGCAGGGGGTGGGTGGGGTGGGGGGAGAGAGAAGGAATACTATTTTAGGCCCAGGACTTGTCAATGTCTTCATATGCGATTTAGACGAGGGGATAGAAAGGGAAGTCATCGAAGTGGTGCGGTGGGCTAGAGGTGGAGCTCTCGCCTCACAATCAGGAGGCTGCGAGTTTGATCCTAGGTAGAAGCAGATATTTCTCTCGCTGGGCACGATGAGAATATATCTGCTGAACGAAACTCCGCATTGGCGACAGGAAGGGCATCCGGCCAGTAAACACTCAGCTCCATTCAGTTGCCCAGATTCCACCCGGCAAGGGATTATGGGACTGTTAAAAGAAGATGATGAAGATAGAAAGGAGCCTGAGTGGCATAAGAGGCTAATGCCTCCTACAAGGCAGCATTTAACATCCAGCTGCCTGCAATTACTGTAAGTTCAAATCCCACCAGGCTCAAGGTTGACTCAGCCTTCCATCCTTTCTAAGGTGGGTAAAATGAGGACCCGGTTTGTGGGGGCAATAAGCTGACTTTGTATAAAATATACAAAAGGCTATTGCTTAACGCATTGTAAGCTGCCCTGAGTCTCCAGAGAAGGGCGGCATATAAATAAGAATAATAAAATTTTAAAAAAAGAAAGAAAGAAAGGGAAGTCATCAAATTTGCAGTTGACACCAAGCTAACACTCCCGAAAGATAAGCTCCAGAAACAGAAGGATCTCGACAGACTTGGCCCTATCAAACGAAATGAAATTCAGTGGTGAGAAAAGTTAAGGTCCTACACCTAGGCAGGAAAAACCCAATGCACAGGTGTAGAACAGGTGGTACCTGGCTCAACAGCAGTAACTGTGCCAGGGATCTGGGTGTTTCAATGGACAACCGTTTAAGTATGAAGCAGCAGTTCAGAGAACTGGGTACATCTAATTCAATGAAGAGAAGAATTAGGGGTGACTTGGGCAGCCAGAGAGAGAGGAGGGACTTATTTTCCAAACTTCCTGAGGGTGGGGTTAGAAGCAAGGGGTGGAAACTTGTTAAAGAGAGACCCAACCAGGAACCATAACTGGCCTTCCAGAGTTGTGGGTGCATCATTGCTGGAAGTTTTCAACAAAAGACTGGACAGCATAATATCAGGTCTTCGGGCATGGGCAAGGGGTTGGGAATTAGAGAGCCTCCAAGGTCCCTTCTGGCTCTTGGATTCTATTCTGTTCTGTTTTAGTCGATAAAAAAAAATGTTGTTTTTTTTAATTGTCCCCCACACAACCACCCCTGATTTTGATTTGATTCCTTGAATCAAAAGCTCCGAGCCCAAAGGCACCTGAAGGCCAGACAAGGAACAATGAATGGAAACTGACCAAGGAGAGATTCAACCTGGAAATAAGGAGGAATTTTCTGGCAGAACAGTCAACCCATGGAACAGAAGTTGCCTTCAGAAGTTGTGGGAGCTTCATCCCTGGAGGCTTTCGAGAAGAGACTGGGCTGCCCTCTGTCAGAAATGGCGTAGGGCCTGCTGCTTAGGCGGGAGGTTGGACTAGATGACCTACAAGATCCCTTCCAACTTGTTAATCTATCTAAACACCCAAGGGAGGGTCAGGTCTGCAAGCTGCAAAGTAGGGCAGACAGTGGTTGTGTTTGCACAAAAGCTCGAAAGAACACGAGAAGTATGCCAGGGGTGTGCACTCTGTGCCTCCCCTTTTCTCACCGCCAACTGGCTTCATGCCAGCAGGTAATTATGGATTAATACTTTTAGGAAGCCACTAAAAAGGAGGCAAGGTTGGTTGTCAAGACGTTCAGCAATTTCCTTTCTTTCGAGTCCAGGTCTTTGGCTCACACACAAGGAGCGTTAAAGGGAAACCGGATTTTCACATCTGCCTTCCCTCGTTCTTTAGCCGAGATGCTTCTCCTCAGCAAAATTACAGCATTCAGGATACCGTATAGTTAAATGTTCAATGTTTGCGTCGGTGATGTAATCACACTTCCTGCAGAACTGTGAAACTCTGTGAAACTCTGTACTTTTGCTCAAATAGCCCCAGAGGTTTTCTACGGATGCCTAAACAGATGCGCTTCAAGTCTAGTGAAAATAGCCTCCCGCAGAAATGCACCACGCAAAGGGCACAAGCCCTCCTAACTCAAATGACGCCCGCTGTGGGGCTGAAGGTAGGAAGGCCCCACCATCAGTGAAGAGCAGCCACATTTTATGAGGAATATTAAATATAACCGCCACCGTGAAAAGCCAGATCCACTCAATCTGATATGCGAATATGAAGCTCTGACTATTCAAAATCACCATCCCTCAACTATCAAAGCTCCCGGTTTTCTTTTAAAAGAAAAAGCTAAAAGGTAGGAACAAAAGAGAAAAAAAAAAGAAATAAGGGGAATTTACAACATTAATAAACTGTTGCCATCCTCCCCACAAGCTGGAGGCTTTTCGACTTTTACATTTCTGAAGTACATTCATCTCTTTGGATTTCTGCAATAACATGAATTCCACAGGACTGCTTGGAGGCTTCCAATCCTGCTATCAATCCAAGAAGAGAGTAGATTCTAATTACCCGTATTTCCTCAAAAATAAGACCCAGTCTTATTTACTTTTGGGCCCCAAAATAAGCACCGGGTCTTATTTTGGGGGGATGTCTTACCTGCTTACCTTAGGACTACCGCAGCCAGGCCCCTCCTGCCCTGACAACTGTCGTGCTGCTGCCCGACTTCTTCTGTGGTTGTTCGTGGCCAGTTGACGCGTGTCTCTTCATGCCGGTGCCACCGCTCGTCCTGCCTCAAGCAGCGGCACCGGTGCGATGCACTACGTGGCGTCCAGCCTCAAGGGACCACAAGCAGCTACAGAAGAGGTCAGGCAGCGGCGTGACAGGTGTCGGGGTGTGGGAGGCCTGGTTGTGGCGGCCCTAAGGTAAAGGTTCCACCTCCCCACCCCCACCCTAGCTTGATTTTTACGCGTGTGCCTTGCCCCCACCTCGTATAATCAGATGGTGGGCGGGGCTTAACTAGGGCTTATTTTGGGAGTAGTGCTTATTATCCCTTTCTGGATCGGGACTCGTTAAGTACAGTCACTCATGCCTTCATTATTTCCCGCCTGGACTACTGCAATGCTCTCTACATGGGGCTCCCCTTGAGGAGCACCCGGAGGCTCCAGCTGGTCCAGAATGTGGCCGCACGGGTGGTTATGGGAGCAACGTGGCTCCCATGGGACTCCCCTCCTGCACGAGCTGCACTGGCTCCCGGTGGTCTTCTGGGGGCGCTTCAAGGTTTTGGTTACCACCTTTAGAGCACTCCATGGCTTAGGACCAGGGTACTTACGAGACCACCTTCTGCCACCAGTAGCCTCTCACCGACCAGTACGCTCCCATAGAAAGGGACTTCTCAGGGTGCTGTCAGTCAAACAGTGTTGACTGGCGGCCCCCAGGGAGAAAGCCTTCTCTGTGGGGGCACCCGCCATCTGGAACGAGCTCCCCCGGAGATACGGAGGATCCCGGATCTGTGCACTTTCCTCCGTGCCCTCAAAACTTCTTATTTCAGCAGGCTGGTCTGGCCTAACTTTCCCTTTTAAATTGCTTTTAAATTTGTTTTATAAATTGGGGTGTTTTAAATTTGTTTTGGGCCAAAGTATTTAATGTATTTTAAATGGTTTTTTAATGTTTGTACTACATGTATTTCATCTTTTGGCTGTTCACCGCCCTGGGTCCTTTGGGAGTAGGGCTGTATATAAATTTAATAAATAATAATAATAATAATTATTATTATTATTGTTAGGTGCAGGCGTGAACATTGGGCTAGCGCTTGTTTTCAGGGTAGGTCGTATTTTCGGGGAAACACAGGATTCTGCCACAGGATCAGGTTGTTGAAAGGAATCTCTCTGCTGCTTTTGCTATCCCAGCTGTCTTTCATACCGTTTGCTTCACACTGTCCCCTCCAAAAGGTCCATCATTCCCAAATCCATTTGGAGCCCAGAGGTATCGAAAGTTCACCAACCTGTTTCCCTGCTGATAGGCTTCTCCTCTCTTTTGGTTCTGATCCGTGTTGTACCAATACCTCTGGTCATAAAGCCGAGGATCTCGGAATCTGGGATCATAATTTGAAGAGTAACGATCTTTAAAACAGAAGAAGCGGGACAATCAGTCATCATAGAGGCTCTCCACTCTTACCAAATCAGATTCCCTAGGAACATCTGGTCTCTGCTAACATGCGGCGTTGGCCAGCCATCCTACCATTCAGTGCAGCAGTTAGCTTTGGTTTCATTAGAGTTTGTTGAGCAAACCATCTATGGCTGGTGTTTCATGCAACATTAAGCTACAGACATGACGATTCCAACATGGCACTCGGGTTCTTTCCCCCACCTGCCCTCCCCCCCAAAAATAATCAAAACACGTGTTGAATTAAAACACCAGGATATTGATATTCTGCAAAGCAAGGCATCAGCTGCCAGCTTTAAATTTAGGCCTTGCGTGTTTTCAAATTCCAAATGTGCCTCAAAAGGTTTATAAACAACGTAATTCACCTAATGATGCTAAGCAAACCCAACCCTAACTCTGTAACTTTGGAAGGATGTCTGAATCCAGCTAATGCGTGTTAGAAAGATCCAAGAGATTATTTGGGCTCGAAAGAGAGTAATAACTGAAGGTTTACAGAGGGAATCCTGTACTCCTATTCTCCCTTTTTTGAGCTGAAAAACTGCACATTTCAGATGAACTGATTTTTACCCAGATATATCTGTCCCTGAAAATGAGTGGTGCAGTGGCCTAGAGGTGGAGCTCTCGCCTCACAATCAGGAGGCTGTGAGGTCGATCCTCGGTAGAGGCAGATATTTCTCTCTCTGGGCACGATGAGAATATATCTGCTGAAAAAAACTCCACATTGGCGACAGGAAGGGCATTCGGCTAGTAAATACTCAGCTCCGTTCAGTTGCCCAGACTCCACCCTGCAAGGGATTGTAGGATCATTAAAAGAAGATGATATGTGTCCCTGAAAATAAATTCCAGTGAACAAATTTATTAGACTGCTTATACTATCTTCCACCTTTAACAAGGGACTCAAAATTTTGAGTTCAGCAGAATTTCCTCCCAAATAAATGCTCAAAAATTACAATCCAAGAGTTTTAAGAGAGCGTTTCATTTAATTAGTTAATTTTTACAACATGCTGAATAAGATTAACAGCAGCCCGAACTGATTCTATGCTTCCTGAACCTCGTATCTCCCAGAGGTACTAAAGCTCAGTTCTGATCATTCCCATTGCTGCGTTTGTTGATGTGAGGAAATCTGCTGCAGGATGAAGAATTACAATTCTTCACAATTTGTTCTGTCTTTATTCTCCCATCTCGGCAATTGCCTCATTTTATTATTTAAAATACGTCTTCACAAAACTTAAGTGTGAGGCAGGGTGTTGGGCCAGGGAATAGCCACAACTGTGCTTGAAGCCCCGCCCCCTTCTTTTTAGAGGTGTTGTGTTTTAATTCTGCAGGCACAATGGCCGCCTTGACTCGCCTTGCAAATGACAGGGTGTGAAGCCTGAGGAAAGATGCCAATCTTAGTTGTTCCCCTGGCGCGGAGAAATGTCATTCTGTATCTAAGGGGTTCAGATTTTTTTTTTTAAAATTCATTTATTTTATTTATGTAATTTATATGCCGCCCTCCTCCCGAAGGACTCAGGCCGGCTTACAGAGAACGGAGCAAAAATTACATAAGCATTAAAAATCCAATTAAAAATTGATTTAAATTATTTAAAATCACCCCTACGGATTCAGCCCATTTGGTGAAAAAGCCACGTCTTCAATTCGCGGCGGAAGGAGAGGTGGTCAGGGGCCGTCCTGAGGCCGATGGGCAGCCCATTCCAAAGGGTCAGCGCTCCCATAGAGAATGCTCTCCCTCTGGGGGCCGCCAGCCGGCACTGTCTGGCTGACAGCACCCTATGGGAGCGAACAGGACGATGGGAGGATGGCAGGAGATGATCCTGCAGGTACCCCGGGCCTAAGCCATGTAGGGCTTTATAGGTGAGCACCAGCACCTTGAAACGAACCCGAAGAACCACCGGTAGCCAGTGCAGCTCGCGCAGGAGAGGTGTCACACGGAAGTACCGAGAAGTCCCTGTAACAACCCGCACGGCCGCATTCTGGACTAGCTGTAGCCTCCGGGTGCATCCCAAGGGCAGCCGCATGTAGAGGGCGTTACAGTAGTCCAACCGAGACGTAACAAGAGCGTGAGTGACCGTGGCGAGGGCATCCCGGTCTAGGAAAGGGCGCAACTGGCGCACCAGACGTACTTGTGCGAAGACACCCCGGTCACGGCCGTCAAATGATCTTCTAAAGATAGCCGTGAATCCAGGAGGACTCCCAGATTGCGGACCCTTTCTGAGGGAGTGAGAACCTCCCCTCCTATCACAAGTGACGGGACCACTAGATCACGAGATGCCGGTATCCACAGCCACTCAGTCTTGGATGGGTTGAGTCTGAGTCTGTTTCTTCCCATCCAGAATCCTGCCTTCTGGGAGGAGAGGGGAACCTGTGATTCACAAGATCCTGCTGAACTACAACTCCAAGAAACCCTTGGTTTGACCATTCATAAGAGATGCTTGGAATCCTTCACTGAGCAAGAATTAGGCCTGGGTCCTTCAAACCATTTTAACTGTTTTGAAATACAGCTGGTTCAAAAGGGAAAACAGCCTGTATCTCCTCTCAGTCGGCAGGATTTAAATCAGGACAGCTAAGAATGATCTGGCATCTTTTTATGTGTGAACGCATGTTGCCTCTGTCCAGGAAATGCAGGCAGGTTTTGAGTTATCGCTTAACAACTGTTTGAAATCACATCTGGCAATTGTAAAATGCTGTGCCAATATCTCTCACTACAATCACATGACCACATTTGGGAGCTTGGCAAGGGCCCGTTGGGGTGTCCCGTGCAATTTGCAATTTTTTTTAAAAAAATTTGCTGGTTTCCACTAAAAAAAATACCCATTTGGAAGAATTGACTCATACAACTGTAAACATAAAGGCTCCCCTCGCTAGTCGTTCCTGACACTAGGGGGCGGTGTTCATCTCCGTTTCAAAGCGGAAGAGCCAGTGCTGTCTGAAGACGTCTCCGTGGTCACATGGCCGGCATGACTCAACGCCAAAGGCGCACGGAACGCTGTTCCCTTCCCACCAAAGGTGGTCCCTGTTTTTTCTACTTGCATTTTTTTACGTGCTTTCGAACTGCTAGGTTGGCAGAAGCTGGGACAAGTAAACTGGAGCTCACTCCGTTACACGGCACTAGGGATTCGAACCGCTGAACTGCTGACCTTTTGACCGACAAGCTCAGCATCTTAGCCACTGAGCCACCGCATCCCCATACAACTGTAGTGTTCGGTTAATGATCACTGCAAAAAATGCCATCAAATCATATCCAATCCCATGGGTGCCTCAAATTAAGATCGTAACAACTTAATACCAGAAATGCAATCTCAATTGTGGTTATAATTGCACCTGTAGCTTGCTCAAACTTTTAAAGAGCTGAGATGGCGCAGTGGTTAGAGTGCTGTACTGCAGCTACTTCAGCTGACTGCTAGTTCAGCAGATCAAATCTCACCGGCTCAAGGCTGACTCAGCCTTCCATCCTTCCGAGGTGGGTAAAATGAGGACCCAGATTGTTGGGGGCAATATGCTATTTAGTATACTGTCGATTGTTGCAAGCCGTCCAGAGTCCTCGGAGAGTGGGCGGCATAGAAATATGATTAATAAAATAATAAATAAATGTCTTCAAATAGCCTTTACAGAGATGAAAGGGAAAATATCAGGCTTCGGCTAAGGGAGTTTGTATATTGAAGTTGGCATATTTTGTTGAAGGAGCACATCCTTACCTCTGTTATCATACGGATTTGAGTAATAGTCTCCATAGTAGCCATTCCATCCACTTTTGGTGTTGTAATAGTCATCGGGATAATCTTGTCTTTGGGGAGGGGGGAGAGAGAAGAGAAATGATTGAAATTCCTACGTCCCAACTTAGGCTGTCAACACAAACAGATGTAAAGCACTGCTGAAAAATGCACTGGGATTTCTTATAGCTGAAACACATCAGCTATAAGATTTCCAGTCTGTGGAAATCCTCAGCCATCCAGGGTCATGGTTGTCCCAAAGGTGCTTTTTTTCAGGAGGCAACTGGACGTTCTGGTTTTTCTTTGAAGACGTTTCGCTCCCCGTCCAAGAAGCTTCTTCGGTTCTGACTGGATGGTGGTGGGGAATGGAAGGATCCACCATCCAGTCAGGACTGAAGAAGTTGCCTCCTGAAAAAAAAGCACCTTTGGGACATCATCTAGTTCCGTGATGGCAAACCTATGGCACGGGTGCCACAGGTGGCACGCGGAGCCATATCGGTGGGTACGTGAGCTCAGCTCCGGCAATCATGCATGTGCCAGCCAGCTGATTTTTGGTCCTTCTGGGCCCACAAGAAGTCAGGAAACACACTGTTCCCAGCCTCCAGAGAGCCTCTGGGGAAGGGGGAGGCCATTTTTGCCCTCCCCAGGCTCCTAGAAAGGCTCTGGAGCCTGGGGACAGCAAAAAACGAGACTACTGTGCCATCACGTGCCAAAAGTGGGGGGAGCACGGGGGGGGCGAGGCGCATAGAATTAGGGATGTGGGCATGCGTGCATGTGACCCCACCGCGCTCCCCTCAGTTTTGGCACACGATGGTAAAAAGGTTAGCCATCACTGATCTAGTTGTTCCTTGAGAAATGCCAGATTCCTCTCTCTCACACACACACTCACACACAGAGACACAAAATCTGTTTTTTCTTCTTCCCAGGGATGAAGATGTTTGTGCGAGTCCTGCCTATCTTTTGCAGTTCTTCCTCAGGAGCAAAACTGGAAGTGAATCCGAATCAGAATAGAAGCTGGAAGGGACCTTGGAGGTCTTCTAGTCCAGCCCCTTGCTCAAGCGGGAGACCCTGTACCATTTCAGACAAGTGGCTGTCCAGGCTCTTCTTAAAAGCCTCCAGCGATGGCGCACCCACAACATCTGAAGGTGGAAGGTGATTGATTCTGGAAAGTCTGGATGCCTTTGAGATAACCATGACCTGGGCGACTGAGAATCTCCGTAAGTATAGGATGATGTCAGGGCAGTCAATCAAATATAAATCAATATATTTCTGGGTCTCATGCTTTATAGGGCTAATTTTTAGGTACCCTGTACCGGTAAGGCCTCCACTTTGTAACCAACTCGCCTTGTGACCATTTGAAGTCACGATGGGCCTCCCGAAAGGTATTTACCACCTGGCTCCAAAGGTACTGATGGCTGCTCCTACCCGCACCCCATGCTCACATAGACACATTTTGGGTGCTCGGCAACCAGACGGTATTTATTGACATTTGCAACGTTCCGTGGTTGTGGATTGACTTTATTTTTGCCAGGTTTAATAACAGTAGAGCAGGGATGTCAAACTCAAAGCCTGCAGGCCAGAGGGGTGCTTAGATCTCACCTGCGGGGCCACCCCGGAAACAGCAAAGGACCGGCCCACAGTGCCTCTGCACTCTGTTTTCGTTGGTAGAGGGTTGCAGGAGGTCGTCGCAGCAGAAAACGGAGCTCAGGAGCCCATTTGCGCTGCGGAGTGCTCGGGCGGCCACGGGCGCCCCCAACACGAGTGACATCAAGCTGGCCACGCCTACCTTGGCCACGCCCCACCCCTTGCAACTCTGATGCAGCCCTCAATGAAATTGAATTTGACACCCCTGCAGTAGAGTCGAGGTCTGGCTGTGACCAAAATTTCAGCACCGAGGAGAAAGGCCAGCCTATTTCAGCTCCCGGCCTTTTCTCATCGTCTTTGAAAGTATCAAATTTCTCAAGGAATTCCACCAGTGAAGGAGAACTGCAAACACGCCACCAAGTGCAAGGAGAAAAGGACCACGAGCCATATTGCAGTCTGCGTAGGTCAGCTAGAGGAAATTGAAGCAGAACTACCAGACAATCGATAAAACGTCTTTGATGAGAAAAAGAGGCCAGGCACCAATGCGACCTAAAAGAAAACCTCAAAGGCCAGTGAAAAGGCTTTTCTTGAGCCAGCTTCCAGAAAATACATTCCTTTTTCAAGGGCTTTTCGGGAATGTCTGGGATTAACTGACCGGTCCTTGAAAAAGGAATGCATTTCCAGAGTGGGCCAAATAAAAGCGCTTATATTAAGCACTCCCGCTTCCTTCTCTCTTTTGCAAAAATACCTTCGAGGCGTCAGCGCTGGTGGTCTGCTTACCTCGACTGGGGTCTGTCCGAAGTGTGGCTGGCTCTTGAACTGGGGCGCTCAGGTTCAGGGTACCAGTAGTTCCCCGCGTCTCGATAGGCAGCAGACTGGTCATACTGGTTATAGGAAGAGTTGTACTGTCCATAGGCGTCCTCCGAGAGACAAGAAAGGTTACATTAACTCGGGAGGGAGTCAAAGAGGCGAGCCAAACGTCTGGCCAGGCTCCTCCCTCAGCGGATGCCATTCCACGTTGACGGAGGAGGTTTTAGAAGCGTCAACAAAGAACCCAAAAGCAAAATCCCGGGTGAAAAAAAATCAAAACGATCACGAGCTGATTATAACCCAGCTGCCCAAAGGCCAACGAACAAATAAACGAATAGGTAAGGAGCGGAGTCCTCTGGGGATCAGGACGAGGATGATGAGATCCCACATTCAGGGGCCTTCCCCTATTCCTCCCCTAAAACAACAGCCGTGTGGGGTAGGCTGGGCAGAGAAAGAGAGAGAGACCGTGAGCTTTTTTTTCAATGCCGTTGTGACTTTGACTGAATGGCTGTAAGTCAAGGGCTACCTGCACCTTTGTTTTAAACGTGAAATGTTTGGATGGCCTATTTGCCAAAATTTCCCCCCACCACCAATTTTTCAAGAGCTTTTTCCCTTACCCAAACTTTTTGTGCTTCCACCTAAATGAAGCCCTCGTTCTCGTCAATGGGTTTTCTCTTCCTTTCCCCCCTTTTTTTTGTTGCTCTTTTTCTGCTGTTTGTTGCCTTTGAAGCGTACGAAAGCCAAAAGGGCTCCGAGGGGCTTTGGAGGCGGGGGGGCTTGGATTGCCACCACCTGCCACACCTGGCAGAGGCCTTGGAAGGGAGAACCTCCCCCTCCTCTCTGGCCAATCATTCTGGCCTTCAGCAGAAACCCCTAGCCTGAAAAATGCCCTCTGTAATTGCTCCGGGTGGGAAGAGTTTTCACTGAAGAAATCCCCCTGAACGTGAATGCATGCAGAGCATCTTACGCCTCAGCCCAGCCCACCCAGGATCACGCCCCCCCCACCACCACACACACAGCCCCAGGGGTACTGGGGATCCTCCTGTGGGTGACTGAAGAGAGTACCTTTCACTCTACCTGGTAGTAAAGGTGAGCAGCTCTAGGATCCACCGGTGGGTAGGTGTAGCTGTCATACGGGTGCCGGTAGTAGTAGTAGGGGTTGGGGGGCGGGCCGTAGGCGTTCTGTGAAGAAGGGTACTGCTGCTCGTGGAGCGAAGGGGGACCAGCAGGTTGGGGGCCACTTGGCGCTGTGGATCCAGGAGGAGGAGGAGGCCCCATGCCAGGGGGGATGCGGGGATCCTGCCTGAAGTCGGTGCCCGGCTGAGGATGGCTGGGTGGTGGGGGGGCTGAACTGCCTTCCACGGGACCGCTGGGGCAAGGCTTCGGACTCGGCGCCTGAGCACGGGGGTTTCCGGGAAGCATCTGGAGGTTGGGGGAAGCCGAAGAGCGCCGAGTAGCTGCGGGGGCCTGCTCCAAGGGCGCCCCTCGATCGGAGGGCATCACGGGCCCCGAGTCCTTTGTTACCTGCCGGTAGAACTGCTGCGAGCCTCGAGCCTGGGGGTCACCGGGGCCAGCCGGTCCGGGGGCCAGAGGAAACGCCTGGCCGCCCAAAAGGAGCTGGCTGAGCCCCAGAGGACCGGACCCTGCCCTGCCCTGCTCCTGAGACTTCGCTCCTGCCAAATCCAGAGGTTTGGAAAGCTCCTGGCAATGGGGAGCGTTTTGAGACCAGCCGGGAAGGCTGTTGCTGGGCCCCACAACGGGAGTCACGCCGCTAACGTGGGAGAGGGGAACACCGGCTGCGGGTTGGCCGGCACTTTCCACAGGCAGCCCTTCCGCAGCAGGGGGCTGGGGGGCTTCCATGGCTAAGTTGAGGGGGCCGTGAGACCCAGACTGAAGCAGGGATTTGGGGGCTGCAGTTTCAGCTGCGCTAAGCGGGCAGTGGAAGAAACTAGGATTTGAGTGAGCTAAGCCACCGGGTGGGTTTTCCCCGGTCAAGCTGCAGCTCCTGCTCTTCCCCAGCAGAGGCAGAGGAGCCCCACTGGTGCCCAGATCCTTGGCCGAGTGGTTCTTCTCGGGCTGGCCCAGCTGAAGGGCGAGAGAGGGACCGGCGGGCAGAGCCAAGCTGCCAAACTGACTCGGTTGGGCAAGCAAGATCGGCTGGTTCTGAAGCGTCTCCGTCGGGGGCGAGGAAAGGAGGCTGGCATAACCCAGGCTTCCCTGAGAGCCAACCGCCTCTTCGTCCCCCAGCTTGGGAGGGTTTTCCAAATTTTCAGACGGGAGGCTTCCGGCTTGAGACCCCGGCTTGCTCGGCAACGCTTCCTCCGGGGGCTGGACCACCTGTGGGGATGGCTTGGCCGGGACGTAGACCGCAGGGGCGGCGGGGGCAAGGAGCACATTGCCCCCAAAACTGGGCAGTTCGTTGTGCGCCCAAAGGGTGGTGGCTGGACTCTCGCACTTCTTTCCCAGTCCCTGAGCTCTGGTGGTCGGTCTCTTCTCCATCCCTGCCCCACTGGAAGGAAGCTGCCGGGGGCTTCCGCTGCCGCCCACGAGGGAGAGGGGCAAGGCGTGGCCTGGGGGCAGGAAGAGGGTCTCCAGGTTGTCAGGAGGTTGTTCCAGGTTCCCTGGGGAGGCCACGGCAACCTCAGAGCTTCTCTGGCTGCTCCTTTGGTTGGGACGATCCTCTCGCAGCTCGGCCACCACCTTGGCCTGATCGGTCTCTGTGGGCTTCACCCCCAGGCTGTGGGCCCTGACTGGCTCAAAGGAGCTGTTGACACTGGTGTGAAACACTCCCATGGGTTTGGGGGGGCTCGGCGTCGGCGCCTGGGAGGGGGGGCTGTGGTAATTCTTGCCAGGCTCCTGCTCCCCGACATCTGCTCCCAGAGGAGAGGAGTCGATCTGCTTAAAAAAGAAGCGGGAAGCCTCTTGCTCCGGTTTCCCGCTTTCCTGCTGAATGAACGTGCCCGGCTCTTGCACCCGGGCAGTGCCAGCCATGCTCCTGGGGCTCAAGTTGCTATAGTTGGAAGAGACGCTGTCGGGCCGGACGGGCCGTGGGAGCACGCTGGGGGCCTCCAGGTTGGGTCCTCCTTCCATGTGGCTCCCGACATGGTTCTTGGGGAGCAGCGGGGCCAGAGAGGCGTAGCGGCTGGAATCCGACGCCGTCCCTGGGGACGAAGGGTTCTGCGACAGGGGCTCCCTTGGCAAAACCTCCTGGTTCTGAACGCACTCCTGGTTTTCCATGTTTTCATACTGCCCGCTGGCAGAGCAGCTTCCTGCTTGCGGGACGAGGCTGGCACGGTCCTCTCCCGGGAAGGGCGCCTTCTCACTGGCCTGCTGAACGACCGCCGTTCTAAGGAAGCGCTGGGCATCCGCTTCTTTGGGCGCCGCCTCTGCTGCCAGAGGCGCATTAGCTTGGGCTGGCGCAAAATGAGCCGGCAGCCCTTGCGGCCCGTGCAAAGGCTGGTAATAGGTGTGGCCCATGGTCTGCTGGAAAGCATCCACGTCTGGTCTGGCAACATGGCTGCTGGCTTCCGATGACAGTATCTCCTCGTTCTCCGCCTCGTCTCCCTTGAAGAACATCGAAATCGTCCCCGCATCGGCCTCGTCTGGGCACTGCCTGCTCCCTGCCTCAGACACCCCTTGGGCGTGGCCGGGGGGGCTGTTTTCCTGAGAAGTGGGGTGGCCCGAGGGATACGTGGCTTCCAGGGGCTGCAAGTAAAAGTGTTCTTGGGGGAGTTGGCCAGCCCAAGCACCGGTGCCCCCGGGGCTCTGCCAAGCGCTACTGGGGGGCAGAGTCACATTGGATGCCTCGGCGAGCATGTAGGGGGTCTGGGGGGCACCAGGGAACCCAGGCTGATGAGGAGGAGTCGGGTGGCGATCCAGCTGGGGGCCCGGCTGGGTAACAGAGATGCTGGAATGGGCAGCACTCCCAAAGGCATTCCGGGACAGGGGCTCTGGGGAAGGCAAATACGCAGAGCTTTGGGGAGGCATCCACTGAGGCATCGTCTGCTGAAGGAGGGAGAAGGCCGGCAATGGTGAGGGGACCGCACCGGGGTTGCCTGGATTCCTACTCACGTCGGGCCCACCCGGCGGCCTGTCCGGGACAGAAGCCGAAAGAGAATTTTCAGAGCCGATTCTCATGGGCTGAGGTGGTTCCACTGGGGGGCGGGGGGCGTGTTCTGTGCTTGGATGCATTTCGGTGCTGTTGCGGACCCCTTTGGGGAAGGCCGGCATGGAGGCCGTGGAAATGGAAAAGGAGCCCCCAGCTTCTGAATGGGAGGCCGAGACAGACGTTAAGGATGGAGCGGGTGCATGAGGAAGGTGCCCAGAAGAGAGGTGAAGGGGAGCAGCCGACGGAGGGAAAGCCAATGAAGAAGAGCCTGGGTCTCCGTGGGGCACGCTGCTCAGTGGGGAGCTCCGGGGGCCTTGTTTGCCAAAGGCGAAAGGGTCTGTCACCGGTTGCACAGGTCCAGTCGCTGTTGCTGCTGCAGAGGTGGGGGCGTTTGCACGCCTACCGTAGGGGCCGTTTCGCCAATGCATGTTCCAGGAGGGGGCGAGAGGAGGAGGGCCTCCAACCCCCGCGGGAGCTGTCTGAGGAGGGGGCTGCATGATCAAAGTGGAGCCCAGTCACTTGCCACCTGAAGAGGAGCGGTAGATGGAGCAGGGCGGGCTTGCCTTCATATGCACAAGCTGGAGTGAAGAAGACAGAAAAGCGGAATTAGTAACCGGCATAGTTCTCGAGAGATAAACTGCTCGCCCAGCCATCGTGTGAAGTTGTGATAGCACCAAAGGAGCAGCGGTTACAACCGACCCTTGGAGCTCTGGCTGCTCCAGCATCTCCACAACCGGGTGATGGCCACTTGAAAGTCAGCAGGGAAGCCGGCAGGGAAGGTTGCAAGCCTCTGGGATAGGACTTCCTTACATGTGCACTTTGCTTCCCACGCTCCTGTGCCCCTCTCCACACTCCCGGCACCCTCGTGCATCCTCTCAGATCTGCATGGTGCCTCTTGGGGGTCCCTCTTGCGCCCTTCCCCACCCAGCAGCTGCCACTTACCTACCTGCCAATCTGGGGCTTGCGACTTCCTGCCGGCTTCGCCATTAACTTTGGCAGGAAGCTGCCTCGCCTAATGACTGTGAAATTCAGTTAATGATGGCAACCGGGATTGCAGAGATTGCTGTCATTCAGGGATGTGGTTGTAATTTACGATCGCATCACTTAATGATGGAAATTTTGGTCCCAATTGACATCGTTAAGTCAAGGAGTACCTACCCTACGTACCCTTGCTATTCCATCAAGAATATGGATTACTGGAGATGAAATAAGCATCTTTGGGGGAATCTGAAGTACGTAATGTTTATAAAGCACAATTTGAATTTGCTAACTATACTGGCTGTCTTGCAGGAATCTCTCAATTCATGCCTTCAATGCCTTTTCACACAACACTGCCTGTTTTCAGTTCATGAAACAATACCAGTGATTATGGATGAAGCTAGGACCGTGTGGTACAAGCAAGGCCTCTATTTTGATTTTCTCATAAATTCTAGGCCCAGAAGGGATTCTGGCACCTGAATAAGCTTATCTGCTTCCTTATTGGTCTATAATTTACGTTCTTTGATAAAGGCTTGCTCAGAGATTGTCTTTTGTGCTGTACTTTTGGATCAAGGGAACGGTGCTTTCACTTCAGCTGCAGCATTTTCTAGTAATGGGTTGCAGGTCTGATTTTTCCTCCCAATTCCATCAGACTCAGCTATTTGGGGGGGGGGGGGGGATTCATCGGAATCAGAGGAAGTGTTCAGCCTTCCGCATGGTGTGCTTCGGGATTTCACCTCCCAGAATTCCCAAACGGTGGGATGTGAGCAAAGTGCTTGCTAGCCCTTAAGGGACACATCTGAGCTGTGAACTAATTTGGACTTCCTTATTCTGTGTGTGGCCTTTTACGGGGGGGGGATCGGAAATCCTAGGGCAAAGCAAAAGAAAGCACTCCCAGATTTTGTTAGTATTTGCTGAGACTTCTTGTTCTGAGAAGAAGCCTGTTACATCTTGTGTAATCGGTTGTGCCTACATCACAAGCCATCTCCGTGATATTTTGAACAGAAAACATGCACGTCAGTGGGCTGGAAAACTGAACACCAGGTTCACACATAATGCGATATGTCTTGGTTCAGCAAGGTGTGTGAATCCCACCACTGTAACAAGAATTTAAGAAACCACATTTACGGCACATTTTTGTTTAGTACAAAATTCTGCTCAGTCACGTAATTCTATCACTAGCTCCTCAAAAACCAGGAAAAGCATTCAAGAGAAGCCCCTATCCTTTTTCCTCAATACCTGTGATTTAAGAGTAAAAGACAGATGTAAACTGAACAGATTAACTATGAAGATAAAAGAAAGAGAAAACTCAGAATATTTTAAGATATGGAATCAATTTTACTACTGGTTAGAAAAAAGATATAAATAAGCATTAATAGAGATAGATAAAATATGTTATAATTAGAATATTAGATTAGTGGGAAATTTTTGTAATGGACTTGGCGAGAATGAAGACAGAAAATAGAAAAGAAGAAGTTTTTGGAGATAACACCGAGATGTCACATGGAAGAAATGAATGATGTACTAAATGTTTGTCTTTTTAAAAAAAGCTTTTTTTAAAAAAAGACATGTAAACATGAAAGTGACACAGAAAGTGTTTATTCTGTTTCACAGATAATTGCCCAAAAAAACAACCCAAAGTTTTGAACTGGAGTGAGGCAGGGAGGAAAAGAGATGAATTAAAGATAGCAAAGTTGTCTTTGCTTTAAAGACAACAGAGGAGGAATTATAACCTGAAGGCAGCTAGAAAGTCCCTGGGCTTACAGTTGATCACACCCAAAAAGGGACCCAGCTAAGGCTAGTGCACTTTTTAGATTGCATTAATAAAACTCTGGTCTCTAAATCAGAGGCACTGTAGTCATAAATTTACTTTATTCAGCACTGATCAAATTTCATCGTAAGTGCTGGGTGCAATCTTGGCTCCTCTACTTAAAGCAAGCCAGGAGAAAGAGAGAGTTCTTCAAAGAATTATTTAAACACTGGGTAGAAAACATCAGGGAAGAAAACTGAATGGAATGTGATAGCTGTTTTCAAAATATCTGGTAACTCCCTCCCCCCCCCCCCCCCTCACACACACACAGATACATTCTCACAGCAACTGCTATGTTCCCCAAATTCAAACAGCTAAGATTTGAGCTGTGGGAATTCTGATTTCTATCTCATTCCACCAAGTGGGCCTTTTCAAATGTTATTTTCTGCTGTCTGAAAGATGCTGTATTTTAAAAGGAACTCCTCACTTACTTCTTAATCTTTTTCATTAAAGCTCTCTATTAGAAAGGATTGGTAATTAGTTGTTTTATTGCTGGCTAATCGCTCCAAAATTTTTTAAAAGTCTTAATTCTGCCTTCAGTGCTATGAACAGGTCTAACAAGCCTTTTACAAGAGGGTAGAGAAGTACTGTTATAAGGAACTTTCCATATTAGGGTTAATTAGTAATTTAATTAACAGCAACTAAAAAGAACAGAAATCATTGGTAGATGTACGGCTTTTAAAGAAAAAGATTCTGCTGTGATAAGAGAAGCGAAGATGACAGTTTCCAAAAACACTGGCAACCCATCCAAGCTTGATCAAGTCTGAACAACAGCTGAATGTGGTTTATGTTTCTAGCAAGAGCAACAATTCAAACTAAAATGAACACAAAATAACGCACCTCCATTCACCAAGGAAATCTAATTACCAAACTAATTGTCTGATTATGGAGAACATCAACCTGAACAAGGGAAGCCAACAGAAACGGGCTCTACTCGAACATCCTGATATTTCAGAATCCACGAGTGCATTTCACTACACGTGTTGCGTAAGCCTCCCAAATGTGGTGTGTATATATTTATTCCCAAACTTCTCAAAGGGTTTGTAGCACCTCAGATCCTCTTAGGGCTTCCTTCCCCTCGGAGTGACCGTTATTTCTCACATTTTCTAAGTCCACAGAAATAGGTTCAGACTTCAGACAGAGCCTGGATCAGGCCTGGACAACACTCCATGCATATGACCCTGCATTTGAACTGACAGATTGTTCCACATCTGCTCCTTTCCCAGCTACATGTCGTGTGGACGGAGATAAGGCATCAGGAAAAAAAAAAAAGCACACTATTTTTTTAATGAACCCAGATTCAAGGTAGTCCTCGACTTATGATCACAATTGAGCCCAAAATTTCTGTTGTTAAGTGAGGGCCCAGATTTGAAGTTCTGCCTTCCTCGTGACTTCAACTTGGGACGCTTGGCAATTGGCCCACATTGATGTCTGTGTGCCGTTTGTCCTGGGGTTACGTCGCCATGATTTATGACGTTTATTGCAGGAAAGAGGCATTTACAGGTAGTCCTCCACTTATGACAATGGAGGCCAAAATTTCCATTGTTAAGTGAGACAATTGTTAAGTGAGTTTTGCCCCATTTTACTACCTTTCTTGCCACCGTTGTTACGTGAATCCTGCAGTTGATAAGTTAGTAACCTGGTCATTCAGCGATTCTGGCTTCCCCATGGGCTTTGGGGACATGACTTTGGGACACAGCAACAGTCACAAGTATGAACCAGCCGCCACGCATCTGAATTTGGATCACGTGATCACGGGGAGGCTGCCAAGATTGCCACTGGGAAAAAGTGGCCCTAAGTCCCTTTTTTCCCGTACCGTTGTAACTCTGAACAGTCACTAAATGAACTGTTGTATGTCGAGGACTGCCTGTATTCCAGGGCCTGACACATGACCTGTCACGCGCCGTCAGTTTCAGAGGCTGAGTATTATGATGCCCATGGACGACAATCCGCCACCTGTGGCTCGGTACCCCTTCCCCCATCACCCCAGCAACTCCACTTCCTTGAGGGGGGGGCTCCACTCGTGGTGGTGGGGGGGTAGCCAATGACACCCCCTTCCTCTTCTTGCACCCCAGGGGGGCGGCTGCTGCTGGGCAGGCCACATTCTGGACCACCCCTGGCAAACAGCCAGTTTAACTTTTTTTAAAAAAGCAAAATAGTCCTCGACTTACAACAGTTTAGGAACAGTCCAAAGTTGCAACGGCATTGGTAAAAAAAAAAAGGGACTTAGGACCGTTGTCTCGTGCTTACGACCGTTGCTGCATCCCCGCGATCTGCATTCAGACGCTCGACAAGCTGGCTCACATTTAAGACGGCCGTAGTGTCCCGGGATCTTTCGCCACCTTTCCGACAAGCCAAGTCAATGGGGAAAGCCGGATTCGCTTAACGACCCGGGGTTACTAACTTAACGGCTGCGGCGATTCACTTAAGAACCGGGGCGAGGAAAGCCGTAAAACGGGGCAAAACTCACAGAAGGAAGGCCTCTCGCTTAACCCAAAACAGATTTGGGGCTCCAGTTGTGGTGGTCGTAAGTCGAGGACCACCTGTGTCAGGGGAAGCGAGGACCGACTCTTGTCCTTCAGGGACCTGGAAAAAGTGGGGGGAAGGGAAGAAGGGTTGAGGGGGGGTCTCAAAGCCGGTTTGGGGGGGGAGATGTGGCAGATCGACCCTGTGGGCGCCTCTCCCTCCTCCTTCTGGCCCGGCCATCCTGCCCGAAAAGACGAAAGATCCTTCCCGCTTCAGGGAGCAGCCAGGAACCATCCACGATGACCAATGAGGTAGACTTCTCCTGAAGCGGGAGGCTTCATTCCTACCCTCATCAAGCCCCCCCTCCCCCCGCAGCAGGGCCTGGGGGGTCCCCGACCCTCCTTAAACCCGAAAGTCACCTGTGGGGGGAGGGTCTCCCTCAGCACGCGCGGCCGCCGGCGCCGGTTCCTTCCGTCGCCACAGCCTCAGCAGCAGCGAGCCCAGCCGCCGCCGCCGCCATCTTGCAACATCCGGCTCCAGCGGCAGCGCTGACGTGTCACGCTCGCCCCGTGCGCGTGACGTCATCGCGCACGGCCCCCGCCCAGTCCTGCCCTACGCGAGAGGCGGCACCTAAGAGCTACGAAAAAGGAAGAGTCGCCCGCTCGGGAAATCGGACACCACCAGGCGGCGGCAGCAACAACAACACACGGACGTGAGTCGACGTGTGACAGCAACTTTTCACTGGAAAAAGTCCTTGTTGAGTTTGCTTTGTCGCACGTCACGTGTGCGTCCTTTTCTGAAGGTACCTGGAAGAATCTAAGAGTGGACTTGCAAGTTTCTGATCCCGGCGGTAGATAGTGTTTCTCTACAATTCCTATCTCTATGGACACATGTCAAACCTTTTTTTTAATTTATTTATTTAAATGCCTCAACAGCTGCTTCCAGATCCAACCGAATATCCGTGGCCGAAGAGTTTCTGTGGCTAGAGCGGTTCCTCTAACTAAGCCTGTCTAGGCCGCTTTCACATGGAGACCGGAAGTATCCCCATGTGTCCACGTTTTCTTGCTCCCGGCAAAAAAAAAGCCCTGGAGCATTTTCGTTCCTGGGCGATTGCAACCTGTCGCTCTGGCAGATGGAGGCGGAAAGAGGCGAAACAGGACGCCTGGCTTCCCTCTGAGCCTGGTGACAGAAGAACAGAAATATTCAGAAGGGGCCTTGAAGGAGGAGACCTTAAAAAGGAAGAACCTCGATTTACAACAGTTCATTTAGTGTCTGTTTGAAATTCTTTGTCCTCCAAGTCCTGGTTGCCCCAAAGGTGCTTTTTTTCAGGAGGCAACTGGACTTTCTGGTTCTTTTCTTTTGAAGACGTTTCGCTTCTCATCCAAGAAGCTTCTTCAGCTCTGACTGGATGGTGGTGGGGAATGGAAGGATGCAAAGGACCAGCTGTCTGCAAGGAATATAAATCTTTCCATTCTCCATTATCCTATTGGAGCTGAAGAAGCTTCTTGGATGAGAAGCGAAACGTCTTCAAAAGAAAAAAACCCAGAAAATCCAGTTGCCTCCTGAAAAAAAAAGCACCTTTGGGACAACCCTGACCTGGAAGACTGAGAATCTCTACAGACTTTTAGCTATATGATTTGGGATGAAGACTCTTGGAATGGTTGTGGGAGAAGGAATGAATTTCCAGAGGAAAAAATTGCAGACTACAGGAACCATTTGCACCACTCAGGTGACCCTGAGGAAACAGATAAACCTCCAAGTGCTTCAAGGACCTTCTAAAAGGATGCAAATGACCAGCTGTCTGCAAGGAATATAAATCCTTCCATTCCCCACATCATCCAGTCAGAGCTGAAGAAGCTTCTTGGATGAGAAGAGAAACATCTTCAAAAGAAAAATCCAGAAAGTCCAGTTGCCTCTTGAAAAAAAGCACCTTTGGGACAACCATGACTTGGATGACTGAGAATCTCTACTGGAAAAAGTGACTTTAATTCACACGACTGTTGTAGCATCCCTGTGGTCATGAGGTCAAAATTCAGACACTTGGCAACTGACTCATATTTACGATGGTCGCAGCACCCGAGGGTCATGTGATCCCCTTTTGTGAACTTCCGAAGAGCAAAATCAATGGGGAAGCCGGATTCACTTAACTATCGTGTTACTAACTTAACAACTGTGGCAAGAAAAGTTGTAAAATTTATATTGACCGTTTCCTAATATGATTTGATTGCTTATTTGTTCCCTATAACTATCATTAAGTGTGTTGCACCTTATGATTCTTGATGAACGTATCTTTTCTTTTATGTACACTGAGAGCGTATGCACCAAGACAAATTCCTTGTGTGTCCAATCACACTTGGCCAATAAAGAATTCTATCTATCTATCTATCTATCTATCTATCTATCTATCTGCCTATCTACCTACCTACCTATCTGATTGTTTCCTAGTATGATTTAATTGTTTATTTGTACCCTATGACTACCATGAAGTGTTGTACCTTGTGATTCTTGATGAACGTATCTTTTCTTTTATGTACACTGAGAGCGTATGCACCAAGACAAATTCCTTGTGTGTCCAATCACACTTGGCCAATAAAGAATTTTATTCCAAATGGGGCAAAACTCACTTAAATGTGTCACTTAACAACAGAAATTTGGGGTTCAGTTGTAAGTCGAGGACTGCCCGTACCATACTGGACAAAGCGATGTCCAGTCTCATCTTGAAAACCTCCAGTGATGATAATGTCCAAAGCGAATATTCCTACATTTTGATGCATCGTTTGTAAGATAAACGTAAAGGTTCCCCTCGCACATATGTGCTAGTCGTTCCCGACTCTAGGGGGCAGTGCTCATCTCCGTTTCAAAGCCAAAGAACCAGCACTGTCCGAAGACGTCTCCGTGGTCACGTGGCTGGCATGACAACACCAAAGGCGCACGGAACGCTGTTCTCTTCCCACCAAAGGTGGTCCCTGTTTTTCTACTTGCATTTTTTATGTGCTTTCAAACTGCTAGGTTGGCAGAAGCTGGGACGAGTAGCGGGAGCTCATCGTTTGTACTTTTACTTCAATTCAAAAGAAGATATACACAGAAAGGATTTGACCTGACGTCTTGAATGGTCAGAAAAGAATTGATTTTTACAAATTAACAGAGTTGGAAGGGAGCTTGTAGGTCATCTAGTCCAACCCCCACCCACCCAGGCAGGAGACCCTACACCATTTCTGACAGATGGCAGCCCATCTTTTTGAAAGCCTCCAGGGATGAAGCTCCCACAACTTCTGAAGGCAACTTCTGTTCCACTGGTTGACTGTTCTCACTGTCAGAAAATTTCTCCTTATTTCCAGGTTGAATCTCTCCTTGTTCAGTTTCCATCCATTATTCCTTGTCTGGCCTTCAGGTTCCTTGGAAAACAGCTTGACCGCCTTCCTCCTCTCTGGGGCAGCCCCTCAAATATTGGAAGACTGCTATCCTGTCTCCCCTGGTCCTTCTCTTCACTAGACTACCAGGCCCAGTTCCTGCAACCATTCATCGTATGTTTTAGCCTCCAATCCCCTTAAATCATCTTGGTTGCTCTTCTCTGCACTCTTTCTAGAGTCTCAAGCTCTTTTTTATATGTGACCAAAACTGGATGTAGTATTAACTGATTTGAAATTGGAATTGGAATTGAATTGAAATTTGATTTAATTGGATGAAATAAATTGGATTCTTTATTGGCCAAGTCTGTTTAGACACACAAGGAATTTGTGTCAGGTGCAGAAGCTCTTAAGTGTACATGCAAAGTAACGCATTAGTAATAATTATAATAATACCAGTAAGAGGGGGGAGTATAGAAGAGAAGATAAATGATAATACCTGTTGTAACATGCCAGTGAAACATGGACACTAACCTCCCAATCGATACAAAGGATACGAGTGGCACAAAGATATATGCTCCTCATCACAAGACAAAGATAGAAAGACCAGCACATGGATTAGAGAATAAACGGAAGTATACGATGCCATCAAGAGTAAAAGAATGGAAATGGAAACGGGCTGGTCACATAGCAAGAAGAACCGATGGCAGGTGGAGCAAGGCAGTCATAGAATGGATCCCATTTGATCAAAAGCGTCCATAAAAGTGATCTAAAACAAGACAGATTGATGAAATCAGCAAGTATGCCATGCCCAATTGGCAAAGGAAAGCTCAGGACCATATTGGTTGGAAACATGCAGAAGAGGCTTACATCCTTCCATAGACAATGGCTAGGATGATGATGATGAAGAAGAAATACTACTATAGCCATACTACATAGGTAAACACACAGACACCAGATGGCACTGTGAGAATTAGGTGCTCAGCAGAGTGATGGCATATGGGGAAAAAACTGTCCCTGTGTCTAGTTGTTTTAAAAGTGCAACTGAAAATCTGCCAAAGTCAGGTTTTGGTGAGCCTGACTGGAAATCCCTGCTTTAGGGGGAAAAAAATCTGTTTAATTTCGTTTCTACTTTGAAGTTTCTTACTTTAGACTCGAGTACTCAATGTTGCATAGGTCTGACTTCTCCCCCTCCTTAGTGAATTTGGCCTTGACTGACATTTACTGTCAAATCAAATCTTAACAGTTACTACGTACAGCTTTTCAAATCTCAGAATATTAGGCTGGACTTGAGAATTAATGAAGGCAGCAATGGCCCACTATTTTGTATGGTTGTTAAAAAATAAATATGATATGGTTGCATCTGTAAAAGTACCAGGAATTGATTTTTATGACTGTAAACTTGTGAATTGATTTCTCTTTCGTTTCCCAGGGTCCAAAGATCCAATTGTCCTTTGGGATGGAAATCATAATAGCTGGGAATTTTTCCAAAAAAGGATTACATTTACTTGTGATTTTTCTTTCCAGGAAGATTTGTATTTGCTCATATTCCAGTCTGATGCATTGGGGACCAGATTAAGTTCCAGTTTGCACGTCTGAAGTGCTGAAGTCACCACTCTATTTTACAAGAAAGCTGGTGTGATGTGGCCAGATGATTTTAAGATCAGTTTCACTTTCCCAGCTGTTTCTTTCTTTCTCCCAACTAACTTCCATGATTAAGGAGAAAAGGCGTTGGACCTTGGTAGATCTTTGGTCAACCTGATTAAAGTATTGATTTAATGAGCTCTGAGGTATATCTCTCACAATCAACATAGAGGAATAATTTTTTTATCTTACTGAAATAAGAACATAAGAATGCTTTTAAGGATTTGAGTGGTGCAGTGGCCTGTAGATGGAGCTCTTGCCTCACAATCCGGCAGCCGTGAGTTCTATCCTAGGTAAAGGCAGATATTTCTCTGGGCACAATGAGAATATATCTGCTGAATATAACTCCACATTGGCAACAGGAAGGGCATCTGGCCAGTAAACATTCAGCTTTGTTCAGTTGCCCAGACTCTACCCCGCAAGGGATTATGGGGTCATTGAAAGACGATGAATGTTTTTAAGGATTTCATGAGCCCCTCCAGCGTTGGAAAAGACTCCACACATTTCCTTCCGTGAATTAAATTATCTAATCTGAAAGAAAAGCAAGACCACAACCAACACTTCTAAATGCCTACTGACATAGTTTATTGCAAATCATGTAACAAAATAAAATAAAAGGCATCATTTTTGCAAACTACACTTTTGCATGGTTTTTTTTTTTTAAATTACAGGTTTGTTTGTTTTAATCTCCCACATCTCTGACTTATAAACTACCGTCTAATTTATAAAACATAAAAAGATTTGACACCAAGAGGCGGGTGTTAAAAATCACTCATTGTAGAGACATGCCAACACTTTCCAATATCTTAAAGGTGGGGAGGGTCTCCAGAGGTCCTCAGAGAGAAAAAAAACCCCGAAGCTTGGGAGGTAATCAGATTCCTCAAAAGAAGCCCCAATGTGTTCAACATCCAAAGTGTGAAGAACATCTTCCCCAGGATTACAGTTCATGCAATATGTACCATCTCATCCAAAGATGCCAATGCAGCTAGAGGTCAGTCCTACCTGAGCATCTCAGAGGATGTTCCTTTGAAGGTAATTCTCGACTTATGACTACAATTGGGACTGGAATACCTTCCATTCCTAAGCGATATGCTTTTCATTGAGTTATATCCAATTTTACCACTTTCTTTTGCCACCGTCATTAAGCAATGACACTTCCCCCACTGACACTTGTTGGAAGCCCGCCTGGGAAGGCTGCAAATAGCAATCCCGTGATCCCAGGATCTTGCAACGTGCTGATTGCAAAAGTGCCTGAATTTTGCTCACAGAGCCACGGAGCTTTTCAGTCAGGGTGAGGCTGGGAGTCCCCCTTTTCAGTGTAATTTTGAATGGTTAATCAACTGAGGACTAAGTCAAACGCTTACATGTAGCATTTACTCCGAAGGATCCACTCTCACCCGCGAAGCCTGTTTCATTCCTCCCTTGAGCAATATTTTCAACAAACCCCACCAGGGCAATGCTTTCTTTTCAGTTTAATCATTTAGATTTTTTAAACAAAATCCACCCATATCGTTTTATGTAAAAAAAAAAAAAAAAGACTCCGTATTTACAAAACGTTAGCTTTGCCATAGGCGCATACTGTATATATATATATATTTGTATACAAATTCAGCTGCTCCACTTGTCCTGCCGGCCCCCGTTCTCTAAAAGAGAATAATACAACCGTCGCAAAAAAAAAAAAAAAACCAGAGGTGCCAAATCCTAAAAAGCAGGAGGCTCTTGCTGGCCGAAGGACAAAAACTTGCTTTCTGATGGCCATTCCATCATGTGAGTTAGGAGGATCCCTGCCATCGAATGCAGGGATATCAGCTTCCTGAAATTGGATAGAAGCTGAGGCTATAGAATAGTGGTCAAGTTGTGGTGAGGTTTTGCTAAGCCACTTTCCCCGTGGTTTCAACAGTGGCTTCTTACAGCTGCCAGCCTACTACCCCCGTCTGCCCCTCTGGAAACCCCAAAGTTGAAGTCTTTTTCCAGCCACCTCCAGCTGTGTTGAGGGATGCAACCCAGAGTAAAGACAAGTCTTTAATCCACACTGCCGACAGATTCAAGGCACTGACTTAGTGCATGAAGGCTCAGGTGCCCTCTGGAGGCCAGGAGACTGGCAGAAAAGTTGGAACTTCTGCCCTGGACTTTGGTCAATGAAGATAATTTTCTCTCTAGAGTGCCTGTCTCTAAAAGGGCGGAATCCTTTCAAACCCATGTCCCAAAGGTTCTCTTTTTTTTCCCCCAAAAGGCAAAACGGGCTTCGTTTTTCCTTGAAGACGTTTCGCTTCTCATCCGAGAAGCTGCTTCGGGGCCAACCCATCCATTCATACTAATGTTCCTGCGCAATGAAGCAGAAGTGAAGAAGCTTCTCGGATGAGAAGCGAAATGTTTTCAAGTAAAAACAAAGTCCAGTTGCCTCTTGGGGGGGGGGGGGGAAAGCCATTCAAACCAGGATGACTGAGACCCTCCGAAGACTCTAAACCCACGGAAACCCATTCCCCATTTCTCACTCTAAATCTCCATTAGTTTTCCCAACCTGGGGACTTCCTAAGCTGTGGGGCCACCACCACCCCATTGCCAGATAGAAGGCAAGTACTGGAAAGGCCAGGAAAGAGATTCCAATCCTGCCTTCTTATGGAAGTCATCTCCATCTCTTGATGAGTTCTAGGCAACACATGGCCAACACGGGGATGATGAGCCTCTCACTCCCTGCTAGGTTCCCCAACAGACCTTCAACCTTTCTTCGTAGTTATATCTCAACATCTTTTCTTGTTCATGTTGTCTTTCCTTCAGGCTGTTCTTACAGTAGTGGCCAAAATTTGGGAAAAGTGTATTTTTGAGGTTTGATGGTTAATAACACCACTTTTTTTTTTCAGTTTCATAAAATAATCCTATTCCACTGCTGGAATGAATAGCCTGGGAATAACCCAACTGAAAATCTATGGCGCTGACAAAAAGCGACCCAGCAATAAAAACCCAGTTAATAGAAGCCATCCTTCAATCTTGGTTTCCCATTAGAACAGCTGCAGAACTAAAAGACTTGGTTCACTCCATGGGAGTGTTAAGACGTTGTAAGGCCGTCATTCACGCTATAGGTTACCCAACTAAGGATTAACTGACGTGGTGATAATTTTTTGTATATCTCGTTTTTTCTACGGGGATCATTTTTGCACAGCTCATTTTTTTTCTATGTGTTTCACTTCTTTATACTGTAACTGCTAGTCTAATAGCAAATCCTTCATAAAAGTGATTGCATTACATGCTTGATTAAATTATCTTTCCACTGATATATAATTTTATGGTACTACTCCTCCCAAAAAGAGGTGTTATCAGCTAGTTTTAGAAACTACGCTTTTCCCAAAAGGTTTCCACAATTTTGGCCACTACTGTAGGTACAGTGCCCAGGATTGAGTTAGGAACACAACCACCATTGTTAAAAAAAAAAAAAAAAAGACAGGGCATGCCTTTCTTATTCTACGCTTGATCCAGGGCAGGCTTTCCTTTTCCTTTTAACCTTTGCAACGAACAAAGGGCACATCTGTGGGGCGAGAGAGAGAGGGGAGAAGCATTTGGAATTCACTCTGCAGCTTAAGACCTCTAATCCTGGTTTTTGATCATAGGCAGCATTTTAAAATAAATAAAGGAAAACGTTCAGCTTTCATGCAAAAAAGATGGATAAAACTATGTAATACTGAAACTTTAATACAAAGATTCACGATCCATATTATCAGTGTTTTTCCACCTTGGATTTCCAGCTCAGCCAGCGTGCTTTAAGATCGGTGGAATCCACCTTGAATTGGTTAGATACACCTTAAAGTGGCCGTGGCTGGGAAACACTGCCCTATTTCAATCTCCCATTTCCTTGGACTGCCCAAGTGTGTATCGGATACACTTTTTCCATAATTCCCACCTGCCATGATGGCTAGGAACTTTGAGAGGGAATCTAAGACACCCAGAAGCATCCAGATGTAGAAAGCCGATACGTCTATATATCTATATATCGTAAACACCCAGGGAACATTTTAAAGCGCTCTTTAAAAATAAACCATCAACTTATATTTAAATTATTTTTCCTCATATAGGTACATTTTTTAAAAAAACAAAAACAAAATTGCCCCTCCCCCTTTTTTATTCTGTTTTAAAAATGAACAGGAAAAAATATCCTGATCAATAAATACGTGTCATGGATCTTTTCTTATAGCTTTACAGAAGAATGTTTCTCTAGGTAAAAAAACAAAAAAAAAGCATGATACAAACGTTGGTTGTTGTTGTTTTTTTAAAAAAATGTCAATTAAAAAAAGTCCCCGTTAATAGATTATTTTTTTTTCTTTCTATTTCTTGGAATAGTAAATGCAGCCCATGGAATTCTTAACAGAACATATAAATAAAACGGCAGTGTTTTCACATAAAAGAAAAAGTACATAAATAAATACTAAAAAAAGAGGAAGAACGCAGTGACGTTTCCAACTTACAATGTATGAAAAAATATTTTTAAAAAAAAAAAAAAAGAAAGAAGAAAAAAAAGGGGGGGGGATTTCTCCAGTTCAGCCGAGGGGGTCTGTCCGTCTCACAGGGCAGCTCAGGTGCACCCCCCCCCCCTTACTTGAAAACTTCTGGGATGCACCCCACTTGGGGCTGCACGCTGGTGGGTGGGCTCGAGATCCCTTCCGACCAATCCGAGACGTTGGAATGGGGGGAGGAGCTTGACCACTGGTCCGGCGACTCCGGCGAGGGCGTGAGGAAGGGGTGGTCGGGCCCCTGGTGCTGATGGCTGGGCGTGTGGTCCATGGGGGAGGGGTAGCTGTGCTGGGAAGGTGGAGTCAGGAACTGGGGGGTGGTCAGGGCCTGGGACAGGCCAGGGGGCAGGGAGGTCGCCAGCACCTGGGTGTCCTGCGGCAGGATGGCGTGGACAGACAGGGCCCCAACATTCATCGGCTGTTGCAGCTCCGCCTGGCTCAGCTCGTTCCCGAGGAAGCTCGCCCCCACTTGGGGGGCAGTGTTCGTGGCCCCGCCGTGGCCTTGCGGTGGGGGCGGCTGTTGTTGCTGGGGTTGCAACAAGTGTGGCTGGGAGTGGCTGGGCAGGAGGCCCCCGGGGACCGCCTGGTAGGTCATCATGGGAGCCAGAGGGGTGCCGGAGAGGCCATTGTGCAGGGGCGCCAGCAGCCCGTGCGGCAGGGCCTGGTTGGCAGGGTGCGTGCCCTGCGGAAGGGCGCTCCTCAGCGGGTTGTACTGCCCAGGCACCAGGCTGTTCTGCAGGCGGTTCAGCCACTCGCACTGGCTCCCGCTGACGGCGAAGTTGAGTGAGGCTCTGCCCAGGAGGGCGCCGGCGTTGGAGACGGGCAGGTGGGACAGGCGAGGGGGCCCCGGCTCGAAGGGCTGCATCTGGTTGGCTCCCAGGCCCAGATCTGCTTTGCTGACCAGGTTGAGTTGGCTGATGCTGAGGTGGGAGTCGGGCATGCCGGGCAGGTGGTTGAGGGGCATGGAAGGGGAGGCCTGGAAGGGGGAGGTCATCAGGGGCGGAGAGGCCACGTCCGACAGGTAGCCGTGCGGAGACTCCAGGGAGTCGACCGGGGAGAGGACTCCGGAGCCGTCTAGCAGGCAACCCTTGACCTCCTGAGACTTCTTCCGGGAGGCCTTCAGCCCCTTCGGCTCCTTTCCGTTGCAGCTCAGCCCTTTGGTGCTCGGCTTTCGGGCCTTCTTGCCCTGGAGGCCTGGCTTCAGGTTGCCCAGGTAGCCGCTGGGCGAGCAGAGTGGTGGGGAGAGGGTGGGGCCCCCCAGAGGCCCCCCATTGTGCAAAGGTGGGCTCCGCACCAGGTTGTATTCATCCAGGAGGCGGACAATGTCGTGGTGCATGCGCTCCTGGGCCACATCCCGGGGCAGGCGGTCCATGTGATCCGTGATGTCCCGGTTGGCAAAGCTGTCCAGCAGGACTTTGGCCGTTTCGTAGCTGCCTTCTTTGGCTGCCAGGAACAAGGGGCTCTCTTCCTAAAAGACAGGGAAGCAGGACTTCAGACCCCTCCCCTGAATCCATCCGCCTTCCCCGTTGCCTCGCCTCAGGTGAGCAATTTCCTTCGGGAGAAAGTTTCTCCCAAGGGGCCTCCATTCCCTCTTTCTAAGGCTCTGAGGGAGCGAAGTCACCCAGCTGGCTTCCTGCCTCGGCAGGACTAGAACTCACCAACTCCCAGTTTCTAGTCTGAAGCCTTCACCACAACCCCAAACCGACTCTAGTGCTTGTGTACATTTGGGAATGGGAATGGGAATGGGAATGGGAATGGGAATGGGAATGAGAAGAGAAGAGAAGAGAAGAGAAGAGAAGAGAAGAGAAGAGAAGA
>WNWU01000070.1:1367189-1379566 GCA_012654045.1 Ptyas mucosa
AGAAGAGAAGAGAAGAGAAGAGAAGAGAAGAGAAGAGAAGAGAAGAGGGGAAGGGAAGGAGGAAGAAGGAGAGGAGAGGAGAGGAGAGGAGAGGAGAGGAGAGGAGAGAAGAGAAGAGAAGAGAAGAGAAGAGAAGAGAAGAGAAGAGAAGAGAAGAGAAGAGAAAATAGAATGAGAATGGAAATGGAAATGGAAATGGAAATGGAAATGGAAATGGAACTGGGAAAGGGCGGGGAGAGGGTCAATGTATTTTCCAAAGCACCAGAAGGCAAGATCAGAAACAATGAATAGAAACTAATCAAGGAGAGAAGCAACCTGGAATTAAGGAGAAACTTCCTAACGGGACAATTAACCAGTGGAACAGAAGTTGCCTTCAGAAGTTGTAAGGGCTCTGTCACTGGAGGTCTTTAAGAAGAAACTGAACAGCCACTTGTCTGACATGGTAGGGGGTCTCCTGCTTGAGCAGCAGGTGGGATTAGATGACCTTCAAGGTCCCTTCCAGCTCTATTCTGATTGATTAATCCTGTTTTTCATCTGAGGAATTAAGGCCGCATCTATGCCAGCCCCCCACCCACCCCCCCTCAGCCCCCAGGGAGACCAAGCAAAGAAGGAAGGCAAAAAATACTTTGTTCCCCCCCCCCACCAATACTCATGTGACTGAAGGAGGGGGTCTTCCCGAGACGCTTCCCCGTGCCCACTTCCTGCTTTCGATTTGAGCCATGTTTGTCCTTTGACCCATCTCTGTCCAGCTCATGCCCCTCCCTCCCTCCCATCCATGAGATCCTCGGACATTTTCACTCCCCCCCCCAAACAAAAACTTTGTGGAGACGTGTTGGGAGAAGAGGGAGGAAGTGAGCCAAGGCACTTCCATTAAATCCGGGGGTCTCTCGCAACCAGGACGTCCCACTGACCTTGTTGTTTTGCATGTCCTTATTGGCCCCGTTCTTCAGCAGTGCCAGGGCAGCGTCCACATTGTTCACGGCCGCAGCCCAATGCAGGGCAGACTTCCCTGGAGGGGGAAAGGGAGAGGGGAGACCGTAAGCAGGCCGTTCCGCAGCCCCCTTCGGCAGACCGTGCCGGGGAGGCTCGGGGGTCCTCAAGTACCTAAGTCATCCACAGCATTCACATCGGCATGGCAGCTGATGAGATCTTCCAGCATTCCTTCCACCGCCAAACGGGCAGCCAAAATCAGAGGCGTGGTCCCGTCGTGCATGCGGGCATCCAAGTCGGTGGCCCTGTTCCGGATCAGGATCTAAATCCCAGCGGGAAGGGAAGAAAGAAGCACCTCGGTTAGCGGACAGTGGAAAAGGACTGAGATATAAACCGCCCCCAGCTTTGGTGAGAAGGAGGGCAGAGACATATGCCAGCCTGAGACTCTGCACCATCCTGACCTGGAAGACGCCCTGGGCATCTGCAGACACGGCTGCGTGGAGGGGCGTCTTGCCCATGTGGTCCTGGACGTTGGCGTCAGCGCTGGCTTCCAGCAGCCGCTTGGCCGCATCCGAGCGGGCGTAACGGGCGGCCAGATGAAGAGCCGTCTCCCCCGTGCGATCCGTTTGATTGTGCAGGTTGGCTCCCTGGTAGATGAAATCCGAAATGACAGCTGGGGTGTCCTCTTCCTCCTCGCTGTTGCCTGTCTCCAGCCCTCCTCCGCTGCAGGAGGCGATCATCAGGGGCGTGAATCCATCTGGTAAGGCAAAGAAAAGGGGGCCGTCAACCGAAACAGCCTGAAGGAATTGGGGAGTTGAAGTCCACAGGCTGTGAACAACGTGGGTGATATGATAACAGTGTCCCAATATCTCAGGGGTTGCCCCAAAGAAGAGGGAGTCAAGCTCTTCTCCAAAGCCCCTGAGGGCAGGACAAGAAGGAATGGATGGAAACTCATCAAGGAGAGAAGCAACCCAGAACTGAGGAGAAACTTCCTGACAGTGAGAACAATTAACCAGTGAGACGACTTGTCTCCGGAAGTTATGAGTGCTCCAACATAGGAGGTTTTTAAGAAGAGATTGGACAACTGTTTGTCTGAAATGGTACAAGGTCTCCTACTTGTGCAGGGGTTTGGACCAGAAGGAATTTTTTCTACAGGCTGACAGCAAGAATTCTTTATGTGCAAAAATGGAAAGACATGTTAATCCCCAAAATGGAAGAATGGCTGGGTGGAGGAGGCGGATATGGGCAAATTTAATTTAATTTAATTTATCGTATTTCTATGCCGCCCAACTCCCAAGGGACTCAACTGTTTTAATTGTTTAAAAAAAAATAAGACCATCTACTTTCTTTTTCTGCTTAGACTTTGGGCCCAGGCAGGAACAATGAAAGTTTGACTTTAGGATATTCTGATTAGATAGCTGTGTTGTTATAGAAATGGCTACTGTATATACTAAGTATGTAAAAATAAAAAAGTTGTTGCTTTACCATTTTCATTCTACTGTGCTGAAAAAAGTTGGTCCTGGCCACTTCGTTATTCTTTCCTACCCTATCCCCCCGCCCCTTTCTTTCTCCCCTTCTCCCTTCCCCATTTCCCTACTGCCTTTATCTTAATTTGGATTTTATATTATGAAATGCGGTAAAATAAATGAAAAACAAAAGGCAGGGTTGAGGCCACCTGGAATTTGGGAGGGGGGGGGGATGTCAGGCCTGGAAGCCATCTTTTGCATTGGGCCTTCAGGCCTGCCACATTTCCTACTGTGGGAAACTGGGAAGGGGGATTGTATGGAGGCGGGGTGATATATAGTCATAATAACATTCCTTTCTCAGGGAGTCAAGGACATCTTGCCCTGCACCTGGAAGGATGGAACTGGGAGGCCTCTCCAGTTGGGACGGTGCTTTGATTGGGCCGTGTGATAGATATGTGGGTGCTGGGGAAGGACTTGGACTTCCTTTTGGGTGGGGAAAACCTGGAAAATTTCAGATTCGGGTTTTCCCAGATGTGCCAATATGACACCTCTAATAAAATGGAACTTTGAGGAAACTCAAGCCTCGGAGTTTTCTTTCGTTGCTACTTCAAACCCTGACAGGGGAATCTTTTCCAGAATCCAGGCTACCGGCTGGATCTTGTAGCAGTCCGTCATTCACTCTCATGCCAAAGACCCAAACGTTCACACCCTACCTGGCCCTCGAACGTTGACATCCATGCAGTCGGCGTCGATCTCCCCCTGGGGTGGGGTGGGGGCCATGGAGGAAATGCGCAGGTCGGCCGCGTCCAGGTGCTGCTGTGTCCACTGCCGGTGGTCAGTCTGGTCATCAGGCAGCATGACCTGTTCCTCTACCTGGGAAGAGAGGGACGGAGAAGATCTAGTGAGAAGATCCATCCGCCGGAGCTGCCTCTGGTCACCTTTCCTGCAAAACGCTAATTTCAGAGGAAGGCCGACACGGAGCTACGTCTTTTTGAGATCGGAAATTCAAATGTGTTACTTAGAAGTTGGTTTTGTGTAATCTAGGGGGGAAATGGAGGAGGAAGGGAATAGAGGAGGAGGAGGAAGAAAAAGAACCATAGGGTCAAAGAGGTGGTTTCTGGAGGTTTGAAATCCACCCGATAAAGCTGTGGGGTCTGCAGATTTTCGTAGAGCTTCCTGAAACTCCTACAAGCATCACTGTGAGCAAAACCGTTTAACTGGGCATCTAAAAACGTCACGGTTAGAAAAGCCCTTTCCTAATATTGAAGACGCTTCACTCCAAGAACAGGGCTTGTGCTGTTTTCATGCCCTCGTTCTCAAAATGCTCGGGGGGGGGGGGGGGGGGGGAGGGTATCAGCTGCCTCCTTCCGACTCCCCTTCCCTTCCACCCGAGAACCAGGAAGGAGGAAAAAAAGATGGAACAGAGAGTGTATCTTTTCATTATGTAGCTCTCCACACGAAAGCACTTATGGGCCCATTAATCTTGGGAATTAATCTTGGGAATTTTGTTTGATTTTTTTTCCCCCCTCTTGGTGAAGTTTTTGAGTTTCCTGGCTCCCTCTCTTGTTGTAGACGTGTTTTTCAGGGCGTCTTTGCAAAGCTCTCCCGCAACTTTTTTCGATCAGAAAAAGCTCACACAGAATTATTCCTTCAAACCCATCCTTCGCAGGCCCCCTAGGCTGGAGACAGCGGGGCAGAGGCTGCACCACCGAAGGGGGGTCCTTTAGGCCATCGGTGAAGAATTGCAAGAATTTATCAGGCTCCAGTGTCGTTCTTGGCTGGGTTTTAGTAAGGCAGGGACAGCTTTAGTCACTGCATTAAGCTGCAATATATATATATTACAGGCGAATTGCACGCTCCTTCTCTGAAATTCTCTTCTTTGACAAATCCCAAATGCCCAAAATCCAGACTGGATGAGAAGCGGTTAAAAAGAAAAATCTGGAGGATTTTCCAGCTTCCTATCCGACCTCTGCGCAACCAGCTTACTCGGAATTTCTTGGTGTTGAGGGTCTCCTCGTCTCCCCACTCATTCTGGTTGTCGTCCATCAGGGTCCCGTTGGAAGCATTTTTCAAGGGTCTGGAGGACAAAGGGTTGGGGGGAAAGGGGGGGGAGAGAAAGGGGCAAGGAATTAAATCCACGGGGGGAAACAGTCGCGCGACAAACGAAGTGGTATAAAGACTAGACAAACTAAATAAAAAGACCTCTTCCCATTATTCTAGCATTTCTACCTTTTATCCATGCCGAGGGTGTGACCCCCCCTCTCCCCAACTTCCTAAAATTCAGTAATTTTGGAGACTTTCTACGGAAGTCAAACTAAGTTAAAAAAAAATAATAGCAAGGAATTAAAATGAAGACTGTCATTTTAAATGTCAGACGTTCTCAAAACAGAGCGGTTTGGGCGATGTGCTTGTGTATATTCTCAATTTGTTATACAAAAATCAATCTATTGGTGTAAACCCTGGATGTTCCCTCCAGAGTTATGAGGTGGGCAATAAAGAGGTTTCATTCATTGCCTTCAACGGATTGACCCTTTTTGTGGATCCTGTAAAAGCATCAGACCTTTTTCTCTTTTTTAAAAAAAAATCACTCTTTTTTAAAAAAAATGTGCTATCATTGGACTTTTTTCAGGCAAATGTACTAAAAATACATAACATAAAATACATGTAGGCTGTCTTACGAAAGGAAGTCCATAGTGCTCAGGTGTTAAAAATATCCAATAATATATGTGCTTCTGTATACACTTAAAAGAGGAAGAATCTAACGTTTTGGGGTTTTTTTAAAAACAAGTTTTATTAAATTTTTCTTTCACATGCATATTTTGTGAACAGAGTATTAACCGGGTGAAAAAGTAGGGAAGAAGAATATTATGGCAAAAATCGAAATATGTAAATTGTGTTTGGAAAAAAGAGAAAAGAAGATTGGAGTAGACTATAAAAATTAATATATAACTATGTTATAAGTTGTATAAGATGTGACCCAGAGAGAAGCTAACGTGAAGAGTCTGAGAGGCCATAAAATATAACCAATTACTTTGCAACCTGTGATCGTTCTTGGAATGAGAAACTGAAGTCCACTTAGAAGGACGCCAGTGAAAATAAAGCTGGGACTTTTGGTGCCCACCCACATTCACAGACCTCCTGAAATTTACCCATGACCCCCACTGAGAGAAAACGAAGTCAAAGCATAGCACAAATCAATGAGATACACACACACACAGGCACACTTCTGACAAATGGGCCAAGAAGGCAGCCTCGGTCTGTTTCCGACAATCTGTCCTGCGTGGGGCAGAAAACCAGCCCGTTCACAAAATCCCTGGGACTAATATTTGCCTCTATTTCCCCTGGACTGCAAAAGGAAGCCAAAATTCAAAATGCTTTGGAAAATAACGTTAAGTAGCATATTATTTTATTATTTTTATACGGTGTTTTTAATGTCCCTTTAAGCCGCCTTGAGTCGCCAGGGGCCATGTCAATTTTCCAAATAAATAAGTAGAAGATCTGTCCCAGCCGAGTTCTCTTTTGCTAAACTGAAGTCAAAGCTGGCATGCCGTAAACATTAAAAAGCCCGTTCCTTCGACGCACTAAATTGGGGTTAATGAGCCACCGCTGCCGTGCTCATTTCACATGCTTTTTTAAAAAAAATTCCCTAAACAAATAAACTCCATCCCTCTTCAACACTATGGCCCATTAAGACAAGAGTTACATGGTCCCCACACAATGCCATTTGCGTGAACCAGACCGAGAGGGAACCACTCTCTAGGATCGGTCAAAGGATCGGGTTCCAGATCCCAACCTCTGCCTGGAGATCCCTGCAAGGGGAAAAGGGGTTGGGTGAGTGGGTGGGATTACTCACTTCAGCCCCACGGAATCCTCTCCCAGCGGTTCCCGGCGCTTCTTCTTACTGGACTCGGTCACTTTGAAGCCTTCGGGGAACCAGAGCTGCCCATGTTCTCTCCGCCGCTTGCGAGTTGCCAAAACGCCGATGCCGATGCAGAAGAGCAGAAAGAGAGAAGGTACCACCACATACATAGGATACCACTGGCTGCTCCGGGGGGAATCGGCCGTTTCACCTGGGACGCAAAAAGCCAAGAGGACCACGGTGAGACCGAGGGAAGGTGCAGCCCAGCCGGAAGAAGACGGGCAAACTGAGGTCCAAGCAGCCCCACCACGCGTCCCCCCCTCCCTATCCAGCTCCAAAGGAGGAGGAAGAAGAGGAGGAGGAGGAGGAGGAGGGCACTTTCGATGTGATTCATCAGCATTGCAAACTCTCTGTTGCTTCGCTGGGAGAGGGGGGAAAAAAGCTTTCCTTCCTTTAGGAGCAAAAGGATTAGCCCATTTCAAATCATTGGATCCACATTGAGCGGTTAAGTCCAAAGGATTTGGGAGGATTTGGGAGGCGCACACTTTCAGCTCTTCACATGTCACGGATCGATTACAAAGTCTGGGGCAGCTTCCCCTCCCTCCTCCCTCCTTTCCTAGCAATAATTATTTTGAAATAAATTCCGGAGGGGAGACAAAACTTGATTTTTCTTTTCTTTTTTCCCCCCCTTCCACAAACAGCAAGGGAAGGGGACTTTTTTTTCTTTTTTTTTTTAAAGAAAAGGCATTCAATTCATGGCGTAAAGGGAACTCTTCACTGCAATTTTTGATCGCCTGTGTTTTACAGCTTTGGGGCCACGGTTTACAATTGGCTTTGTATGTCGTACATTATGCATGCGGGGCACATGCGTGTATTTGGGGCCTTTTGACTCGAGAAGCATATTGAGCTGCATCTGGCGGAATTAGCCCCAAACTATAAAATCCATTATTAACTTAATCCGCTATTTCTCAACCTTGGTCATTCGAAGAACTGTGGATTTCAACTCCCAGAATTTCCCAGCCAGCAAGGGAGGCTAGGGAATTCTGGGAGTTGAAGTCCGCATGTCGATGGCAACGCTGAGGAAAATGGGCCTGCTCACATTCTGTAAGATTAGAAACCGAACAAGTTTTGTTATTGGGAAACTGGTGAGAAACCCCAAATTATACTGCTTCGATGCCAGATGGATATTTTAATAGACAACGATACGAAGGTAAACCACACCTGGAATACTGCCACCAATTTTGGTCACCATACTACTTAAAAGAGGTTGAGACTTTGGAAAAAGTGCAGAGAAGAACAACTAAGATGATCAAAGAGCCTAAAACATATGAAGAACGTCTACAGGTTTCAGGTCTGGCTAGTCTAAAGAAAAGAAGAATTAGGGGTGACATGATAGCAGCATTCCAGCATTTGAGGGGCTGCCACAAAGAAGAGGGGGCCAACTTATTTTCCAAAGCAGCGGAGGGCAGGACAAGAAACAATGGATGGAAATTAATCAAGGAGAGAAACAACCTGGAATTAAGGAAAAACTTCCTAACAGTGAGGACAATTAACCAGTGGAAAAGCTTGCCACCAAAAATCGTGGGTGCTCCATCACTGGAGGTTTTTAAGAAGAGACTAGAAGGCAGAGGAGAGGAGAGCAGTGGAAATCTATGGGCCGGTCCTTGGGAAGGAAGAGCCACCGCTGTTAGCTCTGGGGATAAAAGGCAGGGAACGGAAATGTACAGATGTGGCAGACAACTATTCTTCTTCTGGCCGGCTGGATTTGTTAGCCTGCGTTGAGAGAGAAACTTTTTGCCGGGGCTGCCTAATAAAGGAATCTGTTGAATTAACTTCAGAGGGTTTGTCGCGTTTGGGGAGCTGGCTCAGAACAGCTTACTTTTCACGGCTTCAATCTTGTAGGGGATGTCCAAGTTGCCGCTTGAGGCCAAGGCGCCCAGGAATGCCGCTACGTCGTTGGCACTTTGAAAGCACTGCGAGGAGGCCTGGATGCATTGGCGGTTGTCGATTTCCAGGTGAACGATGGACCTGCAGGATTGGGGGAGGGAGAACGTACAGAGGTAAGCAGGACCATTCCGGTTGGAAGGAGGAGTGGTGCGGTGGCCTAGAGGTGGAGCTCTCGCCTCACAATCTGGAGGATGTGAGTTCGATCCTAGGTAGAGGCAGATATTTCTCTTTCTGGGCACACTGAGAATATATCTGCTGAACAAAACTCCGTATTGGCAACAGGAAGGGCATCTGGCCAGTAAAGGCTCTGCTAGCTCTATTCAGTTGCCCAGACTCTACTCTCAAGGGATTATGGGGTTGTTAAAGGAAGATGATGATTCCAGTTGGAAGGACCTCCTCTCCGCCCTTCAGCGCAAGGACTTGGTGCCAGGGCTGCTTGACACGAATCCAACTGCAGCCTGACCCAGCTCTGCCAGACTTACAACAGTTCGTTTAGTGACCATTCAAAGTCACGTGTTTGTATGCATAGTGTTATGAATGGGGGAGGGAGGGAGGGAGGGGAATGAATGGTTTTTGTTTTTATGTATAATCAATGTTTTTGTCCTATGTTGATTTTAACTTGGACAAATTAATAAAATTTATTTTTTTAAAAAAAAAAAACAAAGTTACATGATTAAAATGCAAGCTCAGCATGGTTCATATTTATGACGGTCGCAGAATCCCGGGGTCATATAATCCCCTTTTGCCATTTTCTGACAAGTAAAGTCAACGGGGAAACCAGATTCATTTAACAACCACCTTACTAATTTAACAGCTGCTGTGATTCACTTAACAACTGCGGCAAGAAAGGTCCTAAAATGGGGCAAAACTGACTTAGCAAGAGAAATTTGGGGCTTAATTCTGGCTGTAAATTGAGGATCCCCTGTGTTGTCCTGTTTGAGGCCTTTGGGCTATTTTCCTTGGATGTCCCAAAGGTTTTTTATTTTTCAGGAGACAACGGGACTTTCTTGTTTTTTCTTTTGAAGACGTTTCACTTCTCATCCAAGAAAGCCTCTTCAGCTCTGAAAGGATGGTGGGGAATGGAAGGATTTCTACTCCTTGCAGACAGCTGGTCCTTTGCATCCTTTCAGAGGCTACTTAGAGGTTTATCTGTGTCCTCAGGGACACTTGAGTGGTGCTCCTGGTTTATGTGGCCTGCCATTTTTCCCTCTGGAAATCCATTCCTACTCCTGCACCATCCAAAAGGTGTCCATCCCAAACTGTATAGCTGAACAACTGTAGAGATTCATGTAGCCATGTAGATAAACCTCCAAGTAGGTCAACGACCCTCTAAAAGGATGCAGATGACCAGCTATCTATCTATCTGCAAGGAATACAACTCCTTCCATTCCCCACCACCATCCAGTCAGAGCTGAAGAAGCGTCTTGGATGAGAAGAGAAATGTCTTCAAAAGAAACAAAAAAACCAAAAAAGTCCAGTTGCCCCTTGAAAAAAGCACCTGGATGACCGAGAATCTCCACAGAATTCTCCTCGGAGATTCTCAGAATGCTCTTCTCGCTGGTCCCAATTTCTATTCGCCCCAACTGATCAGGGCCAGCTAGGTTTGTTCTTCCAAATGGGCAGGGCCACACAACACCTGGTGGCGCAGCAGACTAAAAGCATGTTATTAACATTCAGCTGCCTGCAATTACTGCGAGTTCTAATCCCACCAGGCTCAAGGTTGACTCAGCCTTCGATCCTTTCTAAGGTAGGTAAAATGAGGATCCGGATTGTGGGGGCAATAAGCTGACTTTGTATAAATATACGAAAGTATGAAGGCAATTGCTTAACGCATTGTAAGCTGCCCTGAGTCTCCGGAGAAGGGCGGTATATAAATCAAATTAAAAAAACAAAAACAAACGGAAAGTCCCTCAACCTGGATCGGAATGACTACACACACACACACACAAAAACACACACCCTGTAGCCACCTCGGTGCACTCCTACTTACCCGTAGATTTCCACCTGGTCCAACTCTCTCTTTGGCCTCCGGCTGAGCCTCGAGTGGAGAGCTTCCTGCACGCTGAGCATCACTTCAGACGCGTCTGGCCAGCCGCCCACCGACCTCTTGATGCGGTGTTTTTTCAGTTCTTCCGGATTCCCAAAATAAGGGAAGATCATGGACTCGCCTTTAGCGTCCTTCTTGAAAACCACGTTGGTGTGCAGGACCCGGCTGAGCTCCCGCAGGAAGTTAAGGGAATTGTTCCTCAGGATATCGGGGCTGATCAGCACCACCACTACCAGGGTCCCATCGGCAAGCCTCTCGGGAACGTGGTTGGCACAGTCCAGGCCGTCCCATTCGCACTCGGCGCTGTTGCAGCCCTTGTCACAGTTGCCGTCGGAAAAGTGGTCCTTGCAGTACTGATCGTAGAGAGGGCTGCCAAGATGGAGGGAGAAACGGGTGAGGCCCATGGGATCCTTTCAAGGTCATCTAGACACCCCTAGGGCAATTGCTGTCCCTCCCAAGTAGGCCACCCCGTCTCATTTTGGAGTACGGTTCATATTTTAATGCAGAACATTTTGAAAATGGGAGATAAAAATGAAACCAGAACTTTTCCTTTTGGGCCTAATGGAAAAGAGCTGGAGAAAAAATTTGGAACTTTGTTATTATCTGTGTTTAGTTCAGTTTGGATTTATATACTGCCCTACTCCCGAAGGACTCAGGGCGGTGAACAGCCAAGAATAAAACACATATAGTATAAAATTTAAAACACAATTTAAAACACATTAAATAAATTTGGCCCATACCGATTAAAACACCCCTATTTTTTTTTTCAGACAAATTAAAATTAAACAATTGAAAGGAAATTAGGCCAGCCCAGCCTGTTGAAATAAAAAGGTCTTGAGGGCACGGCGAAAGTGCGCAAATCCGGGATCCTCCGTATCTCCGGGGGGAGCTCGTTCCAAATGTCAGGTGCTCCCATAGAGAAGGCTCTCCCCCTGGGGGCCGCCAGTCGACACTGTTTGACCGACGGCACCCTGAGGAGCCCCTCTCTGTGGGAGCGTACTGTGGGAGCGTACTGGCCGGTGAGAGGCTACCAGTGGCAGAAGGTGGTCTGGTAGGTACCCAGGTCCTAAGCCACGGAGCGCTCTAAAGGTCAGCAACACTACTGCATGCACAAAAATGGAAGGATGATTCGTACCACGGAAGAATGGTTGCAGAAGCTGATGGAGTTGGCAGAAACGGCAAAACTGACTACTTTGGTTAAAGAAAAGAACATAAATACTTTTGTTTCCACATGGAAACCGTTTCTGAACTTCATGTTCGATGTGGAAAGTTGCAAATGCTCCAACACCAGAAGTTTTTAAGAAAATGTTGGATAACCATTTGTCTGAAGTGGTGTAAGGTTTCCTGCCTAGGCAGGGGGTTGGACTAGAAGACCTCCAAGGTCCCTTCCAACTCTGTTGTTCTAAATTCTAAGCCCGGCTAACCGGCTAAGCCCGACGGAGCAGAGGAGAGGGATGCCACGCCCTGCCCAGCCAGACCCGGTGGCTTACTTGCACTGCAGCTCAACCTTCTGGCAATCAAAGCCGTCGTAGAGGCAGCCGCTGTTATTGCACTGGACGTCGCATTTGCCGTCGTTGAAGTAGTTCCAGCACTGCAGAGCCTGGGTGCAATTCTTCCAGGGGTCATTGAAGTTGAGCGAACAGTCCCCGCCGTCCCAGCCGCAGGCGTGGTTGTTGCATTTGGCGTCGCAGATCTTGTTGCCGGCGAGGCTGGGGCAGCCGGGAATTTCACACTTCTCCTCCACCGGCGGAGGGGTGATGTCCTGGCCAGGCCCCCCGGGGAATTTGAAGTCCAGGATGTGGCAGTTGAGGCCATTAAAGTTGACGGGGCAGAGGCAGCGGTAGTGGGGAGGCTCTGGGGTGAACTGGCAAGTGCCCTCGTTGTAGCAGGGGCCGGAGTGGCACGGGCTGTGCGAAGGGAACTGGCACTCGGGACCGGTGAAACCCGGCGCGCACATGCACCTGGACTGCCTGGAGGTGGGAACGCAGGTGCCGCCGTTCAGGCACCGCAGCATCCCGCAGCTACGCAGGTCGTTTTCACACGTGATGCCATCCAAGCCCTGAGAAGGGAAGAAGACATCACTCAGAAGTGAAGGAAGGGCTGCCCAGACTGGGGAGGGGGGGGGGGG